>CM050514.1:6285000-6642500 GCA_027563665.1 Antrozous pallidus | reverse complement strand
AAAGCCCCCCCCCCACGTGCAGGCAGCGGAGCCAGCCTGGCCTCGGAGCCTTCCAGGGCAGGGACTAGAGGCGCGGGTGGAGAAGTCCATGCAGAGTCGTCCAGGGAGAACAGGGCAGCGGAGAGGGGTGCGGTGCTGGCGGGCGGCCGGGCCTCTGTGAGGAGGCGATGCTGAGTGCAGTGGGTGACGCGGAGGGTGGCGTGTCCCAGGCAGAGGCACCGGGGGGTGGGGGGTGGTGGTGGTGCTGCAGAGACGGGCACGCTCGGGGCTTGATGGGGCGTCCGCTGTAACTGGCATTGTGTCGATGTTCCTGCATCTCCGCTTGCCTTGGGTTCGGAAGGAGGTAGAACCTTTAAAACGGTTTTTAACTGGACTGACTGCGGTGACGCCGGTGAAGAAAATGATACGGATCTAAGGTGTACGATTCTAGAACCCATCACCTGTATTCCGTATTGTGTGTTCACCACCTCGAGTCTCTCTGCATCACCATTTACCCCCTTTTCACCCTCTCCCGCCTCCACACACCCCGTTTCTCTCTGGCAATCGCCGTACTGCTGTCTGTCTGTGGGGTTTCTTCTTTTTGCTAAATCCCTTCCCCTTCTTCCCCCAGCCCCGCCCCTCTGACGGCTGTGAGTCTGTTTCTGTTTTGTTTGTTGGTTTATTTGGTTCATTCGGTTCCACGTGTGAACGAGGTCACGTGGCATTTGTCTTTCTCTAACTGGCTTATTTCATGTAGCTTATTTCAGGTGCTCTTCCGGTCCGTCCATGCTGTCGTGAAAAGTAAGATTTAATTATTTTGTATGGCCGAGTAGTATTCCATGGTGTAAATGTCCTTAGCTTTTTTTTTTTTATCCACTCGCCTACCGATGGGCACTGGGCAGCTTTCAAATCTTGGCTATCATATATAATGAAGAGGAAATATGCAAATTGACCGTCACTCCGCCACAAAGATGGCTGCGCCCATAGCGGAGGCCGAGTTCCATAACAAGCCTTAGTGAGCAATCAGCAAGGACCTGAGGCTGCATCTCCCCCATCCCCCACCTCCGTGGGGCTTGACAAAGGACCTCAGGCCACACCCCTACCCCCTGGGGCTTGACGGGGGACCTGAGACCTCAAGGTGCACCCTCTTCCCCGGTGCTGGGCCAGGGAACCTCAGGCCGTGCCCCCCACCTTGGTGCCAAGCTGGGGGACCTTAGGCTGAGCCCGCTGCCCAGTGGGGCTTGACGGGGACCTCAAGCCATCCCTTCCACTCCAGCACCAGGTCAGAGGACCTGAGGCTGCACCCCCACTCCAGTGGGGCTTAACAAGGGTGAGACTGGCTGGGTCTGGATCTAGCCCAATTGGGGGATGGGGTGGCCAGGTCTGGGTCTCATGCAGTTTTGAGGTGCATGTGGGTGGGCAGGGACTTGACTCTGGGTCCTGTGGTGCATCCCACACTCTGACAGGAAGAAGATTTTCATATACATTTTACTAATTTTATTTTATCTCTGACACTTCTATTACAGAGAAAGTGCAAATAGCAATATTAAAATATTTCCTCTAACTAATCCCCTTTGAATGTGCATGAATTTCATGCACCAGCCACTAGTTGTAAATAACGTTGCAATGAACATAGGAGTGCATATATTCTTTCGAATTAGTGTTTCTGATTCCTTTGGATAAATTTCCAGAAGTGGCATCACTGAGTCATAAGGCAGCTCCTTTTTTATTTTTTAAATATATTTTTATTGATCTCAGAAAGGAAGGGAGCAGGGGAGGGAGATAGAAACATCAATGATCAGAATCGTTGATCAGCTGCCTCGTGCATGCCCTGCACTGGGGATCAAATCCACAACCCAGGCATGTGCCCTTGACTGGAATCAAACCTGGGACCCATCAGGCTGGCACTCTATCCACTGAGCCACACCAGCTAGGGCAAGGTAGCTCTATGTTTAGCTTTTCTTTATTATTTTTTTAATAATTAAATTTTTTCTTGTTTAAAGTATTACAAATAGTAGTACATATGTCTCCTTTTTTCCCCCCACTGACCTCCCCTGGCCTCCCCTACCCTTTAGTACATGCCCTCACCTGCCCCCCCCCCCAGTGTCTTGTATCCATTGGTTATGCTTATATGCATGCATACAAGTCCCTCGGTTGATCTCTTTCAGCCCCCGCCCCCCAACCTCCTCTGCCTTCTCGCTGTAGTTAGACAGTCTGTTCAGTGCTGCTTTGCCTCTGTGGAAGCGCTACAGTGACAGAATGTCCCAGTTGGCATTCCCACCAGCAGTGCACAAGGGTTCCCTCTCCTGCGCATCCTCATCAGCACCAGACATGAGGGAGCGGCTTTCCCCACGTCTTTTTAGCTCTGTGCTCTGAAGAGTTCATCAGGCCTTCGTCCATTTATCTGTAAAGATGGTCAGATATTCGAATGAGCAAGTAGCAGGTACAGTGTTGAGTGAACCCAGCCCAGGCAGGTGTGTGGTCCAGCCATTTCCTTTTCTGAGGCCCTCTTACGGTTTTCACTCTGTCCCCTCTTTCCCTGTGTAGAGCTTATGTGGGGTGAGGGTGGGGCTTACAGGCTCTCCTGTGTAGAGGGTCCCCAGGGAAGGCACCTGAGCATTTTTAAAATCAGTGTCAGCTGAATCCGAGGCGCCAGGCAGAGCCTCGTCTTGGAAACACATCCACCAAGAAGGTTGGATGTGTTATCAGTACTGACTAGGTGTCGGGGAGAGGGCCTTGAAATGTAAATTCAGCCTAGGCCTGGGAATGAGGGAATGATTAGGGCCTGGGCCTACTTAAGCTTCTTTGATCTTAAGTTTATTTCAGTGAAACCCCTTTGTATTTTGGAATATAAATAAACACGCTGGTGTTGGGTTTGATTCCTATCTCAGAGAGAACAGAGGTTCCACCCAGCCCCAGCTTTTTATTTCTTCTTCTGTGTCCTCTATTCTTTCTTTTTATTTTTCAGTCCCTAGTTCCTCTACTCAGAAACTGGACCCACTCTTCTTCCCACGCTGGATGTGGAAAAGAGAGAAAACCCCCACACCCCCGTGCCCACCTCCCACCCCCAAAGATGTCTTCTGTTCCTGGTCCCACTGGTCCTGGTCCCGTCTGCTGGCCGCTGCTCTTCCCTGTGTCCTCCTGGGCGTGTTCTAGACGAGGGCATAGGGATAAGCAGAGCCCCCGGTGCTGCCCGGTCAGTCTGAACGGTGTCCTGATGACTCGTACTAGTGGGACACTGAGACCAAGGGCTCATCCTCCCCCACAGGCCTGAGGGTTTGTTCACAGGCGTCTTTTTGCTCTCGCCACCTCAGGCAGGCCTTGAAACCGTGGGTGGAATGAGCGATGTCCGAACTGAGCTTTGCGCCCCTCTTGGGGCCCACAGGGTCTGGTTGATGCTCAGAGCATCAGCTGCTGTGTCGCCCCTGAGTCCGGACAGCGTCCAGGCGCTCTGTGCAGGCACCTCTCCTGGGGAGGTCCGCACGGGGCTAGGTACTGGGCTGTCAGCTCCTGACCAACAGGGTGTCTGCTGCTCCTAACTCCCCTTTCACCTGGATGGGCAGGGGTACAGACATGGCAGGAGCCCATGTCCCTCAGCGTCCATGCCTCCAGCACCCACACCTGCCTCCTGGGCCCAGCCTTAAAGGGCTGCCCGCTGTGGGGAGGGTGGACCGCTAGGCGGGAAGGGAGACGAGCGTGCAGGGAGCTCCCTTTCAGACCTCGTTGCCCGGCTGCTCTGAACTTGGGCTGGAGAGCACGTCTTTATTGTCTGGCTCCTGCTGGATGGAGCACCCACAGCCCGGATTTGGAGTGGCCGGGGGAGGAGGGGACGCGCAGGGGAGGAGAAGGCAAACACATATTTCCGGCACAAACGGTTTATTGATTTAGCAATTGGCTTTTGTCACATGGGAAGCACGCCACCAGTCCTCCAGAGGAGGCTCCTGGGGGCCCCTAGTCCACCCCAGTGAGGGATTTGTGGATCATCTCTTCTCAAAAAGGGATGGGGGGCATGTTCAAATCTGCATTAGGCAATGACTCTGGGCCCACCGATGGGAGAGGGGAAGGACTGGCGCCAGCAGAGGGTGGGAGAAGGGAAGGACTGGTACCAGCAGAGGGTGGGAGAGGGAGGGCCTGGAGCCAGCAGAGGGTGGGAGAGGGAGGGCCTGGCACCAGCAGAGGGTGGGAGAGGGAGGGCCTGGTGCCAGCAGAGGGTGGGAGAGGGAGGGCCTGGCACCAGCAGAAGGTGGGAGAGGGAGGGTCTGGCGCCAGCAGAGGGTGGGAGAGGGAGGGCCTGGCGCCAGCAGAGGGTGGGAGAGGGAGGGCCTGGCACCAGCAGAGGGTGGGAGAGGGAGGGCCTGGCACCAGCAGAGGGTGGGAGAGGGAGGGCCTGGCACCAGCAGAGGGTGGGAGAAGGGAAGGACTGGTACCAGCAGAGGGTGGGAGAGGGAGGGCCTGGTGCCAGGAGAGGGTGGGAGAGGGAGGGTCTGGCACCAGGAGAGGGTGGGAGAGGGAGGGCCTGGCGCCAGGAGAGGGTGGGAGAGGGAGGGTCTGGCGCCAGGAGAGGGTGGGAGAGGGGAGGGCCTGGCACCAGCAGAGGGTGGGAGAGGGAGGGTCTGGCACCAGCAGAGGGTGGGAGAGGGAGGGCCTGGCACCAGCAGAGGGTGGGAGAGGGAGGGCCTGGCACCAGCAGAGGGTGGGAGAGGGAGGGCCTGGTGCCAGCAGAGGGTGGGAGAGGGAGGGCCTGGCGCCAGCAGAGGGTGGGAGAAGGGAAGGACTGGTATCAGCAGAGGGTGGGAGAGGGAGGGCCTGGTGCCAGGAGAGGGTGGGAGAGGGAGGGTCTGGCACCAGGAGAGGGTGGGAGAGGGAGGGCCTGGCGCCAGGAGAGGGTGGGAGAGGGAGGGTCTGGCGCCAGCAGAGGGTGGGAGAGGGAGGGCCTGGTGCTAGCAGAGGGGCTTCAGGGCTCCGGGGAGAGGAAAACTGTTCAGGAACAAGGAAAGCAGCTTGAGAGGCAGAAGATGGAGCTGCTCAGCAGCAGGACGAGGCGGGGACGCAGCAGGCTGGGCGAGAGCACACGGGGCGACAGAGCAGGGACATGCTGGAGGACGGGCGGCAGCAGCTGGGCTGGCAGGAGGAGGCAGGGCCACAGCAGGAGGAGGCGGGCACGCAGCAGGCAGGCCTGCACACGGGGCGGCAGATGAGGGACACGCAGGAGGAGGGTCTGCAGCAAGATGAGGTGCAGGGGGTGGGCTGGCAGCAGGAGGAGGCCCCAGAGCAGATGGGCACACAGCACAGGGGCTTGCAGCAGACGGGTGTGCAACAGACAGGCTTGCAGCAGACGGGTGTGCAACAGGCAGGCTTGCAGCAGACGGGTGTGCAACAGACGGGCTTGCAGCAGACGGGTGTGCAACAGACGGGCTTGCAGCAGACGGGTGTGCAACAGGCGGGCTTGCAGCAGACGGGTGTGCAACAGACGGGCTTGCAGCAGACGGGTGTGCAACAGACGGGCTTGCAGCAGACGGGTGTGCAACAGGCGGGCTTGCAGCAGAAGGGTGTGCAACAGGCGGGCTTGCAGCAGACGGGTGTGCAACAGGCGGGCTTGCAGCAGACGGGTGTGCAACAGACGGGTGTGCAACAGACGGGCTTGTAGCAGACAGACACACAGCAGGCGGGCTGGCAGCAGGTGGGGACACAGCAGGTGGGAGCGCAGCAGGAGGGCTCACAGCAGCTCTCTGGACAGTCGTCCACCTTGCCAGGAGGAGTCGGTGCAGGAGTCACTGGACCCGGGCAGGCAGGCACGGCTGTCGTAGCTCAGGTCGCTGGAGTCGACGGACAGGGTGGAGGCGGCCATGGTGGGGCGGTAGGGCTGGAGGTGAGCTGGGAGGTGGGGTGTGAGCGTGTGTGTAAGTGAGTGTGTGAGGTGCTTGCTCTGTGGGCTTTTATACCCTCCCGGTGTGTGTGTGTGTTGCCCCAGCAGGAGGCTCCCAGCCCTTCCTTCCTCGTTGGTGTTTAGACTGGCTGCAGGAGACCCCTCATTAGTGCTGGTTGATTTTCTATAATTAGCTTTTACTCATTAAAGTTGTGAGCGTGCTGCAGGACTGTTTTCCCATCTGTTCTTTTCTTGGCTCCAGAGAACTCGTGAAAAACATGAGGAAAGTTTTTGCTGAGTGACTGCCACTAACGCCACATTCACAGAGGGATGAGGTGTGGAATAAACTCACAGCCACAAATGCCACTAACATCACATTCACAGAGGGATGAGGTGTGGAATAAACTCATAGCCACGAATGCCACTAACGCCACATTCACAGAGGGATGAGGTGTGGACTAAACTCACAGCCACGAATGCCACTAACGCCACATTCACAGAGGGATGAGGTGTGGAATAAACTCACAGCCACAAATGCCACTAACGCCACATTCACAGAGGGATGAGGTGTGGACTAAACTCACAGCCACGAAGAACCTCCGTCACGCAGCCGCGCCCATGTGAGCGCACTGTGGGAAAGATGTCAGCACCGTCACAGCCCAAACCATAAAGCGCCCGAGAGGACGGAGAAGAGGGTCGGACATGAACCAAATAGAAAACACTTGACCAAAAAATACAGAACATGTATCCACTGGGGACCTGAGATAGGCAAGGGCAAAACTCAGGGCTATATAGTCCTCCACTCTCCCCGTCAGTCCCCCATCGGAGTAACTTCAATCAACATCTACAGGGAATCTTTTTGGTATACAAATTGGAGACCTAAAACTGCCCGAAAATGCTGGAGGCTAAGAACAGTAGTTAGCATAATAAATGCGAGAAGTTTGTCAGGAGGCTGATGGACATTTTCAGTGGGGCTGGAAATCTGCATGTTAGTACCTGCTGCTGAGCAGCTGTAGGCATTTACTCTAACTTGATCGTCTTTTCCTGTTTACTGAACTTGACCTTTGCTACGCCTGTGTGTATTCCCAAAGGGCCGGTGTGTTTTCAAGTGGGTTCGGAGAGAGTCGGGGAGCCACTCCTCGGGAGAGTGAAGCCTCCCTCCTGTGGCTCCCCAATGCCTTCCAAATTTAAATTTCTGTCTAGTCTCTATCCATTTATGCGTCTACCCCTTCTCCAGCTTCCGCAGCGAAAAGACTGCGGCAAGCAAATATTTGTAATATGCACATTAGGTGAAAGGTGAGTGTGAAAATGAAAAAATCCTTACAACCAAACCAGGATACGACACAAAACAATCAAATACAACAGTCAAACATTCAAATTCCCTAAAGCACACGAAAAGCTACTTGACCTCCTTAATAATTACAATACCTCTGATTAAAACAGAGCTGTTCCCCCTGTGAGATCAACCGAGACTTACAGTGCTGGTCCTGTCCAGAGCTGCTGAGTGTCGGGCCTCGCGCTTAGGAATGTTTAGCAGGTGTGTTTTTCGTGTGTGTGATAACACATGTTATAAAATGTACCACTTTAGCCATTTTAAAATGTATAATTCAGTGGCATTTAGTACAGTGACCACTCTCTACTTCTCAGCACTCCAAAGGAAAGACTATGCTATTAAGCAGTCCCTTCAGTCCCTGCCAATCACTGCTCTGCTTTCCTTCCCTATGGATTTGCCCCTTCTGCACATTCCATGGAAAAGGAATCATGCAAGATATGGCCTTTTGTGTCTGCTTATTTCACTGAGCACAAAGCTTTCCCAGGTTCATCACGTGTCAGTGTTTCACTCCTTTTTACAGCTGAAGAATACTCCATTGCATGGACATACCACATTTTATTTATCTATCTTGACTTGGGTCAGGATGGAGGTGGGGGTGGGGGTGGGGGTGGAAGATCAGTTTCAGAGGCTTCTACCCCACCTTCCTCCATATGACTGCTCCTCATCCCCTAGTAATGAATGTTAGGAGTTGGACAAACTACCAAGGATGTCCATTTTCATTATACATCCAGGCACCTAGGAAAGACCACTGGGTTGGTCTGTGAACCCAGTGGATTCACTCTGAGAGATGTTGCTAGGACACCACTTACTACCTGCCCTCCCTATGTCTCCTTTTGACAGGGAGCCCATAATGATGTTTCAGGACTCCAGTATCCATCTGAACTTGAACTCTGTATTCAATAGTCCTTGTAATCTAGGGCCGTGGTCGGCAAACTGTGGCTCGTGAGCCATTGAGTGTGGCGATTCCACAAAATACCATGGCCTGGCAAGTCTATTTTGAAAAAGTGTTCAAAGAAGTTTAAGTTTAAAAAATTTGGCTCTCAAAAGAAATTTCAATCGTTTGTACTGTTGATATTTGGCTCTGTTGACTAATGAGTTTGCCGACCACTGGCCTAGGGTATTCCTTTTTTTCTGGTGCACTGATTTATGTATGAGTTCTGAAAGGGGAAGGACTATGTGCACTGGTCTTGATCACAAGGTCTTTCCTGCAGGGGTGGGAGCATTTACACCAAGGACATTGGCAACATTACAAATAATGACCTTTTGGGGAAAGGCTAACACATCCCTTGCATATTCCTTAAAATCTGTAAAAAAACAAACAAACAGAAATCAAGCCCGAATGATGATCAGGGGGAGGGCAAGCACCCCAATAGAAAGTCCTGATCCTTTGCTCAGCTCCTGGACCCAAGCCAGTGTTCAGACTGGAACACCTTGATTGCATCCAGTGTACAGTTCCTAATTGTCTACCAACCAGCTCTCAAGCTTCTTGAGTATTTAATATTCAAGCTAGTACAAGTCAGCTCCAGCTAGTGCCAGCACACTCCTGGCCGGGATCTCCTACCCTGCCCCCGGGCATGCTGTGTTCTGAAAACCACCTCCAACAGCTCCGGGCCAGGTCCATTCACAGAGATCTGGCTTTCATGCCTGCTCTTTGCTTATTCCCCCTAACGGTAATAGCTTTATTAAGTTTTGGGTTATTTTTTCTTTGTTTTTTAACATCACCAAAAATATGTGTGTATTGTTCCCCTTTCTTACACAGAGGGCGGCATAGTGTACACATTGGTCTGCACCTTGCATTTTTCACTCACCAATATGCCCTGCAGATCACTCTGTAGCGGTTATGGAGACCTGCCCCCTCCCTTTGATAGAGTGTCTTTGGGATAGATCCCTAGAATTTATTTTATTATTTATTAGATATCACTGGGTCATTATGTCAGTTTGATTCCCTGTTGTATTGCTTGTTCCATTTTGCATTCCCACAGACAGTGTGAGAAGATGCCTTGGTATAGTCCTCCCAACTGGATGTGTCCAAAAGCTTCTGGCTTCTTATCAATCTGACTAGAGGCCTGATGCACAAAAATTTGTGTAAGAGTAGGCCTTCCTTCCCCCAGCTGCCAGCACTGGCTCCTCTCTGGCCCCAGCTTCATCCAAAAGGACGTCTGGAATGACACCCAGAAGGACACTCAGTCTAATTAGCAATATTACCCTTTTATTATTATAGACTCGAGGCCTGGTGCACAGATTCGTGCAAGAGTAGGCCTTCCTTCCCCTGGCTGCTGGCACCAGCTTCCCTCCAGCCCAGGCTTTGTCCAGAAGGATGTCTGGAAGGATGCCTGGTCTAATTAGCATATTACCCTTTCATTATTATAGACTAGAGACCCATTGCAGGAAGATTCCTGCAAGAATAGGGCTTCCTGTGGCCTGAGCAAAGCTCCCTCCCATCTCCACTGCCTCACTCCCTTCTCTGCTGCCTCATTCCCTCCTGTCTCCTCTGCCTCACTCTCTCCCTTCTTCCCCGCTCCCCTTGCTTGCTTCTCTGTAGCTCTGCTCCCTTCTGCAGTGCTTGGCTTCCTTCTACACCTGGATATGCCAATTAACTGCCATCTTGTTGGGTTAATTTGCATACTTGCTCTCATTGGCTGGTGGGCATGGCTTACGGGTATGGCTTGTGGGTGTAGTGGAGGTATGGTCAATTTGCATATTACTCTTTTATTAGGTAAGAAGATAGCTGGTAGAATCTCTTTCTTAAAGATGTACCTTTCTCTCAGTGTGAGTTTGAGCAACTTTTTACACATTCAAGGCCACTTACATTTCTTTTTCTGTGACCTGCTGTTCATATCTCTTGCCCATGGAAAAATATGAATTTATTGGCCTTTTTCTTCAGTTTTTTGGCAGCATTTAAATATTAGGGACATAGCACACTTTCCCTGGTATAAGTTGTAATTATCTTCTCCTATTTTTTTTTGTCTTATATTTCCCTTATAGTATTATTTCTATCTATCTATCTATCTATCTATCTATCTATCTATCTATCATCTATCTACCTACCTATCTACCTATCATCTTATCTATCAACTTTTATGTAGAACAAAGGGAACAAAGAGAGTTGAACAATTTTACGGCTCACAGGGGTCTCTGTCCTTTAGTTCAGGTCAACTTCCTTTACTGTGCAATCACGTCCTTGTCTCAGTAGTTGGTGATCCGGGTCCCACTTGCCTCCTCACCACCCGGTGCCCCTACGGCTTCCCCCCACCCACCCTTGTCTCGCTCTCCTCATCTTGGCTCAGAGAATTCCCGGCCTCTCCTTTCTTCTGGAGTTCCACCCTTTAGGACCCAGATCCCTTCTTTTTAAAACCTTTCCCGGTCCACTCAGCGCCAGCTATCATTCCTTCCCTATGGCAAATGTCTCCTATGCCGACCCAGGTGGTCCGCAACGCTGGGTGGCCTTGGCTTTGACATTTATTTCACATGTGTAAATCTGGTTTGTCCGACATGACATCACACACCAACTCAAGATCAACAATGCCTGTATTTCATCGCCTCAAAGCCACATTTTACCACCTCCAAAATGGGGAGACAGCTTCCCAGAGATGGCACGTCGTGGTCCCGGCCGCTCTGTCGCTGAGAGGCAGGTGGAGCAGTGGAGCATCTTTCTGTGGATGAGGGCTGAGTCCGGATCAAACAGGCCTGCCTGGGATCTGTGTGTGCCCTCTAGTGCTCTGCCCCACCACGGCCCACTACCCACTTCGAACGAACATCTAGCCCCTTGGGATGTGAATTGCCTGAATGCCTCAAGCTAAAATCAAGCTGCCTACATTACTGGAGCTTCGCCAGACCTCCTTTTGGGTTTCAAAAGCAAAACAAACAAACAAACAAACAACAACAACACATACACACACACACAGCCCTTGTCTTCAAAGTCAGAAGTATGTCCTTATTTCAAAAAGAAAAGGAAAATCTCAATGAGACAAGCATTGAGCAACTACTGTCTGTGAGCACCAGGCCTCGAGCCAGGGATACCACTCTGACAGGATGGCCGGGACTTCTGGCGTGTGTGGCCCTGCTGGCAGGGGGAAGAGGGGGTCAGTGGAGGGGATGTCAGCATGGTTCTCTGTTCTTACAGAGACGAACCTCCGGCCTCTCTCTTCCATCTCCTGCCCCCAAATGTGCCATGAGCAGTCAAGGCTGCCTACAGGACAAATGGAAATAGGAATTCTATTGATGACAATATGAGACACAGATGAGAATGCCCCCTTCAGCTGCATTTGGGGTGCCAGGTCAGACACAGATGAGAATGCCCCCATCTCAGCTGTATTTGGGGTGCCAGGTCAGACACAAATGAGAATACTCCCATCTCAGCTGTATTTGGGGTGCTAGCAGGGCTGGGTGGGATGGACAGAACAGGGGTCTAGCACAGAAGTGCACTGTGTCACCAACCTCTGGTGCTCCTCCTTCCCATGGAGATGGGGCTTAGTTTCCTGGCTGTCCGCTAAGAAGCCCAGTGGATAGAGCGTGGGCCTGCAGACTGAAGGGTCCCGGGTTCAATTCTGGTCAAGGGCACATGCCCAGGTTATGTGCTTGATCCCTAGGAGGGAGTGTGCAGGAGACAGCCGATCGATGATTCTCTCTCATTGATGTTTCTATCTCTCTCCCTCCCTCTCCCTTTCTCTCTGAAACCAATAAAAATATATTAAAAAAGGAAAAAAGAAGCCGCATAGCTCTTTTTCGGTGAGGCAGGAGGGTGCTGTGCACGTGACCTGTGACCTGTGACCCGTGCCCGCTGCTGGTCAGCCCCCCCGGAATGCAGCCGGGTGGGTCCCGCCAGCGGCTGAGGGTTGGCGAGCACCGGGAATGACGTCACTGTGATTTCTCAGGAGGCTCACTGGGCACGTGAGGTCACAGGCTTCATGTGACCTCCCTGGGGGAGCCCCTCCCCTCCAGGCGGGCAGGGCAAGCACAGCCTTCTCAGCCTGCCACCTGCACGGCCACAGACAGCCCTGAGAGCAGGACTCACCCGCCTGGAATGTCAATGTTTGGGTTCGGGATGACTGAGTTCATGCCGGCATCAGTTATACCTGTGAAACAGGAAGCAAAACCAAAACAGGTCTCTGATAAAAACAGTGCTGCTTCAGGTGCAAACACCTCCCGGCCCGGCCCTCTGGTTATCTTATCCCGTCAGTAAAGGTTTTCTACTCCCCTTTGTCCTCCACCCACCGGCCATCTTGTCCCCCTGCACTGGCTGTAGAGAAGGGTAGGTCAAGAATAAGCCCCAACTCCTGGTAAAACAAAAGAAAATCACACAAAACCAGGGCAGGAAGCCGAGCTGCTGCCTCCGTGGCCAGTTCCCGGGTGGCCTCCCCGGAACCTGGTGACCATCTGTCCCCCCTCAATGCACACAGCCCAGGCCACGAGCTCCGGGGACAGAGAAAACCTTGCAGCACATCAGCAGCTGATTCTTGTCTGGGAGGGGGGTCCCGTCAATGTCCTTATCATGTGCCTCCCATGTCCTTTTTCATGACCATCCAAATGCCCACTTAACTTCAAACCAGACCAATTCTCATCACATCATTGGAGCCTCCCCATCCGCTCCCATACATCCCGGGAGCATTCCCTTACAAATAACAGGCACCCCGACTCACCCAGTCCCTGCAGGGGGGCAGGGGTCCACGGATGCCATCAGGAACCCCTGCTCTTTCCTCTCTCTGCTCTGCCACCCCAGTGTTGACTTTCATTCCCTAGGACAGTGGCAGAGCCAAATACCAACAGGACAACGACTGACATTTCTTTGGAGAGCCCCATGTTTTAAACTTCAACTTCCTCTAACGCCACTTCTTCAACATAGACTCGCCCAGGCCGTGGTGTTTTGTGGAAGAGACACACTCAAGGGGCCAAAGAGCCGCATGTGGCTCGCGAGCCGCAGTTTGCCGAGCACGGCCCCAGGTTATTGCTTTGTGATTACAGGCGGCAGCTGCCGCTCCGGGCACTGCTTCCCTGTTTCAAGGAGGAAGAGAAAAATGGGAGAAGACAGGAGAGCACCTGTTTAGGGAAGTAAACATTTCCTCAGAAGCTAAACATTTCTGCACGTGTCTAATTCACCAAAAGTGTCTCGTGGCCATGCCAACCCCAGCCCCAGCTTCCAGACACCCTGCGAAGGTGCATACTCTCCGCTGGACACAGGGCCTGCCTGGATCACCGAAGCCCGGTTCGTCAGGATGTGGGAGTAGATGTGAGGCTGACAATCCTGTCCCGGGGGGAGGTCTCAGCTCTAACAGGTGGTGAACTCAGAGTGGGGAGGGGCTCACATGCACCATCGGGCCGTGTCTGCCTAGTTCTTACTGTGAAACACCCCCATCTTCGTTCAGGGAACTGAGCATTTTACCCTGAACGAACCAAGGCTGCTGGTGCATGCCAGCAGGTGACACTCTGTGCCGGAAGCCAATCATTGATTTGATGGTAGAGAGCTGTGGACAGGGATCCGGAGGGCTGGTCAACCTTGATTGCTTTGAAGGGTCAGAGCTAATTATTGGATGTTGGTGGTTGAAGCAGCCCCCACCTGTTAGTCCTAAGTAGATTCACTGATTGGCTTTTATTGGTGTTTCCTGCCTGGGGGATACGGGTATATCTTGTGACCTTAATCTTCATAAGAGGGATGGTAAAGCCAGAGCGAGCAGTAGTTCTCCCACTAGAGTTGGGCTACCGCCTGGCCCCCATTTCCCAATTAATGTTTTTCTAAGTCCTCATTTGCGTGCAGCCTTCTCCAGAAACCCAAACTCTGAACAGGGGACCCTGAATTACATGGGACGTGAAAAGGGGTTCCCACAACTCTGCTTGGGTGACCTGGAGCCCATGTGCCAGCTCTCAGGGAGTGGCCTCGGTGTGAGGAGGCCTGTGGGTGCTCGGCTGCCGGGGCGCACTCTGCTGCTCCTGCTTTGTGCGGAGTGTCTGCGTCAGGCTGTGGCTCTCACCGAGTCAGCCCCCACAACCACTTCATGGAGCCACCTTCCCTGACCCACTTGTATCCCTGAACCCCTTCAGACAGCTGAATCTCAGGGTGTCTATTGTTTGAATTAAAAGCGCATGACAAAGCATGGCAAATATTGACACCAGGGCCCTGGTGCGTGCCAGGCACTGCCCTGGGGCTTAGCCAAGTCACGAGCTGTTTGGATCTCCACGCACACTGGAGGAAACGGGGTGGTCGCCTATCTTGGGTGAAGAGCTCCATCAGCGGCCGCCAAGCCCAGTTCACACCTGTGCACGTCCCTCCAAATAGGACTGCCTGTGGCCAGAGGCCTATCCGGGGCTGTCTTCCACAGGCTCTGTCTCTGGGGGGCACCACCAGGGCTGTAGACCTGGCCCCCCACACTGTTGTGGGCTCCCCTGCTGGAGACCCCTTTGGTGACAGCACTTCTGTGGGGCGTGAGCCTGGCAGAGAGCAGGCTGGAGGCTTCCTCAGTGCCTTCCCGACCGCAGCCTCGGGCAGGGAGCGCCGCTCCCTCTGCTCAGTGCACCTGTAAGAGCCGCTGCTCAGACAGGCCGGGGATTGGGGCTCTGTCCACTGTCGTTGGTGAGAGGGAGACTGGGCCTGAGCTAAGCTCTGGGGGCAGTGTAGTCACTGCATATCCCTGAGTGGAGCAAACAGAAAACAGAACATGGATATGTGATGCTACGGGTGTGTGATGGTACAGGTGTGAGATGGTATGGGTGTGTGATGATATGGATGTGTGATGGTACGGGTGTGAGATGGTACGGGTGTGAGATGGTACGGGTGTGTGATGATATGGATGTGTGATGGTACGGGTGTGTGATGGTATGGGTGTGTGATGATATGGATGTGTGATGGTACGGGTGTGTGATGGTATGGATGTGTGATGGTATGGATGTGTGATGGTACAGATGTGAGATGGTATGGGTGTGTGATGGTATGGGTGTGAGATGGTACGGGTGTGTGATGATATGGATGTGTGATGGTACAGATGTGAGATGGTATGGGTGTGTGATGGTATGGGTGTGTGATGGTACGGGTGTGAGATGGTACGGGTGTGTGATGATATGGATGTGTGATGGTACAGATGTGAGATGGTATGGGTGTGTGATGGTATGGGTGTGTGATGGTACGGGTGTGAGATGGTACGGGTGTGTGATGGTACGGGTGTGAGATGGTATGGGTGTGTGATGGTACAGGTGTGTGGTGGTACGGGTGTGAGATGGTACGGGTGTGTGATGGTACGGGTGTGTGATGGTACGGGTGTGTGATGGTATGGGTGTGAGATGGTATGGATGTGTGATGGTATGGGTGTGTGATGGTACGGGTGTGTGATGGTATGGATGTGTGATGGAATGGGTGTGTGATGGTACGGGTGTGTGATGGTACGGGTGTGAGATGATATGGATGTGAGATGGTACGGGTGTGAGATGGTACGGGTGTGAGATGGTACGGGTGTGTGATGGTATGGGTGTGAGATGGTATGGATGTGTGATGGTATGGGTGTGTGATGGTACGGGTGTGTGATGGTATGGATGTGTGATGGTATGGGTGTGTGATGGTACGGGTGTGTGATGGTACGGGTGTGAGATGATATGGATGTGAGATGGTACGGGTGTGTGATGGTACGGGTGTGAGATGGTATGGGTGTGTGATGGTACGGGTGTGTGGTGGTACGGGTGTGAGATGGTACGGGTGTGTGATGGTACGGGTGTGTGATGGTACGGGTGTGTGATAGTATGGGTGTGAGATGGTATGGATGTGTGATGGTATGGGTGTGTGATGGTACGGGTGTGTGATGGTATGGATGTGTGATGGAATGGGTGTGTGATGGTACGGGTGTGTGATGGTACGGGTGTGAGATGATATGGGTGTGAGATGGTACGGGTGTGAGATGGTACGGGTGTGTGATGGTACGGGTGTGTGATGGTACGGGTGTGTGATGGTACGGGTGTGAGATGGTACGGGTGTGTGATGGTACGGGTGTGAGATGATATGGATGTGAGATGGTACGGGTGTGAGATGGTACGGGTGTGAGATGGTACGGGTGTGTGATGGTACGGGTGTGAGATGGTATGGATGTGTGATGGTATGGGTGTGTGATGGTACAGGTGTGTGATGGTATGGGTGTGTGATGGTACGGGTGTGTGATGGTACGGGTGTGAGA
Source organism: Antrozous pallidus (assembly GCA_027563665.1). NCBI lineage: Eukaryota > Metazoa > Chordata > Mammalia > Chiroptera > Vespertilionidae > Antrozous > Antrozous pallidus. The sequence continues at coordinate 6,626,173 of CM050514.1, read as the reverse complement.
TGGTATGGGTGTGTGATGGTATGGGTGTGTGATGGTACGGGTGTGTGATGGTACGGGTGTGTGATGGTACGGGTGTGTGATGGTACGGGTGTGAGATGGTACGAGTGTGTGATGGTAAGGGTGTGAGGTGGTATGGGTGTGAGGTGGTATGGGTGTGAGATGGTACGGGTGTGAGATGGTATGGGTGTGAGATGGTATGGATGTGTGATGGTATGGGTGTGTGATGGTACGGGTGTGTGATGGTATGGATGTGTGATGGAATGGGTGTGTGATGGTACGGGTGTGTGATGGTACGGGTGTGAGATGATATGGATGTGAGATGGTACGGGTGTGAGATGGTACGGGTGTGAGATGGTACGGGTGTGTGATGGTATGGGTGTGAGATGGTATGGATGTGTGATGGTATGGGTGTGTGATGGTACGGGTGTGTGATGGTATGGATGTGTGATGGAATGGGTGTGTGATGGTACGGGTGTGTGATGGTACGGGTGTGAGATGATATGGATGTGAGATGGTACGGGTGTGTGATGGTACGGGTGTGAGATGGTATGGGTGTGTGATGGTACAGGTGTGTGGTGGTACGGGTGTGAGATGGTACGGGTGTGTGATGGTACGGGTGTGTGATGGTACGGGTGTGTGATAGTATGGGTGTGAGATGGTATGGATGTGTGATGGTATGGGTGTGTGATGGTACGGGTGTGTGATGGTATGGATGTGTGATGGAATGGGTGTGTGATGGTACGGGTGTGTGATGGTACGGGTGTGAGATGATATGGGTGTGAGATGGTACGGGTGTGAGATGGTACGGGTGTGTGATGGTACGGGTGTGTGATGGTACGGGTGTGTGATGGTACGGGTGTGAGATGGTACGGGTGTGTGATGGTACGGGTGTGAGATGATATGGATGTGAGATGGTACGGGTGTGAGATGGTACGGGTGTGAGATGGTACGGGTGTGTGATGGTACGGGTGTGAGATGGTATGGATGTGTGATGGTATGGGTGTGTGATGGTACAGGTGTGTGATGGTATGGGTGTGTGATGGTACGGGTGTGTGATGGTACGGGTGTGAGATGGTATGGGTGTGTGATGGTATGGGTGTGTGATGGTACGGGTGTGTGATGGTACGGGTGTGTGATGGTACGGGTGTGTGATGGTACGGGTGTGAGATGGTACGGGTGTGTGATGGTAAGGGTGTGAGGTGGTATGGGTGTGAGGTGGTATGGGTGTGAGATGGTACGGGTGTGAGATGGTATGGGTGTGAGATGGTACGGGTGTGTGATGGTACGGGTGTGTGATGGTATGGGTGTGAGATGGTACGGGTGTGAGATGGTACGGGTGTGTGATGGTAAGGGTGTGAGGTGGTATGGGTGTGAGGTGGTATGGGTGTGAGATGGTACGGGTGTGAGATGGTACGGGTGTGAGATGGTATGGGTGTGAGATGGTACGGGTGTGTGATGGTACGGGTGTGAGATGGTACGGGTGTGTGATGGTAAGGGTGTGAGGTGGTATGGGTGTGAGGTGGTATGGGTGTGAGATGGTACGGGTGTGAGATGGTATGGGTGTGAGATGGTACGGGTGTGTGATGGTACGGGTGTGAGATGGTATGGGTGTGAGATGGTACGGGTGTGTGATGGTACGGGTGTGTGATGGTACGGGTGTGAGATGGTACGGGTGTGAGATGGTACGGGTGTGTGATGGTAAGGGTGTGAGGTGGTATGGGTGTGAGGTGGTATGGGTGTGAGATGATACGGGTGTGAGATGGTACGGGTGTGAGATGGTACGGGTGTGAGATGGTACGGGTGTGTGATGATACGGGTGTGAGATGGTACGGGTGTGAGATGGTATGGCTGTGTGATGGTACGGGTGTGAGATGGTACGGGTGTAAGATGGTACGGGTGTGTGGTGGTACGGGTGTGTGATGGTACGGGTGTGAGATGGTACGGGTGTGAGGTGGTATGGGTGTGAGATGATACGGGTGTGTGATGGTACGGGTGTGTGATGGTACGGGTGTGTGATGGTACGGGTGTGAGATGGTACGGGTGTGAGATGGTACGGGTGTGTGATGGTACGGGTGTGTGATGGTACGGGTGTGTGATGGTACGGGTGTGTGATGGTATGGGTGTGTGGTGGTACGGGTGTGTGATGGTACGGGTGTGTGATGGTACGGGTGTGAGATGGTATGGGTGTGAGATGATATGGGTGTGAGATGATATGGGTGTGAGATGGTACGGGTGTGAGATGGTACGGGTGTGAGATGGTACGGGTGTGAGATGGTATGGGTGTGAGATGATATGGGTGTGAGATGATATGGGTGTGAGATGGTACGGGTGTGAGATGGTACGGGTGTGAGATGGTACGGGTGTGAGATGGTACGGGTGTGTGATGGTACGGGTGTGTGATGGTACGGGTGTTTGATGGTACGGGTGTGTGATGGTACGGGTGTGAGATGGTACGGGTGTGAGATGGTATGGGTGTGTGATGGTACGGGTGTGTGATGGTACAGGTGTGTGATGGGGACAAGGAGCATGTAGTTCTTTGCTCCCTAAATCAAGTTCACCTGCTCAGCTCCTGGTCTATGTGGGCTGGGCAGTGGCCACCAAAGGGCCTGAGAGGGACTGTGCAGCACCCCCAGTGTGGGGCCGGGATCCCCAGTTTGAGTGAGTCTGCCCACGGACTCCTGCCCAGGTCAGCCCAGAGCCTCCCACGTGGCAACAGTCCCTGGGCCCAGGCTCAGTCCCTGACCCTCGGGTACCTCCAGGACCCTACCTGCCCCCACGGGGTGCCAGCTCTGGCCTTCACCCCCTGCCCCATCATCCCCAGCCCCGCTCCCGGCCCCTCATCCTGTGTGAGGGTCTGGATTCTGGAACCAAGGCCTGGCTTGCTCCCGGGGTGAGGGACCCCCAGGATTGGAGGCGTGGGGAGGCCGGTCAAGCAGCTCTGACCCAGGGAATCGGGGTCGTGTGGAAATGCCGTGTTTGGCTGTAACTGGTGGTTACAGGGTGGACGCTGGTCCCGGGTGCCCTCGCAGGCACGTGGACAGTCCCCTGGGTGTGGGCCCCGGGTCCGCCCGCAGCCTCGACGCCCTCCCTCTCCTGCTATCTCGCTCCCGCCCTGGCTCTGCTTTTATCGTCCCCCGTGAGGCTGTCGGAGCCTCACAGCCCCGACAAGGCAGATAAGTGACCAGAGCAGAGCCGTGCGGTCTGCAGAAGGTGGGGACCCCGGGCGGGCACGCAGCCCTCTCCTGCCCAGAAGGTACACAGGGCCCTGGCCCGCGGGCAGCGCCCAGCATGGCTGTTGGTCAGGGTGGTTTGGCTTCCAGTGGAGCACGCCTGGTCACCCTCATAAATGCACAGACAGACAGAGACGAAGACAGAGAGAGAGACACCCACAGAACACAGAGACGGGGGGGGGGGGTGTCAGGCAGAGACTGAGAGGAGGGGAAGGAGAGAGAGAGTGGGGAGGGAGCGATTCTCTGCTGACCAGGGTGTGGAGGAAGCAGTCCTGAGCGGTCGCCGGTGGCTCTCCGCGGTGCCAGTGATGCCGTCAGCCCGAGCTCGCCCTGCCTCACCCCGAGGCCCAGGGCCCCAGCCTCCCTCCTGCCCCGGTGGCAGAGGTGTGTTGTGTCTGGTCCTGTCGCGGCTGAGTCACAGGGGAGGCCTTTCAGGGAGAGGGAACTGGGTCAATGTCACACAGCAGGATGCCAGGGGACTGTCGGGAGCCTGAGTCCTTGGCGGCCCTGGGCACGGCTCCTCTCCTGCTTTCCTCCCTCCTGTCCAGAGGGGGCGCTCTCTCTGTCCCTCTCAGGGCTGCTGCCCTCCCCCTAGACCTAAAGTGGGACGTCCTGGAGTTCCTCTCCTGCCACACCCCTGCCGGGTGCCCCGCCCTGGCCCCCATGCCCGTCTCTCACGCCCACAGCCAGTCCACCCAGCATCCTGGCTCCTTCCCGCCCCATTTTCCGGCTCCGGCCCCGGCCCTGACCCCGGGGCCATCTCCTCCTTCCCAGGGCAATGCGATGCACTGGAATGCCACCCTCTGTCCAGCCCACCCCGTGGACCCAGCTTCTCCGCTGAGGTGATGGTGATGAGTCTCAGACATTGGGCGGAAGCTGCCGTGGCTCCCGTGCTTTTAGGAGAATGTCAAGTCCATGCCGACTGGACCCTTCCCGATCCTCCTGTACAGCTCAGCTTGGTCACGTGCAAGTTCAGAAAACGTGTTTAATTCTTCCTGAAGTCCGAGAACAGAATGCGTTATTCCATAGCACACAGAAAAACTACTTCACACCCCGCCCCCCATGACTGGCCCACAGACCCCTGCTCCCCAACTCCCCTAACCTTCATCCAGCTCACCTCTGCCTCGGCGGCTGGCCACCCCAGCCTCTCTCTGAGCTCCTTCATGCCCTCACCACGCGCCATCCTGGGGGTTCAGCAAGGGCAGGCCAGCAGCCAGGCCGGGAAGAGCTGCTAGTTCCTCCAGCTGCCCTGATCGGTGGTCCCTTCGTGCTGTCCTCCCCTCTGTTAGCTCTTGTTTTGTTTTGTTTGTTTGTTTGTTTTTTAACTCTAAAGACCCTTGAACTTCATGGGAATCCTGAGATCTTTCTTTCTTTTTAAAAAAATATATTTTATTGATTTTTCAGAGAGGAAGGGAGAGGGATGAAAGTCAGAAATATCGATGAGAGAGAAACATCGATCAGCTGCCTCTTGCACACCTCCAACTGGGGATGTGCCCGCAGCCAAGGTACATGCCCTTGACCGGAATCGAACCTGGGACCTTTCCGTCCGCAGGCCGATGCTCTATCCACTGAGCCAAACCGGTTCGGCCTCAGATCTTTTCTATTGTCCCATCTCTCAGTGCCCCCAAATCACTAGGCTCTGAGATGGAATCCTATTGCATCGTGTCGCCTCTCAAATCTGTCTGAGCCCGCAGTCCCGGCTGCTAAAGTGCTTCTCCTGACGTCCAGAAACAGCTCCCCCTCAAGTATGAGCGCCCCACTCCAGGGGAGTGGTATTCTGACCACCAAGCCCCTTCACTCCAACCCGCCCAGACCCCGCTTCTACACTCAGACCCCTTAGTTCTCCCAGTGGCTCGGGGAAGGAAAGTTGGCCAATGGGGCGGCAGGAATTTTGTGGCGCTGTGGGGGTGGGGCTGCAGGAGCTTGCCGTGGACATGACATTACCTCCCATTGCAGGTGCCTCCATGTCAAGCCCCCGTGTCACTGCTGCCCACCGCCTCTGGAAGAGAGACTAACTGTGCCCAAGCCCCTCCTTCCACTGTCACCCCACAACCTCCCACTCCCAGCTGCAAGCGATTACTAATGCTCTCTTAACACCGAGGGCCCGTTTTTCACCCTAACAGACACAACTGCTTCCTCACACCCAGTCTCTCCGTCTGCGTGTTTCTGACTGCGATTCATCACCCCGCTTCCTGGTGACCGGAGAAGGGCCGGCGACAGAGAGTCATCTCGAACAATGGCAAAAAATACACACGGGACAACTGTTGCCGTGTGAGTCACACTGACGTCTCGGCCCGGAGTTTCTGAGAGGGCTCGGCTGTGGAGCGTGACCTGCGATAGAAACAGGTGAAGTGGGGAGTGCTGTCTGACCAGGCCCGCGGGGCTGTGTTAATTAATGAAAAGAGCATGTGACCTCCCAAGTGATTCCACTGCTGGCTGTTTGGGCTGAACGGAGGGTTTGGAGCAATGATCCCAGTGAAAACAGCTATAGACTGGAGAGAGTGTCTTTGTAAACTGTGGAAAGGAATTGGAGCCCCAACAAGGTGGTCAAGGGGATGAAGATGTAGGCAACGATGGAAAACAGAGGAGTACGGCCAGCGTTGGCTGCTACCCTTGTCGGGGGGCAGAGGCTGAGTCAGGAAGGGAGGCAGGGAGCTGAATGAATGGCCCTCTGGCCAGAGGGTGAGGCGGGAGGACAAGACCAGGAGCCCAGGCCCGCCAGGAGTAGGGTCTTTATTTATTTTTAAATATATTTTTATGGATTTCAGAGAGGAAGGGAGAGAGAGAGAGAAACATCCATGATGAGAGAGATTCATTGATTGGCTGCCTCCTGCACTCCCCACAGAAGGGATCAAGCCCACCACCCAGGCATGTGTTCTGGTCACGAATTGAACCGTGACCTCCTGGTTCATAGATGAATGCTCAGCCACTGAGCTCTGCTAGTCGGGCCAGGGTTAGGGTCTTCATGCTCCTGCAGCTTTGAGATGGGTGCTCCCTGGGCCACGCCCTCAGATTAATAAGGGACAAAACCCAGGCCTCCAGCCAGAACTCAGCTTTTGTTGCTGCTTATTATTATAGAACTAGAGGCCTGGTGCATGAGTTCGTGCACGAGTGGGGGGTCCCTCAACCTGGCCAGTGATCAGGGCTGATCAGGGCCATCTCGCCCAGTCCTGACCCAGCCTACTGGGGGGAGGGACTGCAGGAGGTTGGCTGTGGGAGCACACTGACCACCAGGGGCAGCTCCTGTATTGAGTATCTGCCTCTTGGTGGTCAGTGCACATCATATCTTTCAGCCAGTCATCCGATCATAATGGTTGGTTAGGCTTTTATATATATAGATATGCACAATAAGTCATTGTGGATCCTAAGAAGGTTACTGATAGCAGCAAAGTGAAAGGAAAGCTGTGAGAACACAAAAGAGCTTAAAAAAGAAATAATTGCAAATATGACAGAGGTGTTCGTGTGTCTGGTCTGGCTACTGAGTATGGCATGATTAGCACAATCTGAAAACACAGAGGCCATCAGGAGTACAAGTGTTGTTCAGGGTGTGAAAGTGCTCATGAAACAGCAATCGCAGGCAATCGAAGAGGGAGAAAAATGGTGATTTTGATCAATGAAAAGTAGCAAGTTGGTGATAGCATTTTGGAGCATTGGCCTTGTGATGCGTGCAGAAGCGAAGATGCTGCATCTGACCTCCTGACAGACGCCCCTGGGGCAAGGGGTGGTTCGATAAATGTAAGAGGAGAAGTGCCATTCATAGTGCAGCAAGGCTGCCAGTCCTAACCACGCAGCTGCTGGTAATCCAGGACAGAATTTCAGGAACATGTAGAGGCTGAGGGGTTTGTTCCCAGCAAGTGCTCGGTTGTGACGACACTGGCCTCTTCTGGGGGAAAATGCCCAAGGGGACCCACATCACACAGGAGGAGAAGTCATCCCCGAGACACACGCCATGAAGGACAGGTGGATGGTACTGTCCTGTGGGAATGGGAACAGGGACTTAACTGGAAGCCTTTACTCACCTACCATTCTGGAAACCCGCAAGTTTGTTTTTTAATGTTTTATTGATTTTTCACAGACAGGAAGGGAGAAGGATAGAAAGCCAGAAACATCGATGAGAGAGAAACATCAATCAGCTGCCTCTTGCACAGCCCTTACTGGGGATGCGCCCACAGCCTAGGTACATGCCCTGGACCGGAATCAAACCTGGGACCTTTCAGTTCACAGGCCGACGCTCTATCCACTGAGCCAAACCGGTTTTGACCGAAAACCTGTGAGTTTTTAAGAAAAATTATATCACGAAAAACAAGTTGTCTATGATGGGGAGGGCTAATAGCAAAGGTTGGGTAAACCAGGCAGTTTTTTAAGTTGGTGTTGAAGTGTTTGCCCCAGGTGTGAAGAAATACCTCTGGGAGAAGCGACTGTCACCCAAGGGCACTTGTTGGAATGGAGTGGAGCTGGTGGAGGTGCACAAGCTCATCACTGCCAGGTCCGCACCACCTGCACAACTCCTCCCATCCAGCCCGCAGACCAGCGGGTCATTTCTAACTTGAAAAAACTCTACACATCACCAGGCTGGTGTGGCTCAGTGGTTGAGCATCGACCGATGAACCAGGAAGTCACGGTTTGATTCCTGGTCAGAGCACGTACCTGGGTGTTGGGCTCAATCCCCAGAAGGGGGCATACAGGAAGCGGCCATTCAATGATTCTCTCATCATTGATGTTTCTACGTCTCTCTCCCTTCTGCTCTGAAATCAATAAATATATTTTTTTTAAAAGAAAGAAACTCTACACAAAGGCCCTGTATCAGGGATATTTTGAGGTGATCTCTAAAACGAATTAAACCCCCAGGGAGATCTGGAAGGAGCATTTTATTTATTTTGGAAGGAACATTGACTATCCTGACTTGCTGAGCTTCGAGAGCAGATACTTGATGAACATGGTGACCCACTTTTTGTAGGACAGTTGGTTGGGATTCGAGTTCCAAACATGCTGGGGCCATAGCCAGGAGGGGATGCTGAGGAGAGACAGGAAGGCCTGGGGGACAGGGACACACAAGCAATGGGAGGGAGAAGAGAATGGGGAGTGGGCCTTCCCAGGGAGAAGGACAGAACCCCAGGCAGGTAAGGGGGCCCCTGTTGAGGGTGGGGGACAGAGGGAGGAGAGCAGAGCAGCTCCCCCAGGCTGGGGAGAGACACGCAGAGGGACAGGAGCGATGGGAAGTACTCTGGCCTCCCCAATGTTTCCTGGGTGTATCAAGATGGCTCAGGCAAGTTGACATCACATTGAACAACATTTTTACCGTAACTGGGAGGTTCAGGCCACTTTACAATGTTATAAACCCTAGTTTTGTTTCATAATGTTCCTGTAAAATACATGGAGCGCTGTTTTCAGTTTATGGAGTGACCCGAGCAAACAGACATCCAGCTCCCGGTCACATAGCCAGTCAGTGACTAAGCAGAGAAGCACTTGCCAGAACGACTGGTTCCCAACATGTTGGCCAGGTCCACAGGCTGACACCCGGGCTTTCCCCTCTCTGTCCCCTCCGCACTGCACACCCGCCCTGGGGCTTGCCTGCGATGACAGAGTGAGCAGAGGGCAGGAGTGGGGAGACCGGCTAACGGAAGGAGCAGGTAGGTTGGTGGAAATGAGGGAAAATGCGCGCCCCCAGCCCAGGAGGTGCTGGACTGCGGGAAGAATGCTCTCCCCGCTGCTCACTGGTCACCTGCCTCTCAGGCTCACCCTCCTGAGCACAGCTGGGCTCCCCAACGTTCCATTCATCAGCCAGTCCCCTCCAACAACCCCCCTCCTGAAACACATGAGGTGTGTTTGCACCCTGGACAAGGGAGGGGTGGCCTGGGCGCTCTGTCCTAGAGCCCATTGGATCACGGACACACTGCCCGGCCAGCCAGTCTTCAGAGCAGGGCAGCCGGGCACATGGGGCCTCTTGGGGTTTGTGGAGAGACATACGGCCAGTCCCCTTGGGTCGGGAGCCACCTGTCCCAGAGGAGGGGTGGCCTGAGGGAGTTGATCCTGAAGCCAGACTTGGTCCTTCTGTGGTTCCAATTCTGTGACTCTCGGACACTGGGTCGCTTCTCCGTGGCTTTCAGCTGAGGTGGGGCTGACCCAGCGAAGACAGTGAATGGGACAGATTGTGTTCAGGCCCTTCCATTCAGACATCACAGTTCATCCTCCTCCCCTTCTCACCATCTGTCTCCAAGCATCACATCTAAAAGTCTATCTGGAATCGGTACTTCCTCACTAACTTTTCATTGGATTGGGATCACTTTATGAGGCTGTGACATGAACAAATAACAGCTTTTCTACTTTTCAATTAGAGTTCGTGGGTCCCAGAATGTAAACAATTTAAAAAACACACAGAATTTTGTATCATTGGAGGGAGATGTTGATGACAAATGGTGAGTTGTGCCAGCCAATTTTATTTATTTTATTTACTTTTTAAATATATTTTTGTTGATTTTTTTACAGAGAGGAAGGGAGAAGGATAGAAAGTTAGAAACATCAATGAGAGAGAAACATCGATCATCTGCCTCCTGCACACCCCCCACTGGGGATGTGCCCGCAACCAAGGTACATGCCCTTTGACCGGAATCGAACCTGGGACCCTTCATTCTGCAGGCCAACACTCTATCTATCCACTGAGCCAAATCTGTTTTGGCGATGCCAGCTAATTTTAAACATGGCCTTTGGAAGCATAACGTAAAAGATAAGTTGAGCCCTGGCTGGTTTGGCTCAGTGGATAGAACCTGCAGCCTGAAGGGTCTGGGGTTCGATTCTGGCAAGGGCAGATGCCTGGGTTTGGGCTTGATCCCCAGTAGGGGACGTGCAGGAGGCAGCCGGTCAATGACTCTCTCTCATCAATGGTGTTTTCTATTTCTCTCTCCCTCTCCCTTCCTCTCTGAAGTCAATAAAAATATATTAAAAATAAAAAGATGCATTGGCAATTGCTTGAAAGACTACATCAGACTTCATACCATGAAACTCAGTTTGACTGCCTTGTTCTGGGCTGACACAGCACAATACTCCACAGCGACACTGAAGTGATAACCTTGGGGGGTCTGTGGCAGAACTGTGGGGAGGAAGGGGCAGGGGGAGAATGGACCACAGGCGGCAGCTCTGCACGGACGATGAGGTGATGTTGTGGCACCAGGAAGTGCAGGCCACTTGTCCTTAAGCCGTCAGGGTAAGGAGTCTGTGAGAGGAGGAAGGCGCCGTGGGACGCCCCAGGAAGTGAGTGCTGTTTGAAGAGAAAGCTGTAAAACACCTCCAAGTGCCCCCAAGTACCAACCAGGAAACATGCAGCATTCGGAAGCTATACTCAGCTCTAGCTTCCAGGAACAGGTGATTCATTAGCACACGGGTCACCAGGGAAACCACTTTGCTGAACTCCGTGGAGAGACTGGGAAGGTGTCACCGCGGGACAGGTGCACTCCAGACACTTCCTGTCATCCTGCAGCCAGTAGTCAAGTTTGTGCAGCAAGAACCCGGACTGGGAGAGATGCAGGTGAAGGGGTCAGTTTAAATTCAGCTCAGGTGTGACCGAAACCCCTGCCCCTCATCCTCCTGGGCGCTCCCTGACGGGGACTCACCTGCAGGAAAGGCAGGCAACCCTGCAGGGACCGGTGGGGTCCCCCTCAAAGGGCGCCTCTGGCTTGCAGTGCAGGTCCCAGGCCCTGCCCCACACGCATCGCCAGCCTCTGAGGGTAGAGCAGGGGATCTGCACATCATAGCACGCCCTGAGGGGTTTTCATGTGCATGAAGGTGCGGCAAACGGGGGGAGGCTGAGCAGCAATGTCTGATTTATAAAAGGAAGTGCCCGGATCCTTCAGAAGTTGGCCAGCTTTGATTTTATTTATTTATTTTTAAAATATATTTCTTGCCGAAACTGGTTTGGCTCAGTGGATAGAGTGTTGGCCTGCGAACTGCAAGGTCCCAGGTTCGATTTCGGCCAAGGGCTTGTACCTTGGTTGCGGGCACATCCCCAGTCAGAGGTGTGCAGGAGGCAGCTGATTGATATTTCTTTCTCATCGATGTTTCTAACTCTATCCCTCTCCCTTCCTCTCTGTAAAAAAATCAATAAAACATATTAAAAATATGTATGTATTACTTTGTTGATTTCAGAGAGGAAGGGAGAGTGATAGAGAGATCGAAACATCAATGATGAGAGAGAATCATTGATTGGCTGCCTCCTGCACGCCCCCTATTGGGGATCAAGCCCACAACCCGGGCATGTGCCCTCGGATGAAATCAAACCTGGGACCCTTCAGTCTTCAGGCCAGCGCTCTACCCACTGATCCAGACTGGTCAGGGCAGCCAGCTTTGGTTTTAATGCGAAGGTCTCACCACGGCCCCCGAAATGCCCTTGCTGCAGACACCGCGCTAATGGCCGCCTCGGTTTGAGAGCCCCTGCAACCAGCCCCATCCTAGGAGCTTGCCTTTGGACCCGTGCGGGGTTATCACTAATTCCTCAGGCAGTGACGAGTGTGCCCAACGCCTGTTACGAGAACGGTTATTGGCGATGGAGGTCAGTTTCCGGGCAGAAATGCACCCTCCTCCTCCGGGATTTGTTTATGCCAGTGCAGGAGGCTGGGCTGCTCTGAGTAAAGGCTGAGATGAATTGAATGAAATCCCCTGACAAAGGTCACGAGGCTTCCACGGAAGCCCTGGGCACTCGCCTTATCTTCCACAGCCAGCCCGGCCTTTCCGAGAACTCGGTATCAAACAAACTCTTCAGGAAGTCACCCCGGCAGAATAATAAGCTGATTCATTCCAAGTCCCCCTGCTGGCAGCGCCGCTGAGGCCAGAGTTCTGCACCCTGCTCACCCTCGGGGACCGTGGTTCAGAGTTCTGCACCCTGCTCACCCTCGGGGACCGTGGTTCCAGATGTAAGGGCAGAAGAAGACCCAAGAGAAGTATAAGCGGTTCTTTCAATTATCCACACATTCTCTAGCTATTTCCCAGGGGTTCAGGACACATTAATTTGGTTAACGCATGGATTTCTTATCTAAGGTCATTGTGAATGAGCCGTGTTTGCACCCTTTAAAAGACTCAGCAGCCCATGACCTCTAAGAGGCTTCCCAGACAGTTCCTCAGACTCAATGCCTGGACTTCTCTGCTTCTGCGGGGTCCTGGGCCTCTCCTGGTGGTTCTCAAACATGGCTGCCCCTCGGGGGACTGGCAAGTGCCTGTCAGGGAGGCCTGACCCCGTAAGGATTAAAGCAGAACCTCAGGAAGGGAGCACCAAGGAAAAGCCATTTAAAACTCTCCCCAAGGGGTCCCGTGTGCAGCTAGGCTGTGACCCAGGGATCACAGATACGCACGACTGAACTGACCTTCCTCCTCAAAACAGGGGCAAAGTGCTTGACACATGAATGAACGAGGCGAAATTCTGATTGTCCCATAACTACTTCACCTGAACCAATGAAATGGTTGCAAGGGTTACTTTCCCCCCTCTCCCAAACAATAGTTAATTACAGGAACTGATGTCGGTGACTGAAATCTCCATCTGTTTTCCCTCTGCCTGAAGGTTTTAGGCAGCCCAGTGATTTCAGTCAGCCCTGGCTGGACAGTGGCATGATCGAGGGAGGCTGAGAACTGGCACGTGGTTCTGGTTTAATGAGCATCCAAGGCAGAGAGCCACTGATTCTGTGGTTCTTTCATCAAGGTCTGCACTTCACTCTTCAGTCTTTCTAAGTCCAAAGTGCTTATTGTGCATTCAATCTTTAGAATATCTACATATATAAAAGTCAATCGACCCGGAAGCCAGAATAACCAGAACGACCGGTTGCTATGAAGCACACTGCGGCTGGCCAATGGGCCTATAAGGGGGCAACCGTTCCTCTGGCCAGCCCTAGCCAGATTGGGGGCGGGGCCAGCCAACCAACCTCCCATGGCCCCTCCCCGCCTACCCCCACCTTCCTACGGCCCAGCCTAACCAAGCCCCATTAGAGTGGGCCAGCCAGACCACACCCATGCACGAATTTGTATACCAGGCCTCTAGTATATATATGTTTTTATTGATTTTTAGGGAGAAATGAAGGGAGAGAGAGAAACGGCAATGAGAGAGAAACATCTATATTCCCTCTGAGGACCGATCCTGCAACCTGGGCATCCTGCCTTGACTGGGAATCAAATTAGTGGCCTCCTGGTACATGGGTCAGTGCTCAACCACTGAGGCACACCAGCTGAGCATGTATCCAGTCCTAATAATAGTGTGGTTGCTTATAGAATTCTAGGTTGGAAGCCATTTTCCTCTGCCTTTTGAAAGTCACCACCTTCCATCTAGGTGCTGAGATGGCTAGTGATTGCTTGTGAGGGTTACCTTTTCTTTTCTCTCTGGAAGCCTTTAGACTTTCTCATTGTCCTTGACGTCCTGCATTTTTTTCTGCAGGGAGTCTGTCTGTAGGTGTCCTGCTTGCTCCACAGTGTTATCTTTCTATTTGGAAAATTATGACTTTCTTCAATTTTGAAAAATCGTCAACTGTTATAATTTGGATATTTCTTCCACCTTTTCTGATATTCTCTAGTCCTGGGACTCCTGTTAGGTGTATGTTGGAATGTCTCATTTTATTCTTATTATTTAACTCTCATATTTTTCATTTCTTTGTCTTTTCTCTGTCCTATTAGCATTAACTCCTTGGTACACTCTTCTATTTCTCTAATTTTCTCTTTGTATCCACTTTAGTGCTTATCCTGTTTTTTAAGTTGTTTATTTCAATATTTACAGGGTGTGTTTTCTCAATTTCCAATCATTTTTTAAATCTCCTTCTTGATTCATAGCTGCTTGAGTTGCTCTGTGATTTCCTGTTGTGTGTTTGCTTCTATTAATTTTCCTTTCCTCTGTCTCTTCTCAGATCACACCCAGTGAGTGGAAGTTCTTTGATGCTTGCTCTTTTATTTAGATCTCCTCAGGAGCAGTTTCCACCTGTTGCCGTCAGTGGGAATGTGTTGAAGGCATTTACTTTTACCCTTCACTTTGAGTTATTATTTTGCAATCTCCTGCTTTATTTGTTTAGGGTTCCTCTTTATAGTATGCCTGGTAGGCTTATGGTTAACTCCACTCCCTTCCAAGGTCCAGCAAACAGTCTTTATTGACAGCAATCCAGCTCTATTCTCCTGGGTGGGAAACCACGCCCCTGCTCTTGTTCCTACAGTGAGCTGGCTCCTGCCACACACACACGGGGCCATTGGTGCCTCTTTCCGCTTGGGAGGTGACATTCTGACAGCACTGCCAGTGTCCAGGCTTGAACACCAGTAAGCCAGTAGCTTGTGCCCCTTCTATGAGTTTTCTCTTTTCTTTCTAGCCCATAACATTACTTTTGCTTTAGAGTAGCTGTGTGCATAAAATAGTTTGTGTATGTATATGAGGATATGTCTTTGAGGTTCAAGAAAGAGAGAAGCTGATTTCAAACATAAAGACAACCTACTGAATGGGAGAAGATACCCACCAATGACACCTCTAATAAGGGGTTAATATGCAGAATATATAAGGAAGTCATACAAGTTCATATTAAAAGAGCAAACAATCCAACTAAGAAATGGGCCAAGAACCTGAATAAACACTTCTCCAAAGAGAACGTACAAATGGCTGGTAGACCTATGAGAAGATGCTCAACATCTTTAATCATCAGATAAATGCCGTCCAAACCACAATAAGCTATCACCTCACACTTGTCAGAAAGGTTATCACCAGTAAATTAACAAACAATCCATGTAGGTGAGGATGTAGAGAAAGGGAACCCTCATGCACTGTTGGTGGGGATGCAAATTGGTGCAGGCACTGTGGAAAACAGTGTGGCAGTTCCTCAAAAATAATTAAAAATACAGCTACCGTATGACCCAGCAGTTCCAATTCTGGGGATTTGCTTAAAGAAAACAAAGCACTGATTAGAAAAGATAAATTTATGCCTATGTTTATGGTGGCATTACAAATGATAGATGAGATATGAAAGCAACGTAGGTACCCATGGATAGACAAATGGGTAAAGCAAATGTGAGAGAGATATTTAATGAAATGTCACTCAGCAACAAAGGAGAGTACAATCTTAACATTTGCCACAACATGGATGGATCTAGAGGGTATTATACTGAGCGAAATAAGTCAGGCAGAGAAAGACAAATACCCCATGATTTCACTTACGTGTGAATCTGAACAAAACAAAACAGAAACAGACCCACCAATACAGAGAACAAGCTGATGGTTGACAACAAGGAGGAGAATGGCGGGTGGGTGAAAAGAATATCTGAAAGACTCTAATGATTACTCCAAACCCTCAGGCTAAGTTGGTGAACCGCAGGCAGCCCAAAGCCTGGCACTGCATCAGCAGTGGGTCCTAGTGGGGCATAGGCCATAGGGGGAATCTTCTTAAAAAGAAGAAAAGCAAAGACAATTCACAGTGACTTTAGAACGAGGCTCTGTACCATGCCACGCAGCTGCAGGTCCAGCTCTTCCCCACACCCAGTGGCCTAAGGCAGTGGTCAGCACACTCATCAGTCAACAGAGCCAACTATCCACAGTACCACTGAAATTTCTTTTGAGAGCCAAATTTTCTTTTAACTTAAACTTCTCCTAATGCCACTTTTTCAAAATAGACTCACCCAGGCCGTGGTATTTTGTGGAAGAGCCACACTCAAGGGGCCAAAGAGCCGCGTGTGGTTTGAGAGCTGCAGTTTGCCGACCACAGGCCTAAGGGACTACAAGGCGCTGGATGCTATTCCGGACCCTGCTCCCCATTTTCCATAACCTTCCTCCCCCTCACCCCACAACTCTGGAAGCAGGTCTTGTGTAAACAGCCTGCTTGCTTTGCCACTGCTGACACAGGGCAGAGCTGGACTAAGCCAATCCAAGGACGGGGTGGGGTGGGGGGGCAGGGGAATGGGGAGGAATGTGGGGGAGGAGGCTGCATTGAGTTCCCTGTCCCCACAGGTCTGGCTCCCTGCACCGTTCAGCGCTTTCTTCCCATTTCAAAGCCCCTTCTGATCCGTTGCCTCCTGGGATCCTCGGTGAAGGACAGATCACCAGGTCTCTGCACAGAAATGGATACCGGCCAAGGCTGGGGCCACGTCATTGAGGACACCCCACTGGAGATTGGGGGGTCTGGAACCCCAGCCCAGATTTCCTGGGAACTTCAGTCGCTGGCTGCATGCAGATGTGCCTAGTAAGGGCCGCATCCTGAAATCTGTGCTCGAAGCCCAGGGGTTAAGGTGCCTCTGCCTGTGTTTCTGGTCCAACAGGAAAAACCAGGCCGTGGGCTCTGGGTGACTGTGGCTGCCAGGTGGGGTGGGGAGAGGACTGTGTTCCCATGGAGCAGTGAGAGAGAAGAAAAAAAGGGAGAGCAATCATTCAACAAGTACACAAACCACCTTGGGCGGTGTGGGCCCCTGGACCCAGCACCCACTGTGGACGTGACTATCAGCTCAGGTCCCTGTGAGGAAGGGTCAGGTGACTTTGAGTTTCTGTCTCTTCTCTCCCTTGCTGAGCCCTGATTTGTGCCAGCTCCCCCAGCTCTTCCCTGTCTCCCACTATCACCAGCTCCGAGATAGTGAAATAGGAATTTTTAGGGGTGACATAGGCAGGTTTAGGGAATTTTTTAAATTAAGGGGGTCCATGGATAAAACACAGGGCCAACACAGAGAGTTGTAAAACGGTACATTTCCATAAGACAAGTGAGTTGGGAGAGGCAATAGCTACATTTTCATAACAAGGAAGTTGGAAGTGGCAGAAGTTACATTTCCATAAGATAAGGGGACTGGGTAGCCAAAGGTCTATATCCTATATAATAAAAACCTAATACGCAAATCAACCAAATGGAAATTACATTTCCATAAGATAAGGGGACTGGGAGTAGCCAAAGGTCTATATCCTATATAATAAAAGCCTAATATGCAAATCAACCACATGCGGCTCTTTGGCCTTTTGCATGTGGCTCTTCCACAAAATACCACAGCCTGGGTGAGTCTGTTTTGAAGAAGTGGTGTTAGAAGAAATTTAGGTTTAAAAAATGTGGCTCTCCTGGATGCTGGGGGAGATCAACTGAAGGACTTGTATGCATGCATATGAGCATAACCAATGAATGAAAGACACTGGGGCGGGGAGAGGGGTGGGTGGGGATATGTGCTGGGGGGTAGGGGAGGCTGGGGGGAGGAAAAGGGGGCGGGGGAAAGGAAAACATGTACTACTATTAATTATAAGTTATACTGCAAAAAAATCAATAAAAATATATATATTTTTAAAAATGTGGCTCTCCAAAGAAATTTCAGTCATTGTCCTGTGGGTACTTGGCCCTGTTGGCTAATGAGTTATAGGTGGACGGCCAACCACACGCCAGCGAGCTGGGGGCAATATTTGTAGAAAATACTATTTTGATGCCAATTATTTAATTACTAGATGCCTGGTACATTCGGGCAGGGGGAGGGAGGTTGTCCCTCAGCCCGGCCTGCACCCTCACAGTCCAAGAGCCCTTGGGGGATGTCCAACTGGCGTGGAGGCGAGAGAGGCTCCCCCCATCACCACTGGACTCGCCAGCCGTGAGCCCAGCTTCTGGCTGAGTGGCACTCCCCCTGTGGGAGCACACTGACTACCAGGGGCAGCTCCTGCGTTAAGCGTCTGCCTCCTGGTGGTCAGTGCTTGTCATAGCAACCAGTCGTTCTGCTGTTTGGTCAATTTGCACATTAGCCTTTTATTGTATAGGATAATAAATATTCAAATTTAAAGTTTTTATTATTTGTGATGGAATTATAATTCAGTAGGTGCTACTGAATGTGTCCCTCCTACCTCCAAATTTTAATGTTGAAATCCTAACCCAGAGGTGGTGGTGTTTGGAGGAGAGCCTCTGGGAGGTTATGCAGGTGGAGCCCTGGAGAATGGGATTTGTGTTTTCATAAAGGAGACCCTGGGGAGGTGCTTGTCCTTCCTGCCTTGGGGGTGTCGCAGTGGGAAGATGGCGTCTAGGAACCAGGATGCAGGCCTCATCAGACGCCGGGTCTGCAGGCGCCTCCATCTTGGACTTGCAGCCTCCAGGGGGTAAGAAACATTTGTTTCTTGAGTGCCCAGTCTGTGTTATTTTCATTACAGCAACCTGAATGGACTAACTTTTTAAAAAATATATTTTTATTGATTTCAGAGAGGAAGGGAGAGGGATAGAAAAGTCAATGAGAATCATCTATCAGTTGCGTCCTGTGCATCCGGGACTACTGGGGATCCAGCCCACAACCCAGACATGTGTTTTTTACCAGATTCAAACCCAGTCTGCAGGCTGATGCTCTATCCACTGAGCCAAACTAGCTGGGGTGGTTGATGATTTTCCAGTCCATGATTTTACATTTACCCAGTAATTATAATTCATGAAGTGTTGTTTTACCTCCAATGCTGCTGCTTTCAACACAGTAGCTGCTTTCTACCATAGCGGTGTCTCACCTCCTAAGACCATCAGAAATATGTGTTTTCCAGTGGTCTTAGGCGACCCCTGTGAAAGTGTCCTTTGACCTCCAAAGGAGTTGTGACCCACAGGCTGAAAACTGATGATCTAAACCCTACTTAATTCTGAAGGGATTATTGATGGTTTCCTATCTAATAAAAGCATAATATGCAAATTGACCATACCTCTGATCAAGCCACACCCAACAGCCAATCAGGAGCAAATAAACCCCAACCAAGATGGCTGTGGCCACTGAGAGCAGGAGGGAGGCTTGAGTTTCCCCGGCAATGCAGGAAGCCAAGCTTTTCACCTGCTCTTGCTGGCCTAGGCCTCCACTCAATGCTACAAAGTTTTAATTATAAAAGATATATCCTAACAGGAATGGTGGCAGCCATGGAGCTGGAGAGAGAAGAGTCTAGGGTTGCCCAGGCAATGAAGGAAGCCAAGCTTCTGCAACCCTAGTACTTTGGCCTCCACTCTAGGCTACAAAGTTTCAATTATAGAATTTAAATAAACCCAAACAGAAATAGCTGTTGTCATGGAGCAAGCAGAAGGCTTGGCTCTGCTCCAGGCTACAAAGTTTCAATTGTAGAACATATATTAATCCCAGATCCCAGGGCCTCTGCTTGGGTTGCTGGGGGCATGGCTGGCCTGCAAACCACCACAGGCCCTTGTCCAGGCTGCTTCACGCCCCAAGGGAACCCCCACCCTGATCCGGGACACTCTTCAGGGCAAACCAGCTGGCTCCCACCCATGCACCAGGCCTCTATCCTATCTAATAAAAGAGTAATACGCAGATTGACCATCACTCCAACACACAAGACGGCTGCCTCCATGTGGTCAAAGATCCTGCTCCCATGTGGACACAAGATGGCCACCACAAGATGGCCAGCAGGGGAGGGTTGTTGGGAGGTTCCAGGCCCTGCAAGGGAGGGCAGTTGTGGGCGATCAGGCCAGCAGGGGAGGGCAGTTGGGAGTGACCAGGCCTGCAAGGGAGGGCAGTTGGGGGTGATCAAGCCAGCAGGGAAGGGTGGTTAGGGGTGACCAGGCTGGCAGAGGAGAGAAGTTGGGGGCAAACAGGCTGGCAGGGGAGCAGTTAGACATCAATTAGGCTGGCAGGGTAGTGGTTAGGGGGTGATCAGGCTGGCAGGCAGAAGCAGTTAGGAGCAAACAGGGAGGCAGGCAGGTGAGCAGTTTGGAGACAGCAGTCCTGGATTGTGAGAAGGATGTCTGATTGCTCTCATAGGATCAGGCCTAAACGGGCAATTGGACATTCCCCGAGGGGTCCCAAATTGAAAAGGGTGCAGGCTGGGCTAAGGGACATCCCCTGCCACCTGTGCACGAATTTTGTGCACCGGGCCTCTAGTATATATCTAAAAAATAATCATCTGACTTGAAAAATCAATATTTGACTAGCCTGAGCCGCACCCTCTGGTCAGTCAGCCCTCTTTATGGGGCGTCCACTTGTCTCCTATGAGTGCCTTATGGGATTAGGGGTGTCCAAGGGGCATGTCCTCGTGGAGACTGTAGCTCCAGCAAAACTGTCTCCCTGGTTTATGCTAATGACCCGGGGCATTTGCTAGCTCCCTGCCTCTCCTCCTGCCCTACACTTTCCTAGCCAACACCCCTCCTGCTCCTGTGTTGGGAGGTGCCTCGATGGGTTCTGCTCCCATCCTTCCTCAGATGCCCTCCTCTGCCCATCACCCCTGCCATATGGCCAGCTTGCCACCACTGCCCTTGACTGCCACCCAGCCCAGGGAGCCCTCTGGGATTCTCCCCTCGGTGCTCATGCTCGACAATTAAAAGGCGAGTCCAGCCAAGTCCATCCGGCTTGGCTCAGTGGATAGAGCGTCAGCCTGTGAACTCAAGGGTCCCAGGTTTAATTCCGGCACATGCCTGGGTTGCGGGCTCCATCCCCAGCAGGGGTTTGTTCAGGAGGCAGCCAATCAACGGTTCTCTCTCATCACTGATGTTTCTATCTCTCTCTCCTTCTCCCTTCTTCTCTGAAATCAATAAATAATAATAATAATAATAATAATAATAATAATAATAATAATAGTGAGTCCAGCTGGCTTTCACCTTGGAAAATACAAAACCAGCTGTCATTTGGGAATGTGGACCCTTTGAATGCTCATCCTGGGATGGAACCTAAGTCCCCTCTCCCCCCTTTTATCTCCATGCTGAGCACTTCAGGGGCAGAGGGCTGGGAACCAAGTGGGGAGCTTTGTCGAAGTAACGCTCCACGACTCACATTTTAAACCCACTGTCCCAGCATCACAGTCAAAGCTGCGCTGCAAATGAATGGCCATGAGTACGTCACTTGTTTCCTGGTGGTGAAAACATGTAAGTCGGTAAAGGACAGCCAGCAAGGCAGCGAGTTCAGAGCCCGGGAGCCACGTGCTGCCCGCCCAGCCAGGAGGACACCCGGGAGGCCGCATGCAGAGCTGGCCCTGTCCCTGCAGCTGAGACCCCACCAGAGGGAGAACCCCTGGGGGCACAGAGAATGCCGGGCAGGGACCGATGTCCCGGGCTTAGACCTGGGAACTACCCACCGAGGCAGGCCCAGAAGTTGGCATGTTCAATCAGCTTTAGGCAGTGAGTCTCATTAGAATGACATTTGAGAAGGCGACGTGACCGGCTCATGGACCTCGGTGAGGGCTTTTTCCTCATCTTCCCTGGCTGACCGGCCCTTCCACTGAGAGGCATTCTTCTGCTTTGTTTGCTTTAGCTGTTTTCGTACTTCCCATCAGATAAAGGTAAACTCTTGCAACACCTCCCAGCCCCCAGCCCTCTCTCCCTTCTCCTCACCCTCTCAGCTAATTCTCTCCTCCCTTCGTTCCACAGCCTTGTAGAGTTCACCCTCTAGAAGATTCTTCTAGGGTTTTCGGACTCACAGAACCACCAAGAACCACTTCTGGTCCCTTCCTTCCAGTTCTGCTCTGAGATGCGGTGCTGAGTCCCTGTGCTCTGACCCATTGTGAATTGACTTGCACTGTTTTACCATCAAGTATTATGCCCAGATTTCGTGATCCCCGAAGACCACCAGGGAGCTGAACCCAATGCAATAGCAGAGAACCTTTATTACAAGCCCGGGCTTGGCCCTCTGCCCCCACCTCCGCGGAGGCAGGAAGCAAAAGAGAATTTCCTGAGCCTGACGATTTTATAGGGAGCTGGGGCCAGACGCGAACCACTGAGTTGGCCGATTCCAATTGGTTGGGTGAGGGCTGGGGCTAGT
The DNA here is from genome assembly GCA_027563665.1 of Antrozous pallidus. Lineage (NCBI taxonomy): Eukaryota > Metazoa > Chordata > Mammalia > Chiroptera > Vespertilionidae > Antrozous > Antrozous pallidus. Next base: position 6,604,274 of record CM050514.1, on the reverse strand, counting down.
GATGCAAATAATCCCTAACACACGTGACCTGTCCTGTCCTTTGCTCTTGATTGGAGCTCAAGTGCACAGTCTTTCCCGATTGGCTAATTCAAAGAGAGGGGTTGGTCTTTGTGATTTCAAGATGGCAGCCCCCAGGTAAGTTTACACATCATGCGGCCAACATGGTTGCTACCAAGTCATACAGTCCAAAATGGCGGCTGTCTAAATTGTTCTTTGTAGTCCCGCTCTGCCCTTCTAGAAAGAAGCAATTATTTCATCGTGTTCAAGTCCTTGGGTCACCTCCTTGTCATTCTATGTAAGGCCACAAATGCTTTTATTTATTTAATTTTTTTTGTTAATCCTCATCGGAGGACATTTTTCCTTTGATATTTAGAGAGAGTGGAAGGGAGGGGGAGGGACAGAGAGCGAAACATCGATGTGAGAGGGACACATCGCTCAGGTTGCCTCCTGCACACATCCCAATCAAGCCCTAGAATGGAGCCTACAACGAGGTGCATACCCTTGACTGGACTCGAACCCGGAACCCTCAGTCTTTATGTTGATGTTGCACCCACTGAGCCAAGCCGGCTAGGGCAATGCTTTTATTTTTAAATTTCTGATGTCTTCACTTCATCTCACTGTTGAAAATGAGTTTGTATAGTCACTGACTCCTGCACGGTGGTCTTATTCCTGGTTTCCCATGTGGCTGGACATATATGAGTTCATATATTTCCCTTTCTTTTCCCTCCCGTGTCCAGACGGGAGCTGCTCTGGGTTCTAGTTCTCAGGAGATGGAGGTGGCAGGTGCAAGGAAGGGACCAGAAGTGGTTCTTGGTGGTTCTGTGAGTTCAAAAACCCTAGAGAATCTTCTAGAGGGTGAACTCTGAAGGCTGTGGAATGAAGGGAAGAGAGAATTTGCTGGGAGAGAGAGGAGAAGGGAGAGGGGAGGGGAATGGGGATGCCATCTTCCCTGTGTCCTTTTCTAAGTGAAGACGAATGGTTTCAACTTCCTCTTGTGTCGCTGGCTGATTGCCTTTCTCTGAGGGGGTGTAAGTGTACCCTGCAGGTGACCACACAGTCAGTACCCTGAGAGGAAGTGGGTGTCCTCGTCACTGGGGGGGCCCTCGGAGGCAGCTCCTGCCCCATCTGGATGCTGGGGTCACGGTCAGGCCCATCTCCCAAGTTTTACTAAAAAGCTGGAAAGCTGGGTTTGATGTGAACGCTCCCAATTTTAACATGTGAGTCTCGGTGTTTTAGCATTCTCCCTGCTTCTTAGTAAGACACGGCACGCCTGGCTCGCCGATGGCAGCCAGCAAGGACTTTGTTCCTGATCAATCTAACAGTTGCTCGACACGCTTTTACTTTCGGCCTCCAGCCATACATTGAGGTCAAAGGACAATCAAAAAGCAAAACTGTGATTCAGTTCTACAGCCATCTACGGGAAAGGGCTGCCTGATGGTTAGTTTCTCCCATTTACAGTCAGGGCCAGAACAGGCCAGTGCCTGAACTGGGACAGGGTGGTGTCTGAACCTGGATGGGATGGTCCCCGGACCTGGATGGGCTGGTGTCCGGACCTGGACAGGGTGGTGTCCGGACCTGGATGGGATGGTCCCCGGACCTGAATGGGGTGGTGTCTGGAGCTGGACAGGGGGTGCCCGGAGATGGACGGGGTGGTGCCCAGACCTGGTACCATCCTGTCTAGGTCTGGACACCACCATCCTATCCAGGTCCCCCTCCAAGGCCCCATCTCTGTCTGTCTCGCCATAGAAGTCCAGCAGGGCCTGAATGAAGGCCCAGCCCGCAGTGTCGGCTCCCTGTGAGAGCAGAGACCAGCCCAGCATCCGGCCGGCCCAGGGCTCGGCGTGTGCTCCCAGCGGCAGCCCATTGCCTGTGGGGTCCACACAGCCAGGGGCTGCGGCTGCTGCAGCCACGTGGCTAGCGAGAGAGAACAGGTGAGCACAGGGCGAGGGCAGGCTATGCAGCAGGCAGAGCAGGAGCAAGCCAGAGAGGGGGGGACTCTGCTTGGGAATTTGACCTTCCCAGGATTTCCCACACTAGCGTGGCTCCGCCCTCCCAGCCATCCTTTGTTCCCCAGGCCAGTCGGGCAGACAAGCCCCTTCTCTGCCGTGCATGCGCCCATCTACCCTTTGTCCGTCTCTTCCCCGGGGCCTGCAGGGATTGCACAGGTGGTCCCCTGGGGAGCGGGAGCTGTAGCTTCCTGTGAAGCTCCGGAGGATCAGGCTTCCAATGTCTGGCCTCCCCTTTGCTCCCGTCCTGTCATTAGTGTTAATCACTAGCTGACGACAATGATAGCAGTTCAATTGGGCTCTTTTCTCTTGCTCATATGCCTCATGTTTATTTGTATTTTTTAACTTTTATATATGTATATTATTGACTTCAGAGAAGAAGAGGAGGGAGAAATAGAAACATCAATGATGATAGAATCATTGATTGGTTGCCTCCTGCATGCCCCTCTTCTCTGAAACTGATAAAAATATATTTTAAAAAAAAATGCCGAAACTGGTTTGGTTCAGTGGATAGAGCGTCGGCCTGCGGACTGAGGGGTTCCAGGTTCGATTCCGGTCAAGCCATGTACCTTGGTTGCAGGCACATCCCCGGTAGGGGGTGTGCAAGAGGCAGCTGATTGATGGTTCTCTCTCATCGATGTTTCTGACTTTCTATCCCTCTCTCTTCCTCTCTGTAAAAAATCAATAAAATATATTTTAAAAAAAAGAATCAGAGGGAAGGCAGGGGTGGGTGGGTGGGAAGAAATCAACCAAAGAGCTTGTACCATATATGGACAGAGACTATAGGGTGGTGGAGACCTGGGGTGAAGGATGGGGGCAGGCAATAAGGATTCAATGGGAGAAGAAAAGGGACATATGTAATGCTTGCAACAATAAAGATTTTTCTTGAAAAGTCTTGTAGGGTGTGGTCCTGTGGGGGTTGCAGTAACAATGATCAAGTCATTTGCCTGAGCTCCTGCAATGGGAAAGTCATGCTAACTGAAGGCAGGGAGCTGTTTGAGGGGATGGGTTGGGTATGAGTGGGTTCAGTTCTCATTTTGTTTGTTTGTTTTTGTTTTTGTTAATCCTCACCCGCGGATATTTTCCCATTGATTTTTGGGGAGAGCGGAAGAGAGAGGGAAAGACAGAGAGAAACATCGATGTGAGAGAAACACATCGATCGGTTGGCTCCTGCACGCACCCTGACCAGGCCCCAGGCTGGGGAGAAGTCTGAACCAAGGTACGTGCCCCTGACTGGAATGGGACCCAGACCCTTGGTCTACAGGCCAACGCTCCACCCATTGAGCCAAACCGGCTAGGGCCAGTTCTTCTTCTTTTTTTTTTTTTTCTAAAGCACAGATTCACTAAAGCAGCTATAGTTTCTAAAATCCAGTGAGAGGAAGGAGTACCTGTGTTTGTGGCTGTTTGGAAAATATACACACCCTACCTCTGCAGGATGGGGCAAAAGTCAGTTTGCAGTTACCAGTACCTGACACACACTTTACTCTTACGCTCCGATGCGTGAATTATTGTCTTAGTTTTCATACAGACAATGGTAGCCCTACTTTTGCCCCACGCTGTGTCTATAGGCACATACAAATACGTGCATACACACACACCTATAACCATGTATATGTATGTATATTCAAATTGTGCTTAGTATGTCAGATATTCAAAGCCAACTGAGCGAGAGGCATTCGAGTCCAAATGAACTGGCTGCTCATTGACGAGTGCGGCTCTTGTCTCGTTGGATGCAGGTGATGCTTACCAAGTAGAGTCACGCACCTTCGTGCCCCAAGAGATGGAAGGAGGGCCAGCGTCCCTCAGGTTGCCAGCCCCTCCTCCCTCGAAGGTCCCGTTCTGCCCCGAAGCACTTGGCACCACCCCAAGAGCTGGACCTCACTCACATCTGCACCGCCTCTCCCTGGCGGGGCGTGTGTTTCTCCGGCAGAGAGAGATCCGGGGCTTTAGGAAGCTTGCATAACCAGGAAAAAACCCACAAAAACAGAAAAGAAGACAGTGCTGTTTCCTGGATGGACTTCTGGCCCAGCCCAAGCAGCAGCGGCTGGCGTGGGAGGGTCCTGGCTGGATAAAACTTTTCTTTTCTTTTATTTTTTTGAAGTTATTTGTGTGTATTTTTGCCAGGATAAAGAAAACATGCATAAGCATAAACATAAACATGTTTTATTATGAGAAAAACTTGTGCAAATTTTAGATTGCTGAGAACTTGTTAGAAACAAAATCGTATTTTTAAAATCTCTTTTCAAAGAAGGCAATGATTCGGATCATCGGCACCCCTAAAAGGACTGGTCTGAGTTGGGGGGCAGAAGGGTGAACACCCGGGGCTTACATCCGGGGCCCAGTGCGACCCATTTCGTGACTAAACTTTCAGGAAATGATGGGATTCGATGTTGTCTTTGATTCCACTTGTGCCCAGGTAACATGCGTTCTGAAACAAGCAACAAAAACCACACTACTCATGGAACACATTTTAATAAAGTTATTAAAAAAATAAAAAAAGAAGGGTAGAAGATGATTGGCTGTGCAAATCAAGCTCAAAACTAGTCCCCTGGGCTCTGGGAGCGCCCCTCTGGGCATCTACCCCACCATGGCCATCCCTTCTCCCCCACAAACAGGCACACACACTCACAACCATTTCCCTTCTACTGTGTGCCTGGGGGGTGGCCAGGGGGGAGGCACACCCCAGAGGTGTGAGCTGTCTACCTCCCTCTCAGCCTCAGGAGCCCCTGCAGGGATGCCACACCGGCTCCAGATGGGCTCCGGGAGGCTCCAAGCTCTGGCCCACCCACAGACTCTTCCAGCTCCTCCGTGAAACCTTGCCCGCCCTCTGCAAGCCGACAAGGACAGTGCTCAGACCTGCGATGCCCTCCCCACCTGGTCCCCACCCCCACCATCTCCACAGCTTCGGGGGGGGGGGGGGGCGGAGGAAGAAGGGGGAAGCAGCTCCCTCTGTCCACACCGCAGCCACTGGCTGCCTCCCTCTCGGCCCTTCCTTGCCGAGGCTGCCGGCCTGGCTCTGGTCCTGAGGCTTGTTCTCTGGGGAATCGTGTGGCCCAGAAGGAAAGGGTTTCCGACAGCGGTGTCCATTATGCGTCAGCAGCCCTGAGCTATCTTACCTGTCACTCGTGGTGCTTTTCAGAAAGCCCAGGACTGGACTGGAAATAGCACATGTAGAGACTGACCTTTGAGTGAAGTTTGCTTAACAAAAAGCAGGGATTGTTGGAGCCAGGGCTGCATCTATTAAAATACGATGAAGGGCACAGCAGGTGCCAGGCAGGCCTAGCGTTTGCACTTCACCTGGAAGTCTGCAGTTCTACCGCCATTCATTGTCTAAAATGTTGGCCTTCAACCATGTCATAAAAATACGAACCTTGACATGATGGGAAAAACTTTCACTCTAACACACACACACACACACACACACACACACACACACACACACCCCACTGTGGCACTCAATAAGGCAGAAGAACACAATCCACTGGGCTCCTGAGGCGGGCAGGCACTGGGGGCTCTGGTGGTAACACAGGCTCAGATGGCCCCAGGTGACAGTGTGGTTTGACAAGACACAGAGCTTGACATTCACCAGGCTGAGTCCCATGGTTCATCCGTGGGGGCTGATTCTAGAAATGGGCTCGTTCACATGCGCATGAAGGGAACACTTTAACAGGTGGTTCTTAGAGCCATGGCAACCGCTGTGCGAGTCTAGATGCCATCACTGTGATGATGGGGGGCTTTGCTAAAAGCTAGAGCGGGTCATGGCTCAGAAGAAGGTGGTGTGACTAGCAGCAGCAGCAGCTGGAGCAGTAGCTGTAGTAACAGCAGCTGGAGCAGTAGCTGTAGTAACAGCAGCTGGAGCAGCAGTAGCTGTAGTAACAGCAGCTGGAGCAGCAGTAGCTGTGGCAGTAGCTGTAGTAACAGCAGCTGGAGCAGCAGTAGCTGTGGCAGTAGCTGTAGTAACAGCAGCTGGAGCAGCAGTAGCTGTAGCAGCAGCAGCTGGAGCAGTAGTTGTAGTAATAGCAGCTGGAGCAGTAGCTGTAGTAGCAGCAGCTGTGGCAGTAGCTGTAGTAACAGCAGCTGGAGCAGCAGTAGCTGTAGTAGCAGCAGCTGTGGCAGCAGCTGTAGTAACAGCAGCTGGAGCAGCAGTGGCAGCAGCGCTTCTAGGGAGAACAGCCGTGGAAAGTACTATTGGGAGGAGCTGCCGCAGCAGCAGCAGCGGTAGGAGCTGGGCATTTACTAGGTACCAGATGCTCTTCTAAACCTTATGTGCCATCTCTCATCTCCACCTAACTAAGTTGCCTTGAGGCTTTACAAAGGAGGAAACTGAGGCACCAAGAGGTTGAATAACTTGTGTGCTGTGTCAGGATTCCTGTGCATCGGGAGTTCCTTGAGGAGTCACTGGAGTCACCCCTCTGGAGAGTGAAGGAGCAGAGTTGGGCCAAGGAAGGCATGGAGCTGGGGTGCAGCTCCTGCAGAGGCCTCGGCCCGCAGAAGGGTGGCTCCAATCTGCCAGCATTGGGTGCAGACCGCCCACAGGGGGGCAGTGGTCCCAGATAGAGGTGAGGTGGCTCTCTGCAGGGCAGTGTGTTTCGTAGGGTGGGGGCAGGAGTCGATGGGGTGGATTGGGAATGAGGGCGTGCACTGGATGCTGGCGTTTGCAGGAGAGCGCAGCTAAGAACCACCAGATATACTAGCAATCCAAGAGCCTGAACTCTGTGTTGTTGTGGTTAGTCCTCACCCGAGGGTATTTTTCCATTGATTTTCAGAGAGAGTGGAAAGGCGGCAGGAAGGGGGAGGAAGGAAGAGGAGGAGGAGGAAAGAGAAACATTGATGTGAGAGATAAACATTGATTGGTTGGTTGCCTCCTGCACATGCCCAGACCAACTGGGCTGGGATTAAACCTGCAACCCAGTTACGTGTCCTTGTTCAGGAATTGAACCCGTGACCCTTCAGTGCTAGGTGCGTGGGCCAACGCTCCAACCACTTAGCACACCGACCAGGTGCCACGTTGTGTTGCTCAACCCCTCACCTGAACAAGACTGTTAGCTCAGGAATTCATCATCTCTATTTTAATATATTTTATTGATCTTTTTTTTTTTTTTTTTTTACAGAGAAGAAGGGAGAGGGATAGAGAGTTAGAAACATCAATGAGAAAGAAACATCCATCAGCTACCTCCTGCACACCCCCTACCGGGGATGTGACCGCAACCAAGGTCCATGCCCTTGACCGGAATTGAACCTGGGACCCTTCAGTCTGCAGGCCGACGCTCTATCCACTGAGCCAAACCGGTCAGGGCAGGAATTCATCATCTCTAAAGGAGAAAGGCCATCAGGCAAGAAGTCACAAAATCATGTAAAAGGCCAAGAGTGTGTGCTGTGTCCACCTGGCCTGGCTGGGACAGTGGGACCTCTACCCAAAACCTTTCGCTCTCTGTAACAGGACACGGCTGTGTGGCCAGCCGGGCCAGCCTGAGGAGCTTGTCCGACCAGCACTCCGGTCAATGGAGACCAACACCCCAGCAAGCCCGCCACAGCCCTGAGGCTGGAGACTCGGGCCCAGCAGGGAAAGCCCTGCCACTCCACCCTGAGGCGGTCCTGGATCGGGCCAGGGCCAGCGGGATTGCACTCCCACTGAAGGAAGTCCCCGAGGGTGGAACTGGGACCACCAGGGTCTCCAGGACAGCAGGACGCCCCGCCTGTCCTTCCTGCGGGGCCAGGTGTGCAGAAAGACAGCTCTCCCCGACCTGCTGCTTCTCCTCCTCTTCCCAAGGGGAGTTCCCATTTTTTCTTCCATCATTAGGAATTGGGTGTGTTGGCGACAAAGTTATAACCTAGCCCCCAGCGCCAGGCTTAAGGGGGCCGCTGGTCTCAGTGCACATCAGCGTCCCTAGACTTGGGGTGTTGTCCGTGGAGGTGAGAGCAGCAGGATCGGAGGTACTGGGACTCCGGGCCCTGGAGGAGGATGTGGAGAGGGAAGTGCTGATCTCTGTGCCCTCCCCACAGCCCTGTGCACCTCCCTCTGCAAATCCTCCCTCTGGTTCTGGAGCCAAGGGGGCCTGTGGGATTTGGGGTCCCTGGGGACAGACTGAGAGCAGGGGAAACTTCCCAACTCTTGGTGGCAGGAGTTGAGGCCCCTGATTCCTATCTAGCTGCCCATGAGCCGACAGTGCCCACAGCCCCAACTCTGGCCTCAGGTCTCCCCTCTCTTCCCCCCCCCCAACCCCACCCCCTACCCCGTGTGACCAGGCAGGTCAGGCGCTGACCCCAAGCGGAGCCCCAGCGAGCTCAGCTGTGAAGCAGAGAAATCAATGTACCCATCTCACAACGACGGGGGGCAGCCTGGAGCGCGTGGCTGGCACAGTCAATGTTTAATAAAAGGTAATTGTTTCTTTTACAGGCCTGAGACCCAGGACACGCTGCACCTCGGGGGCCAGGCCTCATGACTTGCTTCAACCATGACCAACAACAAATACGGAGAACCTGTTCCTTGTTGGAGCCACTGGGATCGAATTCCTCCAAGGACTGGCCAACAGCACTGTGACCGCGGAAAGAGGCTGGGGAGGTGCATTCTCCCACCGCTGTGAGCGGGCGGGGGGTGTCTCGTCCCTCTCCTGGGGACACACCCAAGGGCCTGGCCTCCCTGAGAGGTGGCTTCTGGTGGCATCTGAGAGTGCTGAGCCTCCTCTTACAACCTATTGGCTGGCATACCTTCTGTGCGTCCCGTATCCCCGTGGTCAGCAAACTGCGGCTCTCGAGCCACATGCGGCTCTTTGGCCCCTTGAGTGTGGCTCTTCCACAAAATACCACCGCCTGGGCGAGTCTATGTTGAAGAAGTGGCGTTAGAGGAAGTTGAAGTTTAAAAAATGTGGCTCTCCAAAGACATTTTAATTGTTGTCCTGTTGATATTGGGCTCTGTTGACTAACGAGTTTGCCGACCAGCACCATATCCTATATTCCAGGGGCTGGTTAATTCTCTTTTGCTCCTCTGACTATGAGCCCCGGGGGACTTGGAATTGTTAAAGTTCAGAACCTAGAGCACAGAATTATCACCTCAGGCTCAAGCAGCACGAGGCCAGGCTCTGTTGACTAACGAGTTTGCCGACCAGCACCATATCCTATATTCCAGGGGCTGGTTAATTCTCTTTTGCTCCTCTGACTATGAGCCCCGGGGGACTTGGAATTGTTAAAGTTCAGAACCTAAAGCACAGAATTATCACCTCCGGCTCAAGCAGCACGAGGCCAAAGATCATCATCGGGTGGTGAAAGGTTTCCTTATTCCCCTCAAGGGACTCTCCCGACACAGACAGTTTAAAACCAGTTAGTTAATGATTTTACATACAGCATTGGTAAAATTAGGCACTATCCCATACATTCAGCAGCATATATTTAATGCAAAAAGGTATAAAGAAAAATAAGTGATCAGCTATGGAGTCACTCACTGTCCAGGGTAAGAAACAAAATTGTCACCAATACCCCTATGTCCGAACCCCTGCTGGTATTCCCCCTCCTGGAACCCCCAGTTAGTCCCACTAGCAGAAAATACTATGCTGAATTGTGTGTTTATCCACTTCTTTCTCTTTTTAAAAAATGTTTTTTATTGATTTTTCACAGAGAGGAAGGGAGAGGGATAGAGAGCTAGAAACATCGATGAGAGAGAAACATCGATCAGCTGCCTCCTGCACACTCCCCACTGGGCATATGCCCACAGCCAAGGTCCATGCAGTTAGTTGACCGGAATCGAACCTGGAACCCCTGACTCTGCAGGCCGATGCTCTATCCACCGAGCCAAACCGGTTAGGGCCATTTCTTTCTCTTTTTACACATTTTACCATACATGCCTCTAAACAACATATTATTCGATGTTGAATGTTTAGAACTGTATATGAATGCAGTCCTCTGTGTGTGTTCTGCAAATTGCTCTTTAGCTCAGCGTGTTGAGAGCTTCATCCATGGACACGGGCAGAGCTGCGGCCTTCTCATTTTCATTGGTGTCCGTTATTCCACCTGTGAATACACCCCTATGTGTTTATTCCGTGTCCCATTAGAAGGAACTGACAGCAGTTTCCTGTCAGTGTTTGAGTTGTTTCCGTGTTTTTTGCAATAGAAGCAGTGTTTATGTGAACATCTCCCCCCAAAGTGCCTGTGGAAGTTCCTGGGCACTTTGCACATACTGAGGGCACATACTTAGGAGTGGAATTTCTGGGTGAAAGTTTACATATCTTCAACATTGCTGCAGAATACTGAAGAGTTTTCAAAGTGGCTATACCAGTTTAGACCTGACTACATTTTGGCCATACCTAATACTGAGTAACTTCATTATTTTGCCAACTTAACATTTGTGTGTTTTTGTGATGAAATGCACACTACATAAAATGCACTACAGTAACCATATTTCAGTTGTACAGTTCAGTGTTATCTATACTAATAAAAGGGTAATATGCTAATTAGACCAGACATCTTCTGAACAACCATCTGGACGTCCTTCCAGACAAAACCACAGTGGCACGGGCCAAGGCAGAGACAGTTAGGGGCAACCGGGCCGGCAGGGGAGGGCAGTTAGGGGCAACTGGACCAGCAGGGGAGGGCAGTTAGGGGTGACTTGGCCAGCAGGGGAGGGCAGTTAGGAACAACCAGGCCATCAGGGCAGTTAGGAGCCAGAGGTTCCAGATTGTGAGAGGGGTGTCCAATTGGGGGTCCCTGATTGGAGAGGATGCAGGTCGGGCTGAGGGACCCCTTCCATGCACAAATTTCGTGCACTGGGCCTCTAGTCTATATTAATAAAATCATAATATGCTAATTAGACGAAGCTAAGTCTGTGAGGGAATTCTGGGTCCAGGGTGCCAGAGGGAACCCTATGCCAGCAGCGGGGGGGCAGAAAGTCCTACTCTTGCACGAATTTCATGCACCGGGCCTCTAGTTAAGTATATTCACATTGTTATGCAGCCATCACCCATATCTCTCTCCAGAACTTTCCATCTTCCCAAATAAACTCTGTCCCCATTAAACACTAACTCTCCCTCCCACTCCCCAGCCCTGGCCACCCATTCTTTTACTTTTTGCTCCAGGAGCCTCCTATAAGTGGAACCACACAGCGTTTGTCCTGTTGGGTCTGGCTGATTCCTCTCAGCCCAGTGTCCTCAAGGTTCCTCTGTGCCAGAGACCTCAGGGTTTCGATCTGTGCTCCTCAACCTCCAATGATGTGTGTCTGGGTGTTTGTAGAAGGGGTTGGTAAGAGGATTGCTGCCTAACCAGTCTCTGTCTGACTCTGGTCTTTGCCTCTGGGGCTGTAGCTTGCAGACCACGGGGCAGGGAGAGATGTTGTCTGAGCCTGCTTGGGCTGCCAAGACAAAATACCACAGGGTGGGGCTTAAACCGCACACATTTATTTTCTCTCAGTTCTGGAGGTTGCAAGTCCGAGGTCAGGGTGCCAGCCTGTTCAGTACCTGGTGTGGGCTCCCTTCCTGGCTTGCAGAGGGCAGCCTTCTTGCTGCGTCCTCACGTGACCTTTCCTTGTGGTGTGCACATCAATCCTATCACTCCACCAATCCACGCTAGGGCCTTATTTAACCTTAGTTACTGAACAGCCCTATCACCAAATCGACTTACATGAGGCGTATGAATTTGGGGCGGGGGGGAGGGGAGAGGGTCATCATTTAATCCACAGCAGATGTCAAGTAGGGGAGACCAGGACAAGCTGGGACCCACAGGCATGAACAGAAGCCCACAAGGCCAGACTGTAGCCCTGGCCCCCAGGAGGGTGTCCTGCAGAAGTCGGGGTCGGGCTCCTCGATGCAGAGCTAAACACACACCCAGTCCAGGAGCTGGACAAGCTGGAGGATCCGGGGAAAGAGGAGTGTTTGCAGGCCTGGTCACTGCCTCGTGCAAGGAGGGGAGTCTGCAGACCAGCACCAAGGTGTAGGAGCAGAACCCCCCCCCCTCCCTGCTTCATTTCTGCTCCCGGAAATCTCCAAGATCAGAAACACACTCTGGTGAAGCGATCACAGCACAAAGCCACCGCGTCTTCTGGAAGACCTAACACTTTACTTTCACATGTGGTCTTTGCCTCACCCGTGCTGAGTCACATGGATGATGTGATGTGAGATGTTAACGCCATCTTTTTCTGTGTGGATAATGGGTTTTCCCATTAGACTTCTGCACTGACGTGCTTGCTCACCTGTAGCCTTCATGTCTCCTCGTATGCTGTTTCTAAGCTCCCCCTTTACCACTCATTGTTTCTTCTTTTTGCTATGCCAGCACCACGGGGTACAGCTTCCCACAATGACGCTAACAGACTCCATCTCTTATCGTTGGTCTTCTGAATGGGACAGTTTATCTATTTAATAAAAGGCTAATATGCAAATTGTCCCCTTGACCAGGAGTTCGACCAGAGGGTGGGGATGACCTGCCAACCACCTACAGCTCCTCACCCTGGCCAGCCCCGCCCCAGATCGGACCCCCCCTCCCTGATAGGCCCCCCCACCCATGCATGATTTCATGCACCAGGCCTCTAGTTTGGGAATAGTCCTGCCATGTCTTCGCCCTTCTACAGTTCTGTCTTAGTGATTCTTGGTCCATTTTTCTCTCATGCTCTTGTGTATTTATTTTAGACTAAACTCATCAATGAACTCCAATACCCATGTGTTAGGGTCGCTGAAGGGGGAATGCACGAGGCCAAAAGGGGTAAAGAATTATGAATTCATTAGGTCATCTGGAAAACCAGATGGGCTGAGCCCCCAAATGGTGCCAGCCCCCAGAGACAGGGAGTCAGCGTTTTTAAAGGACTCTAGGCAGCTTCTTCTGGGCGGAGCACTCTCTGGGCGGGTCCTGAGGGGGAAAGATAATGGTCTTAGCAAGTGGAATGTAGTCTTTGCAAGTGAAATGTGGTCTAAGCAAAAGGGAATGTCCTTTGTGAAGTGGTCTAAAGGTCAGTTCCCGGGAGGCTGTGTTGATTCCATTATTTGATAAGACCCAATGACCTGTATTAAAATGTTGGTTGCAATTGTATTAAATCCATTATGTCAACTTAAAGAGACAGTTGATATAACATGGTAGCTTCTATGACATTGTAGCTTCTATTCATTAATTGCTCTCTCTCCATTTAGTCAGTCTTTATTACCTTTCAGTAAAGTCTGATCATTTTCTCCACAACAGTTTTTACATATGTTGGTAGATCTATTCAAGGTAACTAATTTTGTCGCCATTTAAGTAATATACCTTTGTAGTTTTTCTCAGCTTTATATGACCACACTTTCAGAGATACAGAGAATATGAAAGATTAGTACAATGAATACATTGTCCTCCTACACCCAACAATTATTAACGTTTTTCCAGGTGTGGCTTTTCCTTGATGAACCGTTTGAACTTAAGTTGCAGACATTGTGACATGCCTCTTCAAGAATGGCATTCTCCTACAAAATCTCACTGCCATTATCACAGGAGGTGGTACTTTTAAAATGTGCATTTCCAAATTGACTGACAAAATAGATCCAGAAACATGGAAGCAAGCAAGAGACTGAGGATCCTCTGAGGGAAGGGAGGGGGGTGGGGAGAACTTACATGCGTCTATGCATAGACCATAGACACAGACAATAGGGAGAGGGGAAGGGAGTGGGGAAGAGTGTGTGTGGGGGATATCAATAATAAGTTTCAACTATAAAAATAAAATTAAAAAAATTAAAAAAAATTTTTAAAATATGCATTTCCGATGCATAGTGGGTAGTACAGAAGAATGCAGTTATTTTTGTGCATTTCCTCTGTATTTATCAAATATAGGTAGTTAAACTTTCTTCATTCTTATGATTGTCTCTTAATTCTTTGAGGTTTTGTAGGTATACAATCATATTTTCAAATACTGACAGAATTGTCTCTTCTTTTCCCTCTTGACTACCGAGGCTAAAATATTCAGTGTGATGATGAGCAGAGTGGTGCTAGAAGTAATCTTTTTAATTTTATTATTAAGGGTATTTGGGGGGATTTTTATATATCACGTAAGAAAGTTTCTTTTTACTTCATCTTTGCAAAGGACTTTTTGCCAAGTTCTCATGAATGCATGTTGAACTTTATTGAATGCTCATTCTAAATATGTTAAAACTAGGGCCCAGTGCACGAAATTCGTGCACCGGGGGTGGGTGGTCCCTCAACCCAACCTGCCCCCTCTCACATACTGGGAGCCCTTAGGGCATGTCCAACTGGGTGCCTTAGGCCTTGGGCACCCAGTCATTGCCCTGCTCAGCTCAGCCCCAGCTGCCTGCGACTACCCGGCCCCGGGGGCTGGGTGCTCACCGCCACTTCCGCTCACAGCACCTGGGGGCTGGGCGCTCCCTGCCGCCACCACCACCACCACCGCTGCTGCTGCCACCACTTCCCCTCACAGTGCCCAGGGACTGGGTGCTCACTGCCCCACCCCTGCTCCTGATTAGCTGGTAGCATAGCCAATCAGGAGTGAAGGTATGGTCAAATTTGCATCTTTCTCTTTTATTATATAGGATGGCATCATGATTTTTTATTTTAATGTGTTACTGTGTTGAACTATAATGAACGCTGCTTTTCTAATGTTAAAGCATTATTATATTCCTAGGATAAACCCAACTTGGTCATAATCTTTTCAGACATTATTAGATTAATTGTCCTACTATTTGTTTGGGATTTTTATATTTATATTCATAAATAAGATTGGACTGTAATTTTCCTTGAACTATTTCCCCAGGCACAGGCACTGATAAGTTGGACAGTATTTTCTATATTTCTATTTCTTTGAAAAATTTTTGAAAGATTGGAATAGTATGTTTCTTATAACTGACTCTAAGAATTAACCTGGAAAACCACCTGGCTAATTATTTGGAAAAGGTTTCTACATATGCCCATTAATAAAGCCGGGTCATTGTGTTGTTCAATTCTGCCATATTTTTATTGTTTTTTGTTCTGTTTTTTTCTTTTTTGGGTTAGTTGGTTGGTTCACTTAAACCTCTAATGACTAAGAGATAAGATGGTGAATTTGTGAAGATCTTATGGTCTTAGAAATATTTTCTTTATACATTTTTGGAGACTATGTTGTTAGGTATACATAAGTTCACAACTATTATATTTTCCAAGTGATTTACTTATCTTTTTTTTTCTTATCATTATTGACTCTCCTTATTCTCAATACAACTTTTTATTTTAAAGTTTATCTTATCCATTATTAATATAGCCCATTCTATATGTTTCATAAATAACATGCAATTGTAATAAGAATGAAATACTCTGATAATATGTATCTTTTAAAAAGTCTATTCATATAAACGAAATCTTTTGGAGCACTTAGATGCATTATGGTTACTGGTGTATTTGTATATGTTTCTATATTTATGTCATGTTTTTTTTCTGGGTTCAGCTTTACTCCTTTTCCTGCCTCATCCTTCTTCTTTGCTTTACTTCACTTGGTTTTATTGACTTTTCCCCATTATCTGATTGTTTTTATTTTGTTTTATTTTTTTGATTGTGTCTATTTTAAATGAACCATTTGAAATTAAGTTGCAAACATTGTGACATCATTTAGACACAATCGATATGTACTCCATTCTTATTCTTTTGTAATTCTCTTTTTAACAAACATAGTCAACAAAGTCTAAAGTTATTCAGTATATTTATTCTCCTCCAGAACAATACAATAATTTAAATACTTTAATTTTATTCATTCCACTAGGGATAATATTAGGTTCTCATACTATTATTTTCCAATACTTTAGTTCTACTTTTGTTACTGTTGCTACTTCCTACTTTTACAAATTAAACATTTCCAGTAGTGTTATTTTATGTTGTCAATATTTGGTTAGATTTATCCACATTTTAATCATTTTCTTGGCTTACTATTTCCTTCTGAGATTATCTTGATTTGTCTGGAAATGTCTTCCCCCTCTTTCTTGAATGATATTTTTACAGGATATGAAATTCTAGGTTGACAATTACTTTCCCCCAACACTTTAAATATTTTACTTTATTATAGTCTGCCTTCCATTTGAGAACATTTTATTTCAGGATGCTTTTTAGATTTTGTTTTTATTTGGGGGTTCCATAATTTCACTATATTACATTTAACTATGGATTCCTCCTTTTTTCCTGCTTGGGATTCGTTTTGCTTTAGTAATCTGAAGATTCATGACTTTCATCAGTTTAGGAAAATTCTCAATCATTATTACTTCAAATATTGTAGTACCTTTTTCTCTCTATCATCACATTTGAATATCTAATTAGACATGTCTTAGATTGTCATACTCTATTCTACATACCACTTAGCTTCTTTTTTATGTAATTAAAAACTAACTTAGTATCTTCATGTGAATTTCTTCCGATCTATCTATAATCCATGTCACTGATTCCCACTTCAGCTAATAAAAATTTACATTAAAAAAAACTTCTGGAAGTTCTCTTTAGTATTTTCTCCTTATTTCTGCCAGGTAATTTTAAACAATCTTTGCTTCTTATTCACTTTGGGATTCTCTTATTTTTTAAAGTCATAAACATGCTTATTTTCTCATTTGTGTCTAATAATGGCAGTATCTACGGTCTGATTGTATTGCTTGTTGTTTCTGTCTACTTTCAGGTCTTATTTGAACTGCTTTTAATAAAATCTTATTATAATTGTGACTGTGTGGGAATTTTTCCTGGGTTAAGTAGTGTATTAGTCAGGGTTCTCCAAAGGAAACACAACTGATATGGGGTGTGTGTGTGTGTGTGTGTGTGTGTTCATTATAGGAATTGGCTCACATGATTATTGAGGTCAAGAAGTTGCATGATCTGCTGCTATCTGGAAGTTGGAGGACCAGGAAAGTTGGTGGTGTAATTCAGGATGAATCCAAAGGTCTGAGAACCAAGAATGCTGATGAGGAAGCATTCGTCCCAGCTCAGGCAGAGAGAACAAATTCACCCTTCCTCTGCCTTTTTGTTCTATTGGGCTTCTCAAAGGATTGGGTGACGCCCACCACATTGGGGAGGATAGATTTTCGTTACTCAGCCCACTGATTCAAAGGTTAAGTCCTCCCGGAAACAACCTCACAGACACACCCAGAAATAACATTTACCAGCTATATGGGTGTCCCTTAGCGCAGTTGAGTCGGCACATGAAATTAACCATCCCAAGCAGCATTCCGCTAGAGAGGATATGACTTTGCTTCTGCCATGTGCCTGGGTTATTATCAATCTAGGACCACTTTAAATTTGTGGCTAGACATTTTTCTGACCACAAAGCTAGTGGAAATTTGGGTCTAAAATCTAAATTCTCATGTGGGAGCTTGCTTGTAGTTATAAAATTTCAGGAGAATATTATTCTTCCTCTACTGAGAGCTAAGACCAAGATATAGACAAGTTTATTGGTCATTACCCTCCAGTGAGGTAGATATAAAATTTATTTTCTTTTTTATTCATTTTTTACTAGAAGTCCAGTGCATGAAATTCATGCACAGGTAGGGTCCTTAGCAGCTGCCGGCTGCCAGCCAGATCATTCACTTGTTCCACACCATCCCCTGGTGGTCAGCACACATCATAGTGAGCGATCCAACTCTGGAAGGGACACTTTGCATATTAGGCTTTTATATATATAGATTTTAAAAATTAATTTCAGAGAGGAGGGAGAGGGGGGAAGAAAGAGAGAGATAGAAACATCAATGATGAGAAAGAATCATTGATTGGCTGTCTCCTGCAAGCCCCACACTGAGGATCAAGCCTGCAATTCAGGCAAGTGCCCCGACCAGGAATCGAATCGTGACCTCCTGGTTCAT
Organism: Antrozous pallidus; assembly: GCA_027563665.1. Classification (NCBI taxonomy): domain Eukaryota; kingdom Metazoa; phylum Chordata; class Mammalia; order Chiroptera; family Vespertilionidae; genus Antrozous; species Antrozous pallidus. The sequence goes on along the minus strand of CM050514.1, from coordinate 6,586,513 downwards.
AGGTGGATGCTTAACCACAGAGCCAGCCTGTTGGGCGATATAAGAAAAAAAAATTTTTTTTAAAAATAATCCTTTCTCTCAGAGATGTTGACTTGATGTGGTGATATCCTAGCCAAACGCTCAGTTTGCAGAGGCCTTACCACCTTGTTTGGGGGGGTTAGATGATTTCAGAGGCCTTGCCACTAGGATTCCTTCTGCGTTTCCAATTTAACTTTTGTGTCGGAGGATTTCCTACGTTTTCTTGCAAATTCGGCTTTAATTTTAAGGATATTAACTGATAGGTACCCCCCAACTGGTGGGCAGAGTTATGATGTAATTGACAGAGACATTGAGCCACCAATCAAGCACATACCAGAGTGCCCTGTGTCCCACCCCTTCCCATTCCCCCCTGGGCCCAACCCCTGCCTGTTCCGGCCCTTAAAGGTGTCTCAGGGCACCACGTGGCACCTTTTCTCCCGGGCTGTTCTCCCAGCCAGTCTGGGAGGTGGTCCGGCTGGGCCCCCTCTTTTCCCCTTCCCCTGGTCTCTCTGCCTTCACCCCGTTCACGTGAGTTCTTTCTCCCTTGGGAAGGGTCTCCTCAATAAAGTCTGTGTCCTGGTACCCTGGTCTCTCCTCTGGTCCTTCTGTTTCATCTTTCATTAACGATATATTCTGCCCAGCTAGTTTTGCTGATTTGCAGTGTGAGCCTGTTTTCAGGATATCTGGGCTGTCAGACAGCTACAAACAGAACTCTGTTGCTTGTTTTTAATATATAATCACATTATTTTGTTTTCGTTGTTTCACAGTTATTCCTCTGGGTAAACAATTCTGATTTTCCATTTCTATTCATGAAAGAAGACCTGGTTTGGCTCAGTGATTCCAGGATGCCAGGAAGAATTGGGTTTCTGGTCATCTCTATGCTTCTTTCTTTTTTAAAATATATTTTTATTGATTCCAGACCGGAAGGAGAGGGATAGAGAGATAGAAACATCAATGACGAGAGAGAATCATTGATTGTCTGCTTCCCGCATGCCCCACATTGGGGATCAAACTGTGACCTTCTGGTTCATAAGTCAACGCTCAACCAACCTGCCAGGCTCTATGCTATGTTTTTGATGGAGGAGCTATTTTTATCCTGGAACCAGCTCCCCATGATGGAAAGATAGCAACCAACCATTCAGAGACTACTGGCTTCCTCTTCCACCCAGCACAAGGAAGAGGGGTTCTGGAAACTCCCTGAAGAGAGTGGGAGATATTCCCCTTCTCCTCCAAGCCCCCGGAGCCCCCTCTTCCACATCTCACTGGCCAGAGTGTGATGTGTGCACCTCTGAGGCAGGGACCTGGCCGAGAACAGGATTCAGCCCTAAGCCAGGTGGCCATAGCATGCCCGCCTCCTGCACTGGTGGAGGGGCGCATATCCCAACAAGAACTCCACAATGTTGCCCAAATCAGAGGGAATGAACGTTGAGACAAAGCACCACAGGAGGGCTGAACCTTAGAGACTCCCCACTCTCTGATGTGTCCTGGCCTTTGGGGGTTGGGGAACAATGGTGTCATTCCCACGGGCTCCAGGCACACCGTTCACAGCTAATGAGTCAGCTGCCAGGGAAGGGAACAGCCCTGACCCATTTGCTAAAGACAGTCCTGGAGGGTCTTCTTAGAACAACCCAGACAGGGAAGTAGGAGAGAGGGCAGGACTGGGGCACAGGCAGCACAGTGCCCTAGGGTGGCCCTAAGGGCGAGGGCCAAAGGACAGGGGGAAGGATTACAGGGAAAGTCCGGCTCCCAGGAGACCTGCCCAGGGGGAGCCATGGCAGCAGGTGACAGGAAAGAAGTGGGTTTTCTGGGGCTCCCTCCTCATCCTGAAAGGTATCCCCATGGTGTACTGCAAAGGGCATTGGGAAGAGCCACCTAAGGAGGGCGAGGTGGGGTGGAAGCCCGACTTCCGGACCAAAGTTTATCTCACTCCCTTCCTCCTCCCCTGTCCCCTGTCCCCTGCCTGGGGCGGGGGTGGGGGGTGGGGTCTGGACTCCTGGCGCCCCTGCTGGGACGTATGGAGGAGCGGGAGGGACTTGGGGCCTGGGAGAGACGGGAGGCTCAGGAGGGCCGGGAAGGGTCCTGGGCGTCCTGGGGCGTTCGTGCTGGGTCAGCGGTCCAGGGGCCTCGCCGAGGGCACAGGCCAGGCAGGAATCGGGGACAGGGCTTGGGGCAGGGTTCGGGCAGAGCTCAGGGCAGGACTCAGGGACAGAGCTCGGGCCAGCCGTCTACGGCGGCTCCCGAAGCTGCAGCTCCCGGGAATACAGGGGTCCCGATCGGGGTTCCCAGGGATCCCCCTCTTGCATTCAAATCGAGTCCTCGGGCTGGAAGTGCCTACTACAGACAGATCCAACGGCCTCGGGGAGGGAGACGCCCCGCTCCCCAGCCCCAAAGCGCCGAGGGAGCCGCCCGGGGCGCGTCCCCAAGTTCCCTCTGGGTCCCGCCCGGGCCGGGTCTGGAAGGCGTCCCGGCCCTCCCCTCGGGGAACGCCTCCCGCCCCTTCCCCGCCCCCTCCCGGATCTGCCCGCAGGAGCCGGGCTCCGCCGCCCGCCCCGCCCCCAGCCCCGGTGACTGGACCTGCACTTGGGGGTGTCGCCCGGGGCGCTCGGACGCCGCCTCCCGGGATTAAAGCGAGAGCCCGGGAGGACCGGAGATTCCCGCGCGGGACCGAGAAGGACGCGAGCTCCGTGGGAAGCGCGGAGCCGGCGGAAGAGCGAGCGCCGGGGCGCCGGGCACGGGGTGCGGCAGGTGAGCGGCCCTGTGCGGGGTGCGGGGTGCGGGGTGCGGGGTGCGGGGTCCCGGCGCTGGAGGGAGAACCTGGGCGACCAGGGCCACCCGGTGCGCGGTGGGGGTGGCGGCAGGTGGAGCCGGGTGTGCGCGGGCCAGCGTGGCCGGTGCGGGGCGCGCGGGGTGGAGCAGGGCAACGCGCTCTCCGGGGGGCCGGGGAGGGTGCCACGTGCCGGGACCCAGGGGCGCGACGCTTGGAGACCCCCGGCTGGGGGCGCTGGGACAGACGGTCTGGGGGCCCCTGGACAATTGCTCGCGGAAGACGGTGCCTCGGGTGGGTCCCCTCGGGTGGGTCCCCTCTGTCGGAACCGGCCCCGCTCCGCCCGCCCTCTGGGCCTGAGCCGGGGACCGGGGTGCGCCCTTTTCCTTTCGGGGACGAGGAAGAAGCGGGTGCGGCGGCCCGTTCCTTTGTTTCGGGAAAATCTCTGCAGCCCCGGGGTGTTACCTGAACTCCTCCCGCCTCTCGCTTCCCTCCCTCCCGGGTCCGGGGAAACTGGAAACGCGCTCAGATGCCCGGGGCGATACGGCCGGCGCGGCGGGGACGGTGCGGGGAGGCTGCCGGGGGTCCCCGCGCCGGGCACGGGCACGGGCGGGGGAGGGACTGCCCGGCGCCCCGGCGCCCCGGGCCCCGCAGGGACCGGCCGGGCGCAGCGGTCCCGGACCTGGGCGCGCACTCCCCGCAGGAGGATCGGGCACCTGGCGCTTCGGTCCACCGCCCGCCGGACCCGGGGCCGTGGCCGGGCAGCCAAGCGCACCGGCCGGGCAGGGGGCGCCTTGCCCGCGGCCCCGGGTCCTGCGGGAGAACGGCTCTCCTGCCTCGGAGTCCGTGCGTCCGCATCGCAGCCGCCTGCCTGCAGGGGGGCCCGGCACTGGGTCAGGCCCTGGCATGTGCGTGCCCGAGGGCACAGCGCAGTGGCCCCGAATGTCTTTTCGGGGCGCGCCGGCATCAGGCTCCGGGGGAATTGGGAGGGAGATGATGGCCCAGCGTCCGAGGTCGACCTGGTCAGCCCGGTCCTCAGGGCCCAGCCTCAAAGCTGCGTGCGTACCCCTCAATTCAAACCCACTCGGTAGGCCCTGGGCTAAAATAAGGGGGGTGGGGGGGACCCAGGCGCCTGGATCCCTGTGCTCCCGGCGCCCACAGCTGGGGAGAGTCGCTCACAGAATGGAAAGTTACAAAGGCAGAAAGGCAGCCTGGGGTCTAAGGTGTTTAGAAAACCTAAACTGGGGGTGGGTGGGTGGGGGGGTTGACTTTGCCTGGGAGGTGGGAGGCTCTCCGGGGGAGTGAGAAAAGGGCCAACCCCCGGCGCCTAAGGTGGGGTCCAGGAGAGGGGCTGAGCTGACTCAGGCCAAGGGACCTGGGGGCGCAGGCACTGAGGGAGCCCGGGTCCCATGGTCCTGCTGCTGAGTGAGTTGGAGGGCGCTGGTGGGCCAGGCGACTGGGATCCCCCTCAAGGGGGGTTGCTCGATGCTCCCCCAGCCTTACCAGAAGTGGGACCTGCCTCCATCCTGCACCCCAGGAGACTCTGCTGGGCAGATGGGGCCAGGGCTCCAGCTGAGCGAGCAAACAGGACCCCGAAATGGCTCAGTCACACCTCTCTTTCTGTCTTTCAAAAATAGCAACTGGTGAGGCATGGGCCTTTGTTCTCAGGCTGGTCATTGGTTTCCATCCCCAGTGACTTCCTTCTCAAGGATGCCCCCAAGGTCAACCTTCTAGCAACGGGGTTGTAAGTGCCTTGGAGCTTGGCACCCGCACCCTGGCTGCCCCGCCCTGGGCCGGTCACCTGAACTGTAGGAGCAAATTTGGCCACCCCTGTCTTAAAGTAACAGCAGATGGAACGTGGATGCGGGACTTCCTTACCTCTTTAAATCAAGTGGGAGGAAGCCGAGGCAGGGAGGTGAGGTGACTGTCCAAGGCCCTGTGGGGAGAACTGGGGGTGAGGCAGGCCCTCTGGCTCTGGGCTGGCACCTGTCACTTCCCTTGCCTTCCTCTGGGGGGGTGGGGGGGTTTGAATGTGTGACAACCAGAAAGAGATCTGAGGATAGGCCTGGGGGGCCTGGAGTGGAAGGGCCAGGCCAATGCCCCGCCCTGGGCTGTGTGCTGACCCCTTCTTAGAGTGATCCGAGAGGGACTTCGTGGGGTGACCTCCTCGGGTGATGAGGCATCGAGGGACAAGACGCTGGTGAAATGTCCTGTAGACGGTGTAGCCTGGCCACATGCACAGGACAGCCTGCCAGTGACGATTGTCCTCTTCCGAGCTCTGACTGTCCCTCCGGGTCCAGCCCGGGGGTGGGGGTGGGGTGTGGGGGCCGGTCCACCAGGAAGCCTGGACCAGGACCGGGGCTGCTGACAGCAGTCCTGGGGGAGCTTTGTAACAGGATGGCGTCGTGGCCTTGGTTCAAGTTTCTGCATTAGACTGGGAGCAGCTAGTCTATTTTTCTAAACCTTCCAGAAAATTCAGGGTTTGGGAACTGCCTCTGAAGTCTAAGCCGTGGGCCTGGAAGCAGAAAGGCAAGGTGAGGGGGTCAATGTGTCCACTAGTTGGTTGGTTTGGGTTAAGTAAGGATTGGAAGCCATGCCTGCCGGGGAGGAGGGCAGAGGAGGGTCTGGAGGGGTATCCAAGGCCCTCAGGGCTTCCCTGCCTCTGTTCTCTCCCACCCCCTGAAGGGTCCAACTTCCTGGCTCTTTCTGGCCCCTCCTTACTCTCCAGGGTTCCTGCCCCGAGGCTGGGTCTGCCCCAGGACCTGAAAGCTGAGATCTGCCCTCCGGCTCGGGGTAGGGGAGCACCACAGGCCGTCCTGGGGAGCTCTGGCTTGCAAGTTGCCAGGGCACCGGCCCTCGTATAAGGAAGGTGACATCCAACTACACGTGCCATCCTGAGCCTAGCAGAGGCCCGGGCTGGGCACACAAGCAGTTCTGGGAGGCCGTCGAGAGGAGTCTGAGCTTGGCAGCCTGGGACCTGGTTCGCCCCGGCCGTGGCCGGGGGTTAGAGGAGGCAGCAGTAGAAGCACCTCGGGAGAAAGGCAGACTGGTCTCCTGGGGACTGTAAACGGGAAGCGACTCCAAGACAGGCTTTGGCTCTGATGAGGGTGAGCCAGGGGGCGGGGGGGGGGGGGGGGGGCGGGGGGGGGGGGGGGACTCGCTCGGGTGGCCGTCCCCAGGCACTGGGCCTGTGTGTGTGGACGCAGGTCAGCACCAGGCATCAGTGCCGGTGGGTGTGTGAGCACAGGGGGAAAGTGCAGAACGGTGACCGGAAAGAGGAAGATTTGGAGGGCTCCCCGAGCTCGGCGGGAAGTTCTCGCCAGGACAGAGCAGCCGGGAGAGGAGGGGGTGTTGAGAAGGGCTGAGAGGACAGTGCTTGGCGATGGCGGCCCAGTGGACGTGTTAGATAAATATTTCCCAGTGAGAGCCGGACGGGAAGATGGAACAAAGGCCGGTCTTCGTTATCGCTGGTTCGCGTGTGGCCTGGGACCCAGTGTCGGGTTCCCTTTAAGGTCATTGCCTTCCAGGGTCCTTCCTGGCGGGACGCCGCACCTGCCCTCATGCCAGCCCGTCAGCTGGGTTTTCTAGGGACGAGGGCACTGCTCCTTCCTCGAGCTTCTGACCACGCAGCACACGCGATCAGCACGTCGGGCCTCCCAGCTAAAGCCCAGTTCTGTTCCAGAACATTCTTGAGTCATGATCTCGCGCTACCGGATCAGACAGGGTTCAGTGTGAGAGCTCTGCTCTTCCCAAGACGGGCCAGCCGACGTTTGGACGTGGTTTCCCTGGGTTGGGTGAAGCTGTCTGATGTTTCTGACCGTTTTGTCCTTTGGGTCTACACCGGTGGAGTCCCTCTCCACGTAACGGCCCCTGCGATACCGGAAGGGAAACCCTAGCAGCTGTCCCTGTTATCCCCGAGCGCTCCCCACGGCCGGGAACGTACGCACATCATCCTGGCGCGACCCTGCTCGTGAATGACCCCCATGTCACAGGCCGGCCGGGACCAGTTCCCGAACCCTGAGCCGGTGGCCTTCGCAACTGCCTTCTGGGGACCCGTCTGTCCTGTTAGGCTTGGCTCCACTTTGCACACCTGCACCTGTGGGGTTTGTCCAGGTGCAGCTGTCCGGCTCTCTCACTCTTACTCATTTGGCCTTTGGAACTCAAAATACATCAGAACCATTTCTTTGTATGATACAGGCTAGATTTGAAAAATAATAATAAAGGACCACACCCAGTTCCTGCCCTAAAAGGTTTGTCGGGACAATGAGGCATTCATTGAGGAAGAAACTTGGATGCTGTAGGCAGTGCCTCTCCTGCGGTATTCTCTCTCTCTCTCTCTCTCTCTCTCTCTCTCTCTCTCTCTCTCCCTCTCTCTCTCTCTCTCTCTCTCTTTCTCTCTCTCTCTCTCTCTCTCTCTCTCATCACTGTATATGCCACTTGTCTGATTGCTGTGTACTGTTTGTGTTGAACTGCTAGTTATTTATTTATTTTTATTATTTTTAAAATATATATATTTTATTGATTTTTCACAGAGAGGAAGGGAGGGGGATAGAAAGTCAGAAACATCCATCAGCTGCCTCCTGCACACCCCCCACTGGGGATGTGCCCGCAACCAAGGTCCATGCCCTCAACCTTCGGAATCGAACCTGGGACCCTTCAGGCCGCAGGCCGACGCTCTATCCATGGAGCCAAACCGGTTCGGGCTTGAACTGCTATTTAAATCTACTCCGTTACCTTTAGCACTGTGTGCGGTCCCCAGCAGGCATGAGAGAGAGAGCGTCCTTTTGTGCAGTGTGATTTTGTGCGGCGGTGGAGGCATAAGGGGCCGTTTGTTCGTTGCCCAGGGAGTGTCTGCTGCTGTTGCTTGCTTTGGCATTTGGTGAAGGGACACAGATTCTGAGGTCCAGGAAGCTGGGTCCCATCGGTGCGTCACACGGGTGACCCCTGGAAGGCGCCCAGTGGGGGGGCTGCACCACAGCGCATGCCGGAATGGAAGTGCTAGGTGAAGTTAGTGGACCCTTCATTGTAGGGAACACCCCTGACCCTCTCAGCTGCATCTCTGCGGCTGAGCTCCTGTGCATTAGTTTGGAGGTTTTTCAAATTGGCCTCCAGCTAACGTAGGCCGAGATGTCCAGAGGAGAGACACCCCGAGAAGGGATGATTCTTTTTTTTCTTAAATATATGTTATTGGTTTTTTACAGGGAGGAAGAGAGAGGGATAGAGAGTCAGAAACATCGATGGGAGAGAAACATCGATCAGCTGCCTCCTGCACACCCCCCACTGGGGATGTGCCCGCATCCAAGGTACATCGCCCTTGACCGGAATCGAACCCGGGACCCTTCAGTCCGAAGGCCGACGGTCTATCCACTGAGCCAACCCGGTCAGGGCAAGAGACAGTTCTTGTTTGGGACCAGCTTTACTGTGTCATGGGGTGCAGCTGGGGTTGGACCGCAGGACGCGGGTGACTCGGGCGTGACTCAGCTCCCCGAAAGGACCGAAAGGCCGGCTCTGTGCGCGCAGCGGACGAGGAGCCGGCCGACAAGGCGGGGTTAGGCGCTTCGAGGCATGTTTGCTTTTTGCCACTTAAAGGAAAAGTGCTTCGTTGTGGCTGGTGTCCAGAGGAAGACAGTCGTCGGTGTCCTTTAAAGGGCACGGGAGGACGGTGTGGCACCCGCGTGTCCAGATTACCCGGCTCCTTTCTGAAAACATTCGCTGTCCGGTGTGGGCGCTCGGACACGGTCCGGAGAGGAGCGGGACCCAAGGTGATCTCCGGTTTCCTTCCAGACCCGCTCCCTTGGGGGCGTGCCCACGTCCCTTCTTGTGGGCCAGAGGAAACCCTAGGCCAGTGGTCGGCAAACTCATTAGTCCACAGAGCCCAATATCCACAGGACAACGATCGATTCTTTTAAGAGCCACATTTTTAAACTGCAACTTCTTCTAACGCCACTTCTTCAACATAGACTTGCCCAGGCCGTGGTATGTTGTGGAAGAGCCACACTCAAGGGGCCAAAGAGCCGCATGTGGCTCTCGAGCTGCAGTTTGCTGGCCACGGTCCCAGGCATTGGGACTCTTGTCTTCTACTCCAAAGTCAGGGAGCTGATCTGGGCAGGTTGGGTGCTTTGGTTCTGAGGTTCTGTGGGCCGTGGCTGGTGTTTGGTTCTGAGGTTCCGTGGGCCGTGGCTGGTGTTTGGTTCTGAGGTTCCGTGGGCCGTGGCTGGTGTTTGGTTCTGAGGTTCCGTGGGCCGTGGCTGGTGTTTGGTTCTGAGGTTCCGTGGGCCGTGGCTGGTGTTTGGTTCTGAGGTTCCGTGGGCCGTGGCTGGTGTTTGGTTCTGAGGTTCCGTGGGCCGGGGCTGGTGTTTGGTTCTGAGGTTCCGTGGGCCGGGGCTGGTGTTTGGTTCTGAGGTTCTGTGGGCCGTGGCTGGTGTTTGGTTCTGAGGTTCCGTGGGCCGTGGCTGGTGTTTGGTTCTGAGGTTCTGTGGGCCGTGGCTGGTGCTTTGGTTCTGAGGTTCTGTGGGCCGTGGCTGGTGCTTTGGTTCTGAGGTTCTGTGGGCCGGGGCTGGCTGGATGAGAGGACACACTGCCATCAGCTCTGGGGCCCTGGGCTTTCAGTGGCCCATTCATGGTCGTGGCTCCCCGCACCTTCCCTCCGCTTCCTGGTCTCGCTGTTAGGGATCTGGACTGAATACGAAGCCTGGATTTTGAGCCTCGCCTTTCAGAAGACTCCTCAACTGGGAAAGCCGCCAGTGGATCGAATGTTCATTTCCTGAAACTTCATCCTCACCGTAACTGGTGAGCTGGCTCAGAGGCTCCCCCGAACCCCCCACTCTTCCAGCCCCCCTCCAGCCCCCCTCCCCCCTCCCCCGGGGCAGTCACCACAGGGAGCAGAGCGACCAGAGGGGTGAGAACGCCCGCTGAGCGGGACTCTGTTCAGATTAATCTCAGGAAGGTGAGATTTATTCCAGTTTAGACTAGAATTAGGGGAGTGGAGTTCCCTGAGCGGATGTCAAGTTTTCGAAGGCTTTAGCCTCACGGGACAGAGGCAGGGAAGGTATATGAATATGTGGTCATCTCGCCATCTAAAGGCTTACCGGTAAATGGTGTATGTACCCTAAATGGGGATCCCTCCCCCTGTATATAGACCAGTTCTCTTCTCTTACCTGGAGAGCTGGTGACTTCTTTGTAATCGTAAAAGAGGCTCAGTGCTATCAGCGTGAATGGATTCTTATGTTTTCTCCGACATGAAGGGAAAATAAATGGTCCGGTGCATTGGGGGGACGTCGTCAATGAGGTTTCCCAAGATTAAAAAGCCCCCCCCCCCTTTTTATTCATAGCGTGTTGTTAGGTTTGTGAATCCGACGGTCCTTCCGTAGGAGACAGTCGGGCAGCGGGGTGCTGGAGCTGTCGGATGCCTCCCACCTCGCTGCGTTTTCTGAGCTGGTGGGTTTCCTGCCCGTAGCTTACCAGAGGGAAACCTGCGAATGCCAAGCTAAGCGCCACCATTCCCCCCGCCTCCAACTGGCCGTTTAATGTTTACCCTATTTCCCGAAAAATAAGACAATGTCTTATATTAATTTTTGCTCCCAAAGATGCGCTAGGTCTTATTTTCAGGGGATGCCTTATTTTTCCTTGAAGAATACACAGTACACATTTATTGTTGAACAACAACAACAAAAAAGGAAATTTATTACCTGTATATGGTACAGTAGTAGCTGTCATCACAAACCAGCATAACCAGACACACTGTGAATCCTACGGTATCAAGAATTTCTTGTTACTACCATTGTTTCCATATACAACAATCTATGGTACATTTACTGATACTGATATTTACTGGTGTGAACACAAAATAAGACTTATTCAATGACAGTCATGTCATCATCTTCTGAAACATCATCATAACAATCCAAACCCTGAATTTCCTGGTGAATTTCTTGTGAATCCATTTCTTTCAGAATCAGTGGACCAAATCTCTCATGTTTACCAAGAGCACTGTCCTTAAACGATTACTTCTTGTCAAGGTAGCCTGCTCATAGTGCATTTGCAATGCAGCTGTCAGTGATTTTCTCCCATGAATTCTTCACCCAAGTCACAACCTCTTGCAGTTTAGGTTTCACAAAGTTTCCACGCTGATTTCTCTCCATTCTATTTTCAATGTAGTATTCATTTCCATGCGCAAACTGTCCTTGAATGGCTTGTTTATTGCAATATCAAGAGTCTGGAGATAGGCTGTCATTCCTGCGGGAATCATTATTTGGTCTATTTTTCTTTCGTGAAGAAATTTCTTCATGTCTTTAGTGGGGTGAGTGCTGGCTGCATCCCAGACTAGCAGACCTCTTTGGCTCCCTTGCATAACAAGCGGCTGTATTAAATCGACCCACTTCCTTATAACTGCTTGTGTGGCCCAGGCTTGTTCAGTTTCAAGAATAAAAATATCAGGGAGGTCTTATTTTCGGGGGATGCCTTATATTACAGCGAGAGGCAAAACTGTAAGTAGGTCTTATTTTCGGGGGATGTCTTACTTTCGGGGAAACGGTATCATTCTTACAATCACTTTTATTTAAAACAGAAATGTATGTAGCACTTACTGTGTGCCAGGCACTGAGAGCGTCACTAGCATCAACTCATCTCATTCCGCAATGACCCTGGAGCGGGTGCCACTGTACCTCCTTTTGCAGATGAGGAAACTGAGGCGCAGAAACGTTAACTGACTTGTCCCAGGTCACAGCCTGTGAAGGACTGAGCTGGGGTCAGAGGTCCTGGGCTTCAACACATGCCATGCTGCCTGCTGCTGATTGAGCACCTACTGTGTGCCACGCACAGTGCAGATGGAAAATCTGCGGATCTGGCCTCAGCCTTGAAGTCCAGAGCTTCCTCCTGGGAACACGGTGCTGTGTACGCACGATGACAAAGACCGTTCCTTGAAGCATTCTTTGGTCGTTGCCAGGAAGCAGGGAAGGGCGGGTAAAAGCGCTCATTTACCGCAAGAGGGAGAGTGCGGTCAGATGGGGCTTTCCGACAGAGCTTTCCGAGTTGACAGTCTTTCTAGATCCGTGGTTGGCAAACCAAGGTTCGTGAGCCACATGCGGCTCTTTGGCCCCTTGAGTGTGGCTCTTCCACAAAATACCACGGCCTGGGCGAGTCTATTTTGAAGAAGTGGCGTTAGAAGAAGTTTAAGTTTAAAAAATTTGTCTCTCTGCCAAAGCTGGTTTGGCTCGGTGGATAGAGCGTCGGCCTGCGGACTAAAAGGTCTCGGGTTCGATTCTGGTCAAGGGCATGTACCTTGGTTGCGGGCACATGCCCGGTGGTGGGTGTGTAGGAGGCATCTGATGGATGTTTCTCTCTCATCGATGTTCCTGAATTTCTATCCCTCTCCCTTCCTCTCTGTGGAAAAATCAATAAAATATATTAAATAAACAAATAAGTAAATAAAAAATTTGGCTCTCAAAAGAAATTCCAGTCGTTGTACTGTTGATGTGTGGCTCTGTTGACTAATGAGTTTGCCGACCACTGTTGTAGCTATTACTGCGAGTGCTTCCCAGACAGCAAACAGATGGCCCAGGGCTTCCTTTTCGTCAGGAACCGTCCAGAAGGTGACGTCTGAGTGTCTTTTCTGGGTCCAGGCTGGCCAGTGGAGGAGTGGGAGTGTGGGTGCGTCTCACAGATTTGTTTTCACGTGTGTGTTTACTGGAAAACGGAAGGTTCCAGATGGCTTCGTTAACAAGCCAGGCGTGGCCTCCGCTCGGTTCTGAGTTCCAGGCCACCTGCCCAGGGGTGCGGCTGCTTCCTCGTGCTGCCCGTCTCTGCAGGGGCCAGCCAGGGGCCAGCCAGGTCGCCTCTGACGGACGGGTGCTGGCTGTCGCTCGGTGCCCGGCACTGCCTGCACCCGCTCATTGACTCCTCGACCGAACGAGAGAGTGTGGTGACGATGTCCCCTCCGCCTGAGGTTTAGGGAGGCTCGTCTTGGCCCAGGGACACCTCCAGGAAGCCGCCTGCCAGGAGCCGACTCTAGATGTTTGCCCACCTGCAGCCTCTGCTGAACTCCAGGCCGAGTCACCGTGTGTGTTTCTAGTCCCTGGATTCTCCTTTGGGTGGAGGCAGTGGTCGGCAAACTCATGAGTCGACAGAGCCAAATAGCAATGGAACAACGATTGAAATTTCTCTTGAGAGCCGGAAACCGACTTCTGTGCACGGGCCTCGAAGTTTTCAATTGCGCCCTCACGTGGTATTTTGTGGAAGAGCCAAAGAGCCGCATGTGGCTCGAGAGCCGCAGTTTGCCGACCACTGGGTGGAGGTGACCTCCGGCGGGTGGGCGTGGCCTCCTGGCTGGTGAACGCCACAGCCCCGCACTCCTCAGTGGGCAGCTCTGAGGAGGACTCGGTGGTCTGTTCCGGAGAGAGGGAGCTGGCACCTGGACAGTGTTCTAGTTCTTTCTCAGCTCATCTCCGGGAAACTACCTGGTGTGGAGAGATCACAGTCTGTCATCCTTTCTTCTAGGGCCTCTTGAGCATTCCCAATACCTCCCGTGACCTGATGCTGCGGACCAAGTCGAGATGGCTTTAAACTCAGTAAGTGGTGACCTGCTATGTGCTGTGCTTTTCCTTGTTCTCTCATTTCTTCTGGTCGAGGGGGTGTGTGTGTGTGTCGGGGGAGGGTCAGCCTGTGAGGAGCTGTTTGTCGGGACTGTGTGCTCCGTGAAGGTTGGTCAAGGCCTTCTGTACATTAGAGTGAGCAGGAGGCCAGGCATGGCCACACAGCAGCTCCTCAGAGGAGAGTCTCGAAGCTGTTGGGTGGGTGTGAGAGAGGTGGCTTCTCCCCTTGGCCTCTGCTCTTCCTGCCCTAAGGGTGGAGGTGGGGCAGGACCGGGGTGGGGTGGGTACAGGGGCGGGGGCAGGATGGTGCTAAGAGGGGTAAGTCCTGAGAAGGAAGTGTGTAGGGCACATGGGCCAGCAGACTGTCATGTAGCCTTGCTCCTGACACATTGGGGCAGGTCCTCACTGACTGGGGCACCGGGCCGGTGCTCTCTCTCCCTGAAGCCCCCGTTGGAGACAAATGCACTTTCCTCATTCACCGTCATATCTCACAGATCCATCTTATTCCTGCAGTAATAGCTCTTTATGAAAAGTGGTGGTGGTGTGGTGCGAACGTGAGCGAATTCCAAATTAAAATTTAGGGAGCCTTTATTAGCCGGCCCGGGGACTGCTCTGCCATCCTCCATGCAGGGAGACCAGAGAACAGCCCCCACCCTTTGTGCAAGACCGCTTTTAAGCACATTAACCACATCCTGCTTTTTCAATACAAGCAACCCAAGATAAAACAGTTTTTTCCCAAGCAACGTCAGAGTCATGCCACTGACCACCATGCCACCCACGGGGTCATCCCGCTCTTCAGGAAGCTCACAGTCTTCTATCTTGCAAGGCCTACGTGCTGGGAAGGGGTCATGAGACCAGATCTCAAGGCCTGGCCTGGTGCCAGCACTGACAACTCTACCTGGGGCTTGGTCCATGGCCTCACTAGTGCTCAAAAATTCCCACTCTCTTAACAGTAGTGCTCAAAAAATTCCCACTCTCTTAACACTAGTGCTCAAAAAATTCCCACTCTCTTAACAGTAGTGCTCAAAAAATTCCCACTCTCTTAACACTAGTGCTCAAAAAATTCCCACTCTCTTAACACTAGTGCTCAAAAAATTCCCACTCTCTTAACACTAGTGCTCAAAAAATTCCCACTCTCTTAAACTGCGGCTTGCGAGCCACATGCGGCTCTTTGGCCCCTTGAGTGTGGCTCTCCCACAAAATACCACGGCCTGGGCGAGTCTATGTTGAAGAAGTGGCGATAGTAGAAGTTGAAGTTTAAAAAATGTGGCTCCCAAAAGAAATTTCAATCGTCGTCCTGTTGATACTTGGCTCTGCTGACTCATGAGTTTGCTGACCACTGTGCCAGGACAAACGCCCGTGCCTGGCGCGGCCTTGCCGTGGACGGCATGTTCTCAGATGCTGCCGATAGGGCCGGACACACGTGGCACTTGTTACCCCTGTGCCCGTTTGGGCGGGAGATTACATCTCGTTTTCTCTTTCTGTCTGCTGCTGGGTTTAGACGTCTGCTCTTCAGACTTCACAAGGAGAGCTCTGGTGAGCTGTTAGGTGAAGGTGGACTCTAGGAGCCTGCCTTGGGCTCACTTCTTCGTAATCACGCTTTCCTGGAGGCGCCGTTTAAAATTCCAAGCATTGAGTTGCCTCTGCGCAGAGGACCGGTCCTCTCCAAGATCACAATCAACAAGACAGGAGGGGAGAAATGAACCCGGGGGAAGGAGAAAGGTTGCCCGGGGACCTCCCAGCCAGCGGGTGACTGGACGTGCTGATGGGTGGAAGGCCTGCTTGGGGGGCGGGGGGGGGGGGTCTTGAAGGGTAGGCCTGGAGAGGCAATTTTTAAAGGATATATTTTTATTGACTTCAGAGAGGAAGGAAGAGGGAGAGAAAGATAGAAACATCAATGATGAGAGAGAATCATTAATCAGCTGCCTCCTGCATGCCCCCTACTGGGGATCAGGCATGTGCCCTGACCAGGAATCAAACCAGTGACTTCTTGGTTCCTAGGTTGATGCTCAGCTTCTGATCCATGCCTGGCTGGGCCTGGAGAGGCAATTAAAAAAATATATATATATATATATATATATATAATTGATTTTTTAAAGAGAGAAAGGGAGAGGCATAGAAAGTCAGAAACATCGATGAGAGAGAAGCATCTATCAGCCGCCTCCTGCACACCCCCCAATAGGGATGTGCCCGCAACCAAGGTACATGCCCTTGACTGGAATTGAACCAGGGACCTTTCGGTCCACAGGCCGACGCTCTATCCACTGAGCCAAACCAGTTTCGGCTGGAGAGGCAATTTTTAAGTAGGAAGAGAAGAAGGGCTTTCTAAAAACACCAGCCAGCCGTAAAATTCAATGTCTGGGGCCATACCTTCCACTTTTGGACCCAGAAATTCCACACACTCTCCACAAAATACGCGTGCTGCTTAAGGAAGTTTTATTTTTAGGCAGAACTGCTAAGCATCTCCCAACTGTAAACCAGGTACATGCCCCTCAATAAGAGATGGTGAGTACACGTGATAGACTTTTGGAAGAGAAGAGGAGATACAAAAGGAATTCGCAAGTAACATGGATAGGTAAATTTGGTAACCTCTGTCACTCACGTGTCTTCCTGTAAAATGGCTATATTCATAATTCTGGTATTGCTAGTGGGTAACTTTATACCCCGTTCGCAAGGTATTGACACATTCCCAAACTTCCACACTCTTACTTAAAAAGGGAATGTGTGAAATGGGTGAAGGAGGTCAAAAAAGTACGAACTTCCAGCTAGAAGATAAATAAGTCCTGGGCACTGGGTAGCACGTTGGCTGAGGTGAACAGTACTGTACTGCATATTTGAAAGCTCTTAAAAAAATACATCTTAAGAGTTCTCATAAGAAAAAGTTTTTTTAAACCATGTATGGTGATGGAAGTTAACTAGACTTACGGTAATCATTTCACAATTTGTACAAATATCAAATTATGTTGTACACCTGAAACTAATATAATATTACATGTCAATTACCTATACTAATAAAAGGGTAATATGCTAATTAGAACGGGTACACCAGACATCTTCCAGACATGCAACTTTCTTCCAGACAAAGCCACAGTGGTGGGGGCCAAGGCAATCAGGCTGGCAGGCAGCAATTAGGGGGCAACCAGGCCAGCAGGGGAGCAGTTATGGGGTGACCAGGCCAGCAGGGGGGAAGCTAGGGGGCAATCAGGTTGGCAGGGGAGCAGTTAGGAGGTAACCAGGCTGGCAGGTGAGCAGTTAGGGGGTGATTAGGCTGGCAAGGGACCGGTTGGGGGCGATGAGGCAGGCAGGCAGAGTGGTTAGGGGCGATGAGGCAGGCAGGCAGGCAGGCTCGGTTAGGAGCCAGCAGTCCCAGATTGTGAGGGGGATGTCCGACTGCCAGTTTAGGCCCCTGTGGGATGGGTCCTAAATTAGCAGTCAGACATCCCTCGAGGGGTCCCAGATTGGAGAGGGTGCAGGCCAGGCTGAGAGACCCCTCCCCGCTCCACCCCCCCCCCCCCCGCACAAATTTCATGCACCAGGCCTCTAGTAACTCAATAAAGAAATGAATCTTAATTGAAAACTTGGTTAGTCTTTCTCCTAGGTAAGTTTGGCTTTTGGCATAATTAGGGTCATTAGGACTGCATATTATTCATCATCTTTTTTTTTTGTTTAGGGATTACCACCAGGTGTTGGGCCTTACTACGAAAACCATGGGTACCAGCCCGAAAACCTGTACCCGCCACGGCCCTCTGTGGACCCCAGTGCCTACACGGCGTATCCAGCTCCCTACTACCCGCCCGCGGTGCCCCAGTACACCCCCAGGGTCCTGACGAACACCTCGACACCTGCCGTCCGCACCCAGCCCAAGTCCCCATCGAGGACACTGTGTACCTCAAGTAGGAGCCTGATTTGCATGTACTTCCTATACGGGGACCTACGTTTGGGGTGGGCCTTTCTAGTGGGCTCTCCGCTCCCATCAGCCCTGTGGCCTTCTCTCCTCGGCTGGGGGCTGGGCTGTGTCACATGCCTTTCCCCTCACCCTTCGCCCTGCCCTTCCCGGTGTCAGCTGCCAGGTGTCACCTCCTAGCCCCAGGGGTATTCTTGGACTCAGTGACTGTTTGCTTGAGCAACAGCCTTCGGTGGCATTTCACATCAAAGCGCAATGTGTACACATCTGACAGCTTAGGTTTTGGAGAATGAGGGTCAAGCAAACCTGTGGTGCAAACAGCTGACACAGTAGGGCTGAGTCAACAATAGACTAAGTGGATGACGAGGAAGCGAAAGGGACAGGAAGTTATCATTACACTCAGCGGCAGATACAGTTGCAAACAGCATTCTGGACCGAGCAGACGCTGATTCCAAAGCTCTTGTCCACCAAAGGTAAGACCAGGGCTGCCGCTGCCCTCATGCTCCCAGCGAGAGCTGGGCAGCGTGCCCACCGCACACTCGAGAGGGCAAGCCTGCCCAGTTTAATATTCCGTAACTCGCTGCCCAGCGGTGTTGTCTGAGATACAGTGACACCCATGGAAGTCGCCCGAGGAAATGTCTCTCCTGGGCCAATGGGTAGGACTGGCTGTTTGGAATTTCCCCGGAGAGAGCGGGCTCTCTCACTCCGCTCTGCCCGCCCAAGTCGTGACCCGTCCCTGTCGGCCGAGGTGTGATAAGATGGCAGGGTGGCACTTGGCGCTCCTGGACCAGTGACCTTGACCTCACCTGGGAGCCTGTTAAAGCTGCACAGGCAGGCCTCCCTCTCCCCGTCTGCCTGGAGCTCTTGGGTGGCGACCAGGCTCCCCAGGGGATCCTGAGCCGGTCACAGTTCACCAGTTTGAGAGCAGACGATGGAATTCGCAGAATGTGATAACACAACAAAAAGCAAGAGGCGTGGCTTTGAGCCCTAGTCCGAGGGGTCAGCTCCACTCTCCGCTCCAGAGCTGAGCTTGCCTGACTGATGTGTGTCTCTGGGTGCGCCGGGTCTCCCCACACCGCTGCTTCCCAGCCCGGTGTCCTCCCGAAGAAACTAAGGGGGTCGGAGGGTCTGTTTCAATGTGTCCTCCTCACCCTCCCCTCCACCTCTCCACCTTCCTTCCAACGAAAGCTCCCCTGGGAATTGTGGGGTGGGGGTGTGGCCCCGTCCTCGGAACCTTTACACGACTTCTGGCTTTCGCTGACCTACAATGGCACGTCAGCTTTGACTAGAGAGCATTGGTTTCCTTTTCCAACGTCCTTTAAAAAAAAAATGTTTTATTGGTTTTAGAGAGGGGAAGGGAGAGAGACAGAAACATCAGTGAGGAGAGAGAATCATTGATTGGCTGCCTCCTGCACGTATTGGGGATGTGCCTGCAACCAGGGTACATGGGTACATTTCCTTCACCGGAATCGAACCGGGGACCCTTCAGTCAGTAGGCCAGCGCTCTATCCACTGAGCCACACCGGTTAGGGCTGTTTTATTGATTTCAGAAAGGGAGAAGGAGCGAGACAGAAACATCAGTGAGGAGAGAGAATCATCGACCAGCCCCCTACTCTGTGGAAAAAGCTCCTCGATTTATTGAATTTTGAGTCCTGGGGGTTTGGCTTGGCGGGGCCAGACCACATGGTTTCGTGGGTCTTACACAGCCTGTGGGCCTACGTGTTCCCCCACCCGCACCCCACCTCATTCACATCATGGCTTCCCGCTCCAGCACGCGGTTAGTGCTATGGACCAAGGAAGACTCCCGGGACATGCTTTTGAAAGTCACATGTTTAAGTGCCTGAGGAATTATTCCTCCATATGTGACATTATGAAGGTGATGGATAACGTCTGAGAGCGTGGCTTCAGAAAGCCCCTGTGATGAATGGCGTGTGTTTCTTTTCCCCAGAGACGAAGAAAGTGCTGTGCATCACCGTGGCCCTGGTGGCCGTGCTCGCTGGGGCCGTGGCGGCCGCTCTCCTGCTCTGGAGGTTCAGTAAGTGGGGAGCAGCCCCTGGCGCCGGAGAGGGCAAGATTCAGGCCAGGCGCTGGGTGCTCGGCTGGCACTGGGTGCTGGGGTGCTAGTGCTACGTGCTCAGCTGATGCTGGGGCTGACCCTGGGTGTTCAGCTGGCGCTGGGTGCTGGCGCTGGGTGCTCGGCTGGCCCTGGGTGCTGGGGCTGGCCCTGGGTGCTGGGGTGCTAGTGCTATGTGCTCAGCTGATGCTGGGGTTGACCCTGGGTGCTCAGCTGGCGCTGGGTGCTGGTGCTGGGTGCTCGGCTGGTACTGTGTGCTCAGCTGGCGCTGGGTGCTGGTGCTGGGTGCTCGGCTGGTACTGTGTGCTCAGCTGGCACTGGGTGCTGGCGCTGGGTGCTCAGCTGGCGCTGGGTGCTGGTGCTGGGTGCTCGGCTGGTACTGTGTGCTCAGCTGGCACTGGGTGCTAAGTATTTGGGGCCCTGCTCTGTGGGCTGGGACTCCAGCTCAGCCCTTCCTGAAGTTTTCCTCTTACATAGCAAGCCGCTTCTCTTTGCTTCCTTTAGCCGTGGCGATGCGCGGATAACCACTCTTGGAAGCAGGCAGCCTCTGGTCTGGGTTGCGTGCCTCCTCCTAATCTGAGGGTGGGCACAGCCCGTGCCGTTTCCGTGGTGTTGACATCCCACGTTTACCCAGTGGTTCGGGCGCTAGGTGCCGCCTGGCGCTCTGCACACAGGCTCCCCGCCTTGTGCCCTACCTGGTGCCCTGTAACCCAGCGGTGGCTGCAGGCCAGCCTGCCCTCCTCCTGCCGCCAGGCCTTTCCCAGCAGCTGAGGGCCCGTGGGTGTCGCCGTTGGGGCAGAGAGGGCGTGGAGCCTGCCCAAGTCCAAGGCCGGAGCCATTCCTCTGGCCTGAGAGGAGCATGACTAGGGTTCTGCCTTGCTGGCCTGCAGCCCTCTGTCCTTTTATTTTTCTTTTTTAAGAATTTTTTTTTTAATTTTGTCCATTGATTTGAGAGAGTAAAAGAAATATCAGTTTGTTGCTCCACTCATTTATGCTTTCATCGCTTGATTCCTTCATGTTCCCGACTGGGGATCGAACCTGTAACCTTGGCTTATCGGGACGACGCTCTCACCCACTGCGCTATCTGGCCTGGGCTGCAGCCCCGTGTTCTTTGCTGTGTTGCAGCTAAGACACATCCCTCCTTATTAAAAGAAGGGGGCAGGTTCTTCCCCTGTGTTGGGTGGGGTGGATGACACTCTGGTGGGCGAGAGGCAGGTTCCTGGGATCTCGCGCCTGACAGGTGTCTCCCTCCCATCTCTCTGCAAGTGGAGAACAGGTGCATGGTGTCGGGGATGGAGTGCGGTTCCTCGGGGACCTGTGTCAGTGCCACTCTCTGGTGCGACGGGATCCTGCACTGTCCCAGCGGCGAGGATGAGAACCAGTGCGGTGAGTGGGAAGCGGCACGTGGCCGGGGGCTGGGCGCCGAGCTCAACCGTGGCCGGCTCCACCGTGGCCGGGTCCGCCGTGGCCGGGGTCCGCTGTGGCCGGGGTCCGCTGTGTCCGGCTCCACCGTGGCCGGCTCCACCGTGGCCGGGGTCCGCCGTGCCTGGGTCCGCCGTGGCTGGGTCCGTTGTGGCCGGGGCATGATGGTTGCAGGCCATGTCCATTGCATCATGAGTCCCTACGTGGAGCCTTGGGTTAGCCCCGATTTTCAGATGAGGAGACAGGCTCAGAGGGGGTGTGTTCCCCACTCCACATCGCTCAGCGGTGGGAGGGACCTGACAGGGCCAGTCCCCATGACAGGGGACACGCCCATCTGCCCCCGGGGCAGTAAAAGTGAGCAGCTGTGCGCAGTGTGAAGCTGAGCACACTGTGTTTGTGTGGCTGGGAGAGGGCAGTGAGGCTTGGCCACCGGAGGTGGGCTAACACCACTGGTACCCAACCCAGAGTGAAAGGCTGGTCCTCTGAGCCGGTCACGCTTCATGCAGTGCATGCTGGGAAAGAGGGAGCATCCTGGTCGTCCTCCTGCCCCTTGGCTTCCTCGCAAGCTTCCCTTCCTGCTCGTCCTCGCTTCCATGTAGACACACCATGTATGTACACATACACACGTGCCTGGGCCCCGGGCTGTGGCTGAGGCATGGTCACCTGTGCCCGCAGGCGACGGCCTCTTTGCCGGGAGCTCTGGGTCGGGGACCCTTTGTACTGGCAAGTGGCTCACACGCTTCAAACATGGGCCAGAGCCTGCCCCTGTGTTAGCGCTGATGACGGCCACCAGTTTCTTACGTAAACTGGGTGTTTGTGAGGCTGAGCGGAGGGTGGTGACGATTCCAGGTAGAATGACTTTTGATATTTCCTATGTGCGTGTGTGCAAGACAGACTCGCGTTAGCTGGACAGTCTCTTCCTCGCTCAAAAAGTTGTATGTATTTAAATGTAAGTTGTATGTATTTAAATGCTGCAGAGTTAATATACTCAAGTGGATCAGAATTCAGGAAGTACCAAAGGGTATGCAGTGAGAGATTTCATCCCTCGACGCTGCTTACACATACACACTCATACACCAACTCACACACCACACACACTCTCAGGTATGCACAGCACTATGCAAACATACGGGCACACACACACACACACTCTCTCACATAAGACACACCACATAGACACACTCTCATGTACACACATCAAATGTACACGCACACATGCACACTCTCTCATGTAGATGCACCATGTGTGGACACGTACACACACATGCCTGTTCACCAGCCAATCATGGTGTTTTTCAGGTGCAACTAATATGAGTTTCTTACTTCTCCTTCAGGAGCGGTTTTGCATAAACAGGCACATATTGTTTGCATGTTAAGGCCATTTCCCTGTGGCTGCCACCAGCGGCTCCACGTTACTTGCTGACACGCAGCCTGGAATCCGGACTCCGCTCCTCCCCGTCCCCTCTGCTGCCCAGAGTCCCTGCGTGTGGCCGCGTCCTCCGTCCCAGTCTCCTCCTGGGGACAGGTAGTCTGCCCCCCATGTGTTGTCACACACATGTGCCAAGCACGTGAGCACTTCGAGGCCCATTTCCTGTGGTCCCAGAGTAGACTGCTGGGTTGGAGGGTGTGTGTGTGTAATCTGCTAGGTCCCCCTCAATGTGGTTGTGCTATTACCTAATTTTCACATCAGTCATTCACATAAAGCAAAGTAGATGGACGAGACGTGTATGGTCTGTACTGGAGCAGAGCAGGCATGTGATGCGCTTTGAACCCGTCCTCCCTGGAAAGGAAGTGGTTTTCCTCAGGACGCACGGCTTCAGACACTAAGACCACCAAGCGCTCATGGAGAACGAGCTCATGGAGCTTTCTTTCCACGTTAATTCACTTTCTTTTTTTAAAAACAATTTTTAAAGTCTTTTTTAAAAAAAATATTTATTGATTTCAGAGAGGAAGGGAGAGGGAGAGAGAGAGAGAGAGAGAGAGAGAGAGAGAGAGAGAGAGAGAGAGAACGCACAAAACATCAATGATGAGAGAGAATCACCAATCCCCTGCCTCTAGCACATCCCCTCTTGGGGATCGAGCCCACAACCCAGGCATGTGCCCTTGACCAGAATCGAACTTGGGACCCTACAGTCTGCAAGCTGATGCTCTATCCCCTGAGCCAAACCTGGCAGAGCGTTAATTCACTTTGTACGTCCATTGCTGTGCTTTCTGTGAGCATTAAACTATCGGGAGAGAAACAGAGAGCTACGTGAAGTGCCACTGCCAGCATGCTGGCTAGGACACCTGAGAGTGCTAAGAGGGCAGGCGAACTGGTCTCACCACCGAAGGAGGGCAGAAAAACCAGGTCCAGGTGCTGGAAATGTTAATAGCTTGATTGCGGCAATTATTTCACAATGCATATGTACATCAGAAAAACACAAACATATACAACTAGAGGCCTGGTGCACGAAATTTGTGCACAGGGGCAGGGGAGAGGGTATTCCTCAGCCTGTCCTGCACTCTCTCACAATCCAGGACTCCTCAGGGTTTGTCCAACTGCTGGTTTAGGCCCAATCCCACAGTTTGGGCTAAACTGGCAGTCAGACATACCTCTTACAATCCGGGACCACTGGCTCCTAATGGCTCACCTGCCTGCCTTCCTGATTGCTGCTAACCACCTGCCTGCCTGCCTGATTGCCCCTAACCACTCTCCTGCCTGCCTGATCACCCCTAAACATTGGCCTGCCTGCCTGACCACCCCCAACTGCTCACCTCCCTGACTGATCACCCCTAATCACCTCTGCCTCAACCCCTGCCACAGCAGCTTCATCAGGAAGGATGTCTGGAATGATGTCTAGAAGGTCGTTCGGCTGTCCAGTCTAATTAGCATATTATGTTTTTATTATAGACTGTACACCTTAGATATACACAATTTTATTTGTTCGTTCTGCCTCAGTAGAGCTGAAACGGCTGTCACCATCCTGAAAAAGCACACACCTGCTTACAACCAGCTCAGTGGGCCCCCGGTATGCCCCGTCCTCTTTTCTGAGTTAGCATTTGAACGCAGATGGTTAGAAGGGAAAACACCCTCCCTCCCCCATTATCCACAGTTCAAGACGGACTGTCTCCCTTACTTTCAACCACATCCGTGTCCGTTTGACTTTCATTTTGGAAGTAGTTTTAATTCTGGTTATTTTCTGAAAATCGGTAGACTTTATTTTCTTTGGAGCCGTGTTAGGTGTACAGAAATCGAGCAGAGAGCACAGGGTCCCATCCCCCTCACAGTTGTCCCCGTTTGTAATGTCCCACGTTTGTGTGGTCTCTGCGTTACAATCGATGAGCCCATACCCATACGTTATTATCGATTACGGTCCTGAGATTATAGTTGGGTTTGCTCTCGCTATTGCAGGCGTGTGTAATGAATGCATTTACATTCGGACAGTGGGTTTGGACAGATGTATAATGACGCGTCTCCATTGTTGAAGAGTCCTACCCAGCAATTTCACTGCCCTAACCATCCTCTCGGCCCCACCTGCTCATCCCTCCCCCCGCGCCAGGCAACCACTGGTCCTTTCACTGCCTCCATGGCCTCGCCTTTTCCGGAATGTCCCATCGTGGGGATCCTACATTAGGCGGTCTTTTCGGATCGGCTTCTGTCCCTTAGTAACACGCATTGAAGTTGCCTCCATGTCTTTCCAGGGCTTGATAGCTCATTTCTTTCTGGCTCGGAATAATCTCCCCTTGTCTGGGCGCAGCCCGGTTGGCTTAGCTACTCACCCAACACCTGGCATGTGGAACCACTCATCACGGAGACATTGGGCAGATCAGACCGAGGCTGGAATTTCACGGGGGGATGGCAGTCAGCATGCCCAGCCTCAGGGCCACAGAGGGGAGGCGAGAGTGAGGCCTGAGAACAGCGGGTCCGTCATTTTACACTTAAAAAATATATATATGTTTTATTGATTTTTACAGAGAGGAAGGGAGAGGGATAGAGAGTCAGAAACATCGACGAGAAAGAAACATTGACTCAGCTGCCTCCTGCACACCCTCTACTGGGGATGTGCCTTAAACCGAGGCACATGCCCTTGACCGGAATCGAACCCGGAATAGAGCGTCCGCAGGCCGACGCTCCATCCACTGAGCCACACCGGCTAGGGCTCGTTTCACACTTGGGGCTCACAGACATCCCCCCAAACCAGGGAGTGCCGTTGTACATGGCATGGCCACTCGACTTCACACAAGATGTTCTCAGAATTCTTTTTTGTTTGTTTGTTTGTTTTTCAAGTATATTTCTTTATTGATTTCAGAGAGGAAGGGAGAGGGAGAGAGAGAGAGAGAAACATCAATGATGAGAGAGAATCACTGATTGGCTGCCTCCTGCACACCCCCACTGGGGATCGAGCCGAAACCCTTGGCCGGAATCAAAGCCAGACCCTTCAGTCCGCGGGCCGACGCTCGATCCACTAAGCCAGATTGGCTAGGGCTGTTCTCAGAATTCTGGATTGTGTTCCCTTCTAGGGGGAGAGGGGAAGAATGGAACTGTATTTATAAAGTTTTGTGTCTGTAAACAAAAGAGCTGTGGTTTTGGCAAAACGTGGATACATTCAGGGGCAGAGCCTTACACCAGGAATTGGCACATCCCTGGGTGCTCTGCCCGGGTCCAGGGTTTGGGCCAGAGATGGTCACATGCTGCTCAAAGGGCAATTCCCAAAAGCACCGCATTTCCCGGCGTATAAGACGACCAGAACTGCCGATGACAGGAGGAAGATAACAAACAATAGAGAGAAAGCAAGTGCCGGGCAAGTCCCTGGCGAGTTAGCAACGCCCATCATAACTGCAAGCTATGATATTTTACACCGGCGTATAAGACGACCCCGACTTTTGAGAGTTTCCTGGGTTAAAACGTCGTCTGATACGCCGGAAAATACGGGTCGTTGTATTGCCATCTAATTCACAGATCATAATCTTCGCCCTTGAAAGCATATAATACAGTGGTTATATGTATCGGAGATGCATAGCCATCCATCGCCGCATGGATTGTGGGTATTTCTGTCACTTCAGAGGCAAGCCCCGCCCCTTACCCCTCCTCCACCCCCCAAGACCTCAGCGGCCTCTGTCTCCCTCCCGGGCTTGCTGATCTCCTCTGGAGGCTTCCTGGACGTGGATCCAGACGGAGCGTGGCCCTGGCGTCCAGCTCCTGTCACTCAGCAGCGACAGGGCTCACGCTGTCCGTGGGTCGTTGCTTCCTTCCTTTGGTGGCCCAGGACCCTCTATGGGGCCTCCAGCTGCTGAGGGACACTTGGGTTGCCCCGCCTCTGCTGTTGGGAATGGTGCATAGGTTTGGTTTTGTCCGAGTCCCTGCTTTCAGTTCTGTTGGGTCAAGAGCAGTCCTTAGCAGGGAAGAGAGACAGCGGACCCCTCGCGTGTGGCGGCGCCTGGGGAGAGAGGAATGCCGCCTCAAATCTCCCCATGGGGGGAGGGGGGGCCATGCGCAGCTGGGACGAGTGTCTGAGACTCACGGGTCTCCTTTCTCCTCTGCAGTGCGCCTCTACGGACCCAACTTCATCCTGCAGGTGTACTCGCCCCAGAGGAAGTCCTGGCACCCCGTGTGCCGAGACGACTGGAGCGAGAGCTACGGGAGGGCGGCGTGCCAGGACATGGGCTACAGGTGAGTTCGGGCCCTGGCCTCGCAGCTGGAGCTGGGCACCAGGGTGACGGACAGGCAGAAAGACCAGTGGTTCTCGCCGTCCCTCTCTGGGCGTTGCCAGCCCACGAACACCGCCCGCCGCTCGCTGTGTCTCCTTCCCAGGGCTGCATGGGAAGCCAGCAGGTGGCACTGCTGCCCGCCACAGCACCCCTGCTCCCCTCCCCCTGCCTGTCTCCGGCCACCCAGCCCTGCCTTGACCTCCATCCACTCCTGATTACGCAGGACCATCCTGAGCTGAGGTCACCCGGGCCCAGGATGCAGACAGAGGGCCACTCTGGTGGGGGGCTGGGGTTGGGGTGCCTGGGGAGGGGTGGATGGGGAAGGTCAGCAGGAGCAGACGCTGCACCACCTTCACGGCATGCACGTGGGTGGCAGTGAAGGCCACTGACTGTGGGCGGATTGATCATCAGATATAGACCAGAGAGAATTGCTTCCTGCACCCGGCCACAGGGAAGGAGTGAGAGAAGGGGGTGTCCCCGCCCAGCGAGTCCCAGCCAGGGCTCCCAGAGCACCCCTGGGAAACGCTGGGCAGCCCCCTGCCTCCACGAGGCAAGGCTGTGTTTTTTTTTTTAATATATATATATTGTATTGATTTTTTACATAGAGGAAGGGAGAGGGATAGAAAGTCAGAAACATCGATCAGCTGCCTCCTGCACACCCCCCACTGGGGATGTGCCTGCAGCCAAGGTACAGGCCCTTGACCGGAATGGAACCTGGGACCCTTCAGTCCGCAGGCAAACGCTCTGTCCACTGAGCCAAACCAGTTTCGACAAGGCTGTGTTTTGATTACCACCGTTCCTTGCTTGGGGTGTCCCTGGGTGGCTTCTATGGAATGCCAGGGGGTTCTCTATGTGCCAGGTTTCAAAATGAGCCGCCACTTGACAGGAACATTGGCAGCTGAGCTACTGAAATACTTCACTGCCACCCCCACTGCAGGGCTGAAGGCCATAGCAAGCCCTCGTCACGGCCCGGGGCCTGAATGAATGTTTTTCTAACTGGGGCATTTTATTTATTTTATTTTATTTTTATTGATTTTTTACAGAGAGGAAGGGAAAGGGATAGAGAGTTAGAAACATTGATGAGAGAGAAACATCAATCAGCTGCCTCTTGCACACCCCTTACTGGGCATGTGCCTGCAGCCAAGGTACATGCCCTTGACCAGAATCGAACCCAGGACCCTTCGGTCCACAGGCCGACACTCTATCCACTGAGTCAAACCGGTTAGGGTTCTAACTAAGGCATTTTAACTTCCATAAATTTTGTTAGGCGCATATACCTACGCATCCCCCTTCTCGTTTCTTTGGCCTAACCCCGTGGTCAGCAAACTGCGGCTCGCGAGCCACATGCGGCTCTTTGGCCTCTTGATTGTGGCCCTTCTACAAAATACCACGGCCTGGGCGAGTCTATTTTGAAGAAGTGGCATTAGAAGACGTTTACATTTATAAAACTTGGCTCTCCAAAGAAATTTTAATCGTTGTCCTGTTGATATTTGGCTGTGTTGGCTAATGAGTTTGCCGACCCCTGGCCTAACCCAACTGGATTGGAAATGGCACCAGTGGGGGACCTTGCCTGACCTTCAAGGTATCCGGTCCAAGGATGCTTATACCAGTCCCTTGTTCATAGTGTGGGATGCGGTTTTCCAGCGCGCTAAGGTGCCCCTCGCCATCTAAATGTCATGCCAGGGGGGTGTTAGCACAGGACTTGTAATCGCTTACGTCTTAAGCATCGTGTTGAGTGCGCCGTTCCGTCTTTTTCAGGAATAGTTTTTATTCCAGCCAAGGGATAGCGGATGACAGCGGGGCCACCAGCTTCATGAAGCTGAACCTCAGTGCCGGCAACACCGATCTCTACAAAAGGCTCTACCACAGGTACCTGGGGGCTGCCGCCCCCTTTGAAACCTTTAGAATGAGGACCACGGCAGGGGACGTCACGGGGCGACCCCGGCCCGGGACTGCCTTCTGAGCTGCGATCGGGGGTGGGGTGGTTCTCACTGCAGGGAGCCTGGGCTCTGGCCGCACCACCTGCCCCAGCAGCTCTGCGTTCGTTCCAGGGAAGGTTCATGTGCCGTGTGGTTGTGCCCGGTGCCCGCTGTGCTATCAGATGGCATTGCAACGCTGAGCGTCCACACTGGTTTCTGCACTATCTGGATGTTAGAGCTGACCCTACTGTGCGTGTCAGGGGAGGTCTCTGGAAACGAAGAGAGCGCCCTGGGTCCCTGCAGGGTGACCGACCCTGCTGGTCTGGCACTTGGCTGGTTTTGGTGCTGACGTCCTGCTGCCAGGAATCCCGCGGCTCCAGGCAGCAGGATGGTTGGTCCTGGTACCAAGCCTTAGGTCTCAGGCTGCCCTGGGAGGGCCGGGAGGCAGCAGCTGGCTTCAGCCATCTTTTCCTGTACCTCCAGGCTGACCTGCAGCCCTGGGTGGGTCGTGAACCCAAATGCCGGGTCACATGATTCCAGGTCACATGATCGACAGCTTAGCTCCGTGGTTGGCAAACCACGGCTCGCGAGCCACATGCAGCTCTTTGGCCCCTTGAGTGTGGCTCTTCCACAAAATGCCACAGCCTGGGTGAATCTATTTTTTAAATTTTATTTTATTGAATTTTTTTTACACAGAGGAAGGGAGAGGGATAGAAAGTCAGAAACATCGATGAGAGAGAAACATCCCTCAGCTGCCTTCTGGACACACACCCCCTCCCCCCGCCCCTCGGGGATGTGCCCACAACCAAGGTACATGCCCTTGACTAGAATCGAATCTGGGACCTTTCAGTCCACAGGCCGACGCTCGGTTTTGGCAAGGGCGAATCTATTTTGAAGAAGTGGCGTCAGAAGTTGAAGTTTAAGAAATTTGGCTCTCCAAAGAAATTTCAGTCGCTGTCCTGTTGATATTTGGCTCTGTTGACGTATGAGTTTGCCGACCACTGGCTTAGCTGGTTAGGAAGGTGGCGGAGCGGTGGGCGGAGCTTCGCGATTCGCTTTGCGTGTGTTTAGAATGTTGACCGTCTCCCCGGGCTGGTCCCTGTCTGGATGCTCTTTAATGTGAGACATAGCGACCTTTGTGAAAAGCCTCCCCCCGCTGCCAGGTCCCGTCCCTCGGCCCAGGTGTGAGCCAGCCGCCCCCCCCCCCCCCCCCCCCCAGGCCAGGTGCTGCTGCAGGGAAGGACGGATTCATCACGCCTCCCTCCTTCCCGGACTGGGAGGCCGGAGGCAGGTTTGCATTCCTGGTGGCCGCTGGCTGAGGTTTGGGGGGAGGTGGGGGGGGGGGCGACTTCCTCTGGAGCCCGGCTGTGCCCGGGAACGGGACAGGGTGTGCCCAGGAGGCGGGCTGTGCCCGGCCAGGTGTGCCCATCCAAACAGCGGCTTGCGGTCCGCCCTCCAGGGAGGCCAGACACAGCCGCCGGGACCCTTTGTACAAGCCGAGTGCCGCCTTGGGCCCCTGGGGGAGCTGAGGATGGGGTTGACGGGGCTGAGCAGGGGCAGAAGCTGCCCCCTCACCTCTGTGAGCCTTGGGAGCTCAGGAGGCCGGGGCTTGGAGGGGAGAGAAGGCACTGGCCTGGCTCGCGTGTCTCTACGTGGCGGGGGTGGGAAGACTCGCTTCTGCTCTCAGACGCTGCCCTTGGTGATTGTGGACCAAAAAGGGGCCGCGAACCGAACCCCAGGAGCTCAGGGGAGGCCTGCGTGGCAGCCTTGCAAACTCAGACGGGAAATAACCACGTGGGATGTCGGCAATGAAAACTTCCCAACCCAAAGTGAGCTGGCATAGTCGCGCCCTAGGCCAGCATTCTTTAACAAAGGTAGTCTTTGCCGCCGCCGAGCCTGCCTGTTGTCTTTTTCTGCAGCCGCAATCACAGAATAGACAACACACCTTTGGAATATCAGAGCCATTTCCTCCCCCGCCCCCTCAAAGCGCCGTCGGAGTGGGAGCCACCGGCCCCAGCACGGTTATTCCATGTTCATTGCTAACTGTTCTCCGTCCCGTGCCCACCTCTGTGGAAGAAGCCTGTGTCTCTCACGTCACTTTTTACCCAATCCCTGAGCTTTCCTCGCTTCGCTTTCCCCCGCCTTCCCAATCTCTCTCTCTCGCCAGTGGTTTCCCGGAGCCCGCGATGCCTCCTCCTGTGGTTGTAACATATAAAATAAGCAAAATCCATTGCGATTTTGCTTCCCGGCAATTGTCGCCAGTTTGGCTCCAGTGACGTCATAAAAAAATCCGTACAGCCCAAACCGGTGTGGCTCAGTGGACGGAGCGTCCGCCTGCGGACTGAAAGGTCCCGGGTTCGATTCCGGTCGGGGGCATGTGCCTTGGTTGCGGGCGCATCCCCAGTAGGGGATGTGCAGGAGGCGGCTGGTCGATGTTTCTCTCTCATCCATGTTTCTGGCTCTCTGGCTCTCTCCCTTCCTGCCTGTAAAAAAAATCAATGAAATAAAATTAAAAAAATCCGGACAGGTTTGGGCATTTCTTATGTCGTCGGTCTCGCAGCTGAGCCGTTAGTGGGCCCGGAGCGGCCCGGTGAGCCCCGAGGCTGACGGCTGCTCAGAAAACACCTTTTCGGGGGAGAGTGCTTCTCGGCGTTGCCGTGCCCCTCAGCCAGGCCCCCCGGGACACGCCGTGGTCCTGGGAACGGCGGTGGTGTGGGCAGGAAGGTGTAAGCGGCTTCAGGGTCTGGGCTTGTGCTGCCTCACTGTGGGGAGATTGGAAGAAGCAGGGGTTTGCTCCGGCTGGGATGCTGGCAGGAGCCGAGGGGCATTCTTGGATTGGCATCTCGGCGCCCTTTTCCCAGCAGGTGGGTGGCACGGAGCCAGGCTGCCCCGGGGTTGGCAGAGAAGCTGCCGCCCCTCGCAGTGGGGGGTCCCGGGTGGGGACCAGGTTGCGGTGTCCGCTCAGACAGGGCTGAGAGGGGCTGGCCCGCGTGGGCCTCTGTGGTTGTTTGTGTGTCGTGGGCTGTGGCCAGCTGGGAATGCCCGGATGGCGAAGCCGCCTCTCTCCTCCACAGCAGTTAGGGGGAGCGTACGCCATTCACCTATTACCTATTCATCGGTCACCTCCTTTTCGCCTGTGACCCCGCATGTCTACCTTCCAAACCAGTAACTCTTTTTTCTTCCATAATTGCTTGTATTATTTTCTGTGTGGTACGTGTCAGTCAGCCATAGAAAACCAAAGTTTTCCAATGGCCCCTTAAAAAAGGAGAGGCCGATTTGAAATCCCAGAATAAACATAATGGCCGATGTTGCTGCATGCTTACCCTCAAAGCCATCCTATGAGTTGGGGCTGTTATCAGCCCATTCTGCAGATGGGGAAACTGAGGCACAGAGGCTCAGTAGCTTGCTCAAGGTCACGCAGCTGGGGTCTGACCCACTCTCAGTGTCTGCTCTTCACCACTGTCCTCTAACTGGATTTACTTTCCTGATTCAACCTTCAGTCATGGACCCCGTCCCCCTTCCACGTCTGGGGAGGCAGGCGAGTGGGAAACTGGGAAAACATTCTAAGGGTTGTACATGGGAAAACATTCTAAATATTGTACCTGGGAAAACATTCTAAGGGTTGTACATGGGAAAACATTCTAAATATTGTACCTGGGAAAACATTCTAAGGGTTGTACATGGGAAAACATTCTAAGGATTGTACATGGGAAGACACTGTAAGGATTGTACATGGGAAAACATTGTAAGGGTTGTACATGGGGAAACATTGTAAGGATTGTACATGGGAAAACATTGTAAGGGTTGTACATGGGGAAACATTCTAAGGGTTGTACATGGGAAAACATTGTAAGGGTTGTACATGGGGAAACATTGTAAGGATTGTACATGGGAAAACATTGTAAGGGTTGTACATGGGGAAACATTCTAAGGATTGTACATGGGAAGACATTGTAAGGATTGTACATGGGAAAACATTGTAAGGATTGTACATGGGGAAACATTGTAAGGGTTGTACATGGGGAAACATTGTAAGGATTGTACATGGGGAAACATCGTAAGGGTTGTACATGGGAAGACACTGTAAGGATTGTACATGGGAAAACATTGTAAGGGTTGTACATGGGGAAACATTGTAAGGATTGTACATGGGAAAACATTGTAAGGGTTGTACATGGGGAAACATTCTAAGGATTGTACATGGGGAAACATTGTAAGGATTGTACATGGGAAAACATTGTAAGGATTGTACATGGGGAAACATTGTAAGGATTGTACATGGGAAAACATTGTAAGGGTTGTACATGGGGAAACATTGTAAGGATTGTACATGGGAAAACATTGTAAGGGTTGTACATGGGGAAACATTCTGAGGGTTGTACATGGGAAAACATTGTAAGGATTGTACATGGGAAAACATTCTAAGGGTTGTACATGGGGAAACATTGTAAGGGTTGTACATGGGGAAACATTGTAAGGGTTGTACATGGGGAAACATTGTAAGGGTTGTACATGGGGAAACATTCTAAGGATTGTACATGGGAAGACATTGTAAGGATTGTACATGGGAAAACATTCTAAGGGTTGTACATGGGGAAACATTGTAAGAGTTGTACATGGGGAAACATTGTAAGGGTTGTACATGGGGAAACATTGTAAGGATTGTACATGGGAAAACATTGTAAGGGTTGTACATGGGAAGACATTGTAAAGGTTGTACATGGGAAACATTCTGAGGGTTATACATGGGAAAACATTCTAAGGGTTGTACATGGGGAAACATTGTAAGGGTTGTACATGGGGAAACATTGTAAGGGTTGTACATGGGGAAACATTGTAAGGGTTGTACATGGGAAGACATTGTAAAGGTTGTACATGGGAAACATTCTGAGGGTTATACATGGGAAAACATTCTAAGGGTTGTACATGGGGAAACATTGTAAGGGTTGTACATGGAGAAACATTGTAAGGGTTGTACATGGGGAAACATTGTAAGGGTTGTGAGAGTCAATTGGCTCATCTGTGGTGACCACCGTTGTCTTTCTTCCTTCGCAGCGATGTCTGTTCTTCAAAAACAGTGGTTTCTTTACGCTGTATAGGTAAGTGAGGCTTGGTTTCCCCTTTGGTCCTGTGTTTTCGGCACAGATCCCCTGTGTCTGGGAAGGTGGAGAGAGAAGGGGGCCCCTCTTGAGCCACCCCGCGGTGGAGCGGGAGGCCTTGGCTGCCGCTGCCGTGTTTGGATTACTTCTGCCGGCAAACCTCTTAGCAGCGGGGAAGCTCTGCCCTGTGCTGCGCTCGGGGACGCCCCGTCCTGTTCCTTTACCGGCGCTCGGTCCTGGAGCTCAGCTTCTCTGATGGAAGGCCCGAGACTAGCAGATGCTCCCAGGGGTCCGGCAGTAGCTTCCCAGCCCCCTGGGCTCAAGCTCCTTTAGGTGCCAAGGGAGCAAGGGGCCCACCCTGCCCTCCGGCCCCGCCAGCACCAGGCGGGCAGGTGCCCAGCACACAGGCAGGATCCCTCCTTCCCTTTGTTCCATGAACTTGGGCCCCTGAGCATTCAGTCCCTCTAGGGCTCAGGACATCCAGAGCCTTTGTCCCCCGTGACCCACGTGGGTGTCTGGAATCCCAGTGGCAGTCAAAGAGGTGCATGGAGGGGGTAGGGGGGGATCTCGGGGTGACTAGAGTGTCCGTCATCCCTCCAACCTAAAAGAGACCAGGCCATGTTCTCCAAAAGCCAGACCCCAAACAACCTGGAATGAGAGGCGGGAATAGTTGTCCCCCAGCCTGGCGGGGCCTTGGGGACGGGCGTGGTCTGGGCGCACGCTGCACGGGTGGGTATCGGGGTATCGGGGTGCAAGGGGGCCCGGATCCTGCTCACAGGCCTGCCCTGTTGTGCTTGTCGCTTCCAGAGTGCGGGGTCAACTCGAAGATGGGCCGCCAGAGTCGGATCGTAGGCGGATCGAGGGCGGCCCCCGGGGACTGGCCCTGGCAGGTCAGCCTGCACGTGCAGGGCGTCCACGTCTGCGGAGGCTCCATCATCACCCCCGAGTGGATCGTGACGGCCGCCCACTGCGTGGAAGAGTATGTTCGCGGGGGGAGCTGGCTCCTGGGTAGGGAGGTGGGGAGGTGGCCACGTGACCTTGAGCGACATCTTTTGACCTCTTCAAGCTCCAGTTTCCTTGTGGGGCTGTAGTGGCGCCCCTCCATCCCTGGGCGGGTCAGATAAGCCCCTGCACCTGCTGCCTGTGGCCACACCCGTTTCTCAGCACGTGTGCACTGGGCGTCTGCGGAAGGCAGGATTCTGGGAGCAAGGACACAGGGTCGGGCTGGGGTGTCACTGGCCTCTCCTGGCCTCGGGGGAGCTCTGGTCTCCGGACGATCATCCGGGGAGAGGCCACACTCAGACACACTCGGGGGTCGCACGCTGCCCTGCTGGAAGGTTCCCTGTGCCTCACACAGGCTCCCCCTCAGCCGGCTGGGGGTGCGGGGGGGGGGCAAGGGGAAGGCATCATTTATAGCGTTACCGTATTTCCCGGCGTATAAGACGACTTTTTAACCCAGGGAAATCTTCTCAAAAGTCGGGGGTCGTCTTATATGCCGGGACACCGTAGCTTGCAGTTAGGATGGGTGTTGCTAACTCGCCAGGGACTTCCCCGGCACTTGCTCTCTCTCTATTGTTTATCTTCCTCCTATCATCATCAGTTCCAGTCGTCTTATACGCCGGAAAATACGGTAGGTAGCTTTTTGGCAGATGCTGCCCCCCACCCCCCCCCCCCTTTTTTTCTTAAGCATAGAGTTGTTTTTGGTTGTTTTTAATAGACTAGTAGCCCTGTGCACAAATCCGTGTGCCAGTAGCTCTCTGTGGGGCCGGCTGCTCCTCGCCCGCTGCCCAGAGGCTCTGGGCGGCCCAGAGGCCCATGGTGGCCAGGCGCTGAACGCTTGCCTCGTCGCCATGGCAATGAAGCAAGCATTCTGCCAGGCCACTCAGGCTGCCTGCTCTCAGCGGCCGTGTCCCCCACCTCTGCCCCCCAGACTGGGGGACTTGAGCAGAGCTGAGAGGACTGGGTGCTGCCATCTTTGTGACAGAGTGATGGTTAATTTGCATATTACCCTTTTATTAGAAGGAGGATTTGTATTGATTTCAGAGAGGAAGGGAGAGGGAGAGAGAGACATCAATGGTAAGAGAGCCATTGCTGCCAAAACCGGTTTGGCTCAGTGGATAGAGCGTCAGCCTGCGGATTCAAAGGTCCCAGGTTCGATTCCGGTCAAGGGCATAGACCTTGGTTGCAGGCACATCCCCAGTAGGGGGTGTGCAGGAGGCAGCTGATCGATGGTTCTCTCTCATCGATGTTTCTGACTTTCTATCTCTCTCCCTTCTTCTCTGTAAAAAATCAATAAAATATATTTTTTTTTAAAAGAGAGAGAACCATTGCTCAGCTGTCTCCTGCACGCCCCCTACTGGGGATCAAGCCCACAACCTGGGCATGTGTTCTTGCCCGGAATCGAACCTGGGACCTTGTCTGCAGGCTGACCCTCTATCCACAAGCCACACCAGTTAGGGCTCAAACACGGAGTTTTCTGCTCACATGTCGGTTTTGGGGAAAACTCACTCGTCAGAGCTATTTTCTGGTTTAGCGTGAGGCTGGGCCCAGCTCGGCTGTTTGGCCGCGGGCACGCACGCAAGGTGTCTACACACGACAGGTGTGTGGGAAGCACCTAGTAAAGGAAAGGGCTGGAGACCCAGAGGTTGTTCGTCACTGCACGTTCATAAAGCACCTACTGAGTGTCAGGAAATCCCTAGCACAGTGGTTGGCAAACCGCGGCTCGCGAGCCACATGGCTCTTCGGCCCCTTGCGTGTGGCTCTTCCACAAAATACCACGTGGGGGCGCGCACGTGCAGTGCGATTGAAGCTTCGTGCGCAGAAGTCGGCTTTCGGCTGGCCGAGTCTATTTTGAAGAAGTGGCGTTAGAACACTCAAGGGGCCAAAGAGCCGCAGTTTGCCGACCACTGCCCTAGCCCATCAGGGTAGGGAAGACCGGTCCTGCCAGAAACGAAGTTTAAAACCTCAGAGAGGCAGGCAGGTCCAAGTAACAGTGTTCTGGGGATTGCGAGGGTCCGTGGGCTGCTGCCAGAGCCCCCGGGAAACAGGACGCAGCCAGGAGGCGGGGGGGGGGGGGGGGGGTGGAGGGGGGCTAGAAGGTGGGAAGGTGAGCAGGTGGGGCCGGGCCGAGGCGGGGACTGGGGAGCCCCACATCTGCTCACCAGTCGCGCTGGCTCTGGTGGGTCCTGTCGCCCCGGGACGCCTGCCTCCAGCGTGTGACTTGCGGTCGCCGCACGCGTGCGGTACGTTGGTGCCTCTGAGATGCGATCGGTGCCCACCGCTGCCCCCCAGGCCTCTGAACAACCCCCGGTACTGGACGGCCTTTGCGGGAATTCTGCGACAGTCCGCCATGTTCTACGGGGACGCGCACCGCGTGGGCAAGGTGATCTCTCACCCCCACTACGACTCCAAGACCAAGAACAACGACATCGCCCTCATGAAGCTGCAGACGCCGCTGGCCTTTAACGGTACCCACCTCCGTCCGCGGGGCGCGGGCGGGGAGCCCTCTGACCCTTTAACGGTACCCCCCTCCGTCTGCGGGGCGGGCGGGGAGCCCTCTGGCCCTTTAACGGTACCCCCCTCCGTCCGCGGGGCGGGCGGGGAGCCCTCTGACCCTTTAACGGTACCCCCCTCCGTCTGCGGGGCGGGCGGGGAGCCCTCTGACCCTTTAACGGTACCCCCCTCCGTCCGCGGGGCGGGCGGGGAGCCCTCTGGCCCTTTAACGGTACCCCCCTCCGTCCTCGGGGCGGGCGGGGAGCCCTCTGGCCCTGTAACGGTACCCCCCTCCGTCTGCGGGGCGGGCGGGGAGCCCTCTGACCCTTTAACGGTACCCCCCTCCGTCCGCGGGGCGGGCGGGGAGCCCTCTGGCCCTTTAACGGTACCCCCCTCCGTCCTCGGGGCGGGCGGGGAGCCCTCTGGCCCTTTAATGGTACCCACCTCCGTCCGCGGGGCGGGCGGGGAGCCCTCTGACCCTTTAACGGTACCCCCCTCCATCGGCGGGGCGGGCGGGGAGCCCTCTGGCCGTGGCCGGGGGGAGGCCGGCTGGAGATCAAACCCGGGCCGCGGGCCGTGGAAGGCAGGTGGCTGACAGGAGTGTGCTGGGCAGAAGCCAGGTCACCTGGAAACGTGCCGTGGGGGTGGAGGGGAGCAGCCGCCACACTTTCCTCCACGTAGCGGGGCGATTCGACCACGATGGGGGAGCGTGTGGGAGGCGTTCCCCCCAGCACCGTGGGCATCGGGGGCGGGCAGGTTCTTGGGGGAAGGGGGGTGTGCACTATGGGGCCTCAGCAGCACCCCGGCCCCTGCCCCTGCCCCTGCCCCCTAGATGCCAGGAGCTGCCTCGGTTGTGCAGGCAAAGGTGTCCCCAGACGTCCTCAGACGCTCCCCGTGAGGCCAGCTGCTCTCAGCAGTGGGGGGGTGGGGGAGGGGTAAGGGGGAAGTTGGGGACAATCAGGCCAGCAGGGGGGGCAGTTGGGGGCGAGAAGGCTGACTCGGGGTGGGGGGCATTTGGGGGCGTGCTCCACGTTATTCTGGAAATAAAATACTTTAAGGCAGTGGTCGGCAAACTCGTTAGTCCACAAAGCCAAATATCAACAGCACAACGACTGGCATTGCTTTGGAGAGCCGAAAACCGACGTCTGCACACGGGCCTCGAAGTTCTGATGCACTGTGGTGCGTGCCCGCACGCGGTGTTTTGTGGAAGAGCCACACTCAAGGGGCCAAAGAGCCGCCTGTGGCTCGCGAGCCGAGGGCTGCCCACCACTGCTTTAACGTCATAACCACTTAAAAGGATATGAAAACAACGCGTTCGTGCCCTGCGCGTCTTAGTTGGGCCCCAGTCTAGTCCATCCGAGGGCCCAGAGGCCTCTAGCGCCCCCTCTCCCTCCCCCCCCGTCCCCCCACCTTCGGGGCAGAAGACACAAAACCACATCCCTGCCCTCCAGGGGCTTGCCTTCCAGTCAGGAAACAGCGCAGGTGGAGGTGGGCCCAGCACAGCCCCCAGAAGCTAGAAGTGCCCGCCAAGCCTCCTGGCCACTGGCCCCTGCCTCGTGTCTGTCTGTCTTACCGTCTGTCACTTGGAGACACTGTATTTTCCATTTCTGTTTCCTGGAGATTCCGTCTGGGGAAAAGTTAAGGGTGTGTGTTTTGAAACAGAGCTAGCCAGCCCTTCCACTTGTAAGTCGCACAACTTCCGGGGGGCCGGCGTCCCGCCTGTGGGAGGGAGGGCGCCGGCGGGGCCCGAAGGCGGGGTGCCAGGACTTTCCTCGGGCGGACAGCCCCGCAGGGGCACACGGGCAGGTCCAGAGGAGGGCCACCCCTTCGTCAGACGGATGTACTCACGGCGCTTTTTCTTCCTGAAACAGACAACGTGAAACCGGTGTGTCTGCCCAACCCGGGCCTGATGCTGCAGCCCGGACAGGCCTGCTGGATCTCCGGGTGGGGGGCCACCTACGAGAAAGGTGAGACCGCACTCCCGCCAGCAGGGCCCCGGGTTTGCCAGCGGGAGACCCGGCTTCCAGCCCTGGGTCTGCTGCGGAGCGATGGGTGACTGTGGGCAGTTCTCGCAGGCTTCGTGCCTCAGTTTGACGGACGAGTGTCTGGAGCGGGGTGTGGGGTGGAGAAACACCGGTTGTTTATGGAGGGAGACAGACAGGGGCTGCTGGCTGGCGGGGGGGGGCGGGGGGGGGGCGGTCATCGGAGAAGAGGGAGCCCGCAGCACCGAGCCGCCGAGTGATGGCGAGGGCGATCCTGGAACATGGGGTGGAAGGTGGGGGGAAGGCAGAGGGGGGCGTGGTTCCCTGGCTTCAGGGCCAGGAAGTCTCCCCCTGAAACCAAAACATAGAGCCGCACGGAGCGCAGACCCGCCAGCTGCAGGGGTGACCCGGGTTCCCCGGAGACGGCTTGGGAGGCGGAGGGGGGGGGGGGCGGGGCCGGGCCACCTGTCGGTCCCCAGCGGCCCGTCTCCTTGAGGGGACCCACCCTCCGGGACCCCCCTGTGGGAGCCAGGGCTGCACTGACAGCGAGGCCCAATCTGCCCCAGGGAAAACGTCGGACGTGCTGAACGCGGCGATGGCGCCCCTCCTGGAGCCCGGGCAGTGCAACAGCCGCTACGTCTACAACGGCATGGTCACGCCCGCCATGGTCTGCGCCGGCTTCCTGCGGGGCGGCGTCGACTCCTGCCAGGTGCGTGCCGCTCCCGCTCCCGCTCCCCCCCCCCCCCCGAGTCCCCGAGCCGTTCTCCCGCCGAGAGGGGGTCCCTGTCCCTGCGACACAGGGCTTCCTATCAGCCAAGGGTCCCCGGAACAGATGTAAGGATTGGGCTGTTTTAAAACGCAGACACCGGCTGACTTCGCAACTCCCAGCTCCTCTGGACTGAACGGCATCGCTGGTGCCGTCTCTGGAGGATTCTGTCACTTACGCAGCGGTCGGCAAACTCAGCGGGGGAGGGAGAGGGGGCGCTAGAGGCCTCTGGGCCCTCGGATGTCCACAGAGCCAATATCGACAGGACGATCCACATTTCTTTGGAGAGCCAAACTTTTTAAACTTAAACTCCGAACGTCACTTCTGCAACATAGACTCGCCCAGGCTGTGGTGTTTTGTGGAAGAGCCACACTCCAGGGGCCAAAGAGCCGCATGTGGCTCGTGAGCCCCAGTTTGCCGACCACGGCTCCTACCTGTTGGAGGGGCAATGACATCGCCCGCCCCCCCCCCCCCCCCCAGGGAAGCCCCACCGAGACCCCCGCCCTCGGTGCCAGGTCCCGGCTGGGCGGCTGTGACTTGACGTGCTCTGTCGCCGCTTGTCCGCAGGGCGACAGTGGCGGCCCGCTGGTCACGCTGAAGAGCAGCATCTGGTGGCTGATCGGGGACACGAGCTGGGGGTCCGGCTGCGCCAAGGCCAACAGGCCGGGCGTGTACGGAAACGTGACGGTGTTTACCGACTGGATCTACCGGCAGATGAAGGTGATGTCCCCGTCCTCCGGGCTCAGCCCAGGTGTGGGTGAGCCGTGGGCCCGATGCTGGGAGCTGAGGACCTCCCAGATCGCCCTGCTCCCCCTCATCCTCCCCCGCCTCCGCCCCCATGTCCCCCCGTCACTGCTGGGGCCTCAGTGCACGCTGCCCAGCGGGTGTGGATGGGGCAGCCGGGCTCAGCGCTGGGGGCTGACTGCACACAGGGCTGTGCTCTGCTCCCCACAGCCCCGGCTCAGCTGGCTGCACCCCGGCTTTGGTGCCGGCAGAGAGCACAGGGTCACAGATGAGCCAGTGGAGTCGGGACGGTGTCCTGTCCTTTTCTGGGCCATCGAGTGCCCCCCAGGCAGGCCCCAAAGTCCGGGTGGGGGTGCAGCGGGGCTCTCTGGAGCACACAGAGCTGGTGGAGACGGGAGGTCCCAGGGGCTCCCTGCCCTCCTGCCCTCGGGACTCCGGGCCCGACCACGCTGCTCAGCAGAGACTCTTCCCCAGCGCTGCCCGGATCCCGGGCGAGAGCCAGGTCCCTCTCCAGCCCAGGGCCCTGCCAGGGCGGGGCTGCGGGTGAGAGAAGGGTTTTCACGCTGTGTCCTCCCAAGTCTGCAGTCTGGGGAGGGACACAGGAGCCGAGGGCATTGTGTGGCGTGGCCCCCAAATCAGACCAGAGGCCTCCTACCTTCCGGGGCCCACAGCGGCTGCCCATCCGCACCCAGCAGAGGGCGAGTGCCGGCACAGGCACCCCGATACCTGTGGGGGCTGCGCGGTGGAGGGAAGCCAAGCCCGGGGCGAACTGTCTGCGGGTCTGTGAGAGCAAACCGCACGGTGTCAGGGCCTCGCCAGGGCTCAGCACCAGGTGAAGGCTGGGCACCGAGAGGCCGGCAGGGTGCCAGGCGGCGGACACTGCTGTCTCAGTGGCCGTGTGGAGCGCGGTTTCCCAGCCAAGACCCGTGTCCCAGCCCTGATGAGCGGCTGCTTTGTACAACCTGCTCCTCCTTCCTTATCCCTAACCCTAACTCCTAACCCCTAACCCTAACCCTACCCATAACCCTAACCCCTAACCCTAACTCCTATCCCCTAACCCTAACCCTAACCCTAACCCTACCCATAACCCTAACCCCTAACCCTAACTCCTAACCCCTAATCCCTAACCCTAACCCTACCCATAACCCTAACTCCTAACCCCTAACCCTAACCCTAACCCTACCCATAACCCTAACCCCTAACCCTTAACCCCTAACCCTAACTCCTAACCCCTAATCCCTAACCCTAACCCTACCCATAACCCTAACTCCTAACCCCTAATCCCTAATCCTAACCCTAACCCTACCCATAACCCTAACCCCTAACCCTAACTCCTAACCCCTAATCCCTAACCCTAACCCTACCCATAACCCCTAACCCCAAATCTAACCCCTACCCCCTAACCCCTAACCATAACCCTAACCCCAAACCCCTAACCCTTAACCCCTAACCCTAACCCTACCCCTAACCCCTAACCATAACCATAACCCCTAACCCTTAACCCCTAACCCCTAACCCTACCCCTAACTCCTAACCCCTAACCCTATCCCTAACCCCTAACCCCTAACCCTAACCCTCACTCTCCAGGCCTGGGCACACGTGGTCCTCAGCCCAGCCGCCGCCGCCACAGTCAGCTCACTCCTCGACCTTCGCGCCGTGGAAAACCGCATCCCTTTGTCCTCTGAGGCTTGCTCAGCTGGTGTATCAGCCAGTCAGCCTAGAGCGAGCGAGAAAGACGTTTTCTACCCGTGTTTATCTTAAGGAAATAACATCTTTCTGGCCTAACCAGTTTGGCTCAGTGGATAGAGCATCGGCCTGCAGACTCAAGGGTCCCAGGTTCGATTCTGGTCAAGGGCATGTACCTTGGTTGTGAGCATATCCCCAGCAGGGGGTGTGCAGGAGGCAGCTGATTGATATTCCTCTCTCTTCCTTCCTCTCTATAAAAAAATCAATTATATATATATATATATATATATATATATATATATATATATATATATAACATCCTTTCTTTTCCCTTCTGAACAGGCAAACAGCTGATCGCTCTGGCCCCGTCCTCAATGCCGGTCGTCAAGGAAGAGGGGGGCTGGCTTTGCACTCCCGG
Source organism: Antrozous pallidus (assembly GCA_027563665.1). Taxonomy (NCBI): domain Eukaryota; kingdom Metazoa; phylum Chordata; class Mammalia; order Chiroptera; family Vespertilionidae; genus Antrozous; species Antrozous pallidus. Next base: position 6,543,948 of record CM050514.1, on the reverse strand, counting down.
CGCCCGCCCGGTGTATGTTAGCGACGACCCAGAGGCCCTTTCATTTTGATTAAACCATGAACTTGTCTGTCTTGGCAGCCTCCCCAATTCTGCGCAGGCCACGGCGGCTCCTCCCCGGGCCCTGCTCCCCGAGCTTCTGTCCAAAAGGGGGGGACCGCCCGGGCTGGGTGTGGGTGTCTCGGGCCAACTCGGGGCAGAGGGCTGGAGTCTGCCCGCCCGCATCTTCCTCTGAGCCCGTCCAAGGGGTGCCTGTGGGGCTGGTAACCGCCTGGCTGTGAACGGTTACAGATGGGAAGGGTGCTTTGCTCTGGGCCTCTGCTAGGGAGGCCACAGGGGAGCCCCGGGGCCTGTCTGCCCACAGTGTTCACTCATCAAGTCTCACTGACTCCGAGCAGCCCCGGGTGTGGCTGGAAACCCAGGGACCCGGCCTTCACGGGGGGTGACTTGATTGTCACTTGAAGGGGCATAGAAACCTTTCTTCTTGTGGGTGAGAAATAGCCCCTGGAGCACAGCAGCCATTAAGACGGGTTCCTCCTGAGCGTGGCCACCGAACATCGGTGGGGCTCCCCCCGGAGAGACCAGCCTGACTCCCGAGCCCGCCTCCCGGCCCCTGGGCGAGGGGCACCTCACGGAGGGCCAGGCGCGCTGCCACGCTGCCCTCCAGCCTGCTAATCACTGGAAATCGAGGATCCTGGGGAAATCAGGGATGTGTGATTCCGCCACCCCGTCTGCCCGTCCTGTGTCCGCCTTACTCTACCTCAGTGCTCATGGAGTCCCGCTGTGATGCTCCGCGCAGTCGCCACTTTGGCTTCTTGGGAACTGTGGTCCTTGTCGGGGGTGAGCCGAGGCCAGGAGGAGCCGCTTTCACCGTGACCGTGACCCTGACCCGACCGTGACCCTGACCGTGACCGTGACCGTGACCCTGACCCGACCGTGACCCTGACCGTGACCGTGACCGTGACCCTGACCCGACCGTGACCCTCACCGTGACCGTGACCGTGACCCTGACCCGACCGTGACCCTCACCGTGACCCTGACCGTGACCGGCGCCTGGAAAGGAGTTTGTGAAGACCAGCACCGTCCTTGCGGCGAAGAGGAAGGTGGACCCTGCGTGCATGGCCCTGGCCGGACCCTGGGGATCCCCTGGAAGGAGCCACGCTGGGACTGCCGGGGGGGAAGAGGGGGGGGCAGTGCTCAGCCAGGACGGCTTTCCCTCGGGGCTGCCTCCTGCCCGCAGGCGCGCTGGGTCCCAGAAGTGGAATGATGCTCCTGCTTGGACTTGACCTTGGAGTGGCAGGTTGTGGGACCGCCTTCTCAGGATGTTTGCTAACACGGCGTCCGTGGCAGCGGGGTCCCCAGGTCGCCCAGGCCCACGGCACTGAGGCGCCCGCTCCCCACGCCGGAGGGCCCCTGGCTCGTCTCGGTGGGCGCGGCTCCTCCTTCCCTGCTTCCTTCTATTTATGTGACCCCCGTTTGTCTTGGTTTGTATCTTTTTTTAACTGTAAATTAGACTGTGAAATATTGTACAAATAAATTATACTCGTTTTCCAAACCCGTATGGAGTCTTCGGCGTCCCATTCCCCCTCGGCTGAGGGTTTTCTGCTTCGTTCACGAAAGCGCTGCTAGTTAGTTCCGAGTTGGGGCTACACCGGGTTTCAGCCAGTTACACCAGTTTTAGGGGTCGGAGCTGATGACTGGGTCTACGCCCCAAAGTGTCCACGGGGGCAGCGCCCCCCGGGAAGGTTACGGTTTTCATTTGGATTCACCGTGGGGGAGGTTTTCCTTGGGGTGAGGCTGACTCCACTTCAAGAGGGAGCCGGAGGGCTGCAGCCGGGGCGCACGGGTATGCTCGTATTCGTACTCTCGGAGAGAGAAGCTAAGCCCTGGCCAGTTTGCTTCGTGGTCAGAGCATCGGTCCCAGGTTTGGTTTGGGTCAAGGGCATGTACCTCAGTTACAGTCTCAGCCCCTGGCCCCGTAACACACAACCAACCGATGTGTCTCTCACATTGATGTTTCTCTCTGTCTCTCCCTCTCTTCCTCTCTCCCTCTCTTTCCCATTTGTGCTATTATTTTTTTATTGTTTCAAGTATTACAAGTAGTAGTAGTACATATGTCTTTTTTTTTCTCCAATTGACCTTCCCCCAGCCTCCCCGACCCCTCGTCACATGCCCTCACCCCCCTCCCAGTCTTCCACTTTATCTCTTAATATATATATATCTATATATATATATATATATATATATATATATATTATTATTGGCTTTTTACAGAGAGGAAGGGAGAGGGAGAGAGAGTTAGAAACATCAACGAGAGAGAAACCTCCATCAGCTGCCTCCTACACACCCCCTACGGGGATGTGCATGCAACCAAGGTACATGCCCTTGACCGAAATCGAACCTGGGACCTTTCAGTCCACAGGCCAACGCTCTATCCACTGAGCCAAACCGGCTAGAGCCTTCCACTCTGTCTTAAAAAACAACACAAAAATCAATAGGGGAGGGGGAAAAACAGAGAAGTTAATTTGCTTAATATAAAATGACCCCAAATACTTAGGAAAACGCAACATTAATGAAAGGGGATAATTTGTTCCCGTCATTTCGTTGCTTCCTGCAGCCAGGTCAGCAGGGGAGCTCCCTGCATGGATTCCCCTCCTGCTGTGTTGTCCCAGGGCCAGTCCCGCTTTCCGCTCGCTCTGCTTTGAGGTCCCCTGGTCCTGCCCCGGTTTCCGAACCTTTTCCTTCCGCCCCAGCCCTGCATCGGAGACCGACTTCGTCAACAGACACAGACCCCAGCACCCGCTGTATGGCCCTCGGCAGCTGTGGATGCAGAGGGGGCAATGCGAGCCCTGAGCGCCCTCTCCCGGGCCCCCAGTGCGTTAAGGAAAGGCTGGAACGAATGCCACGTCTACAGGAACGTTAACGAAATTCACCCACGTGCCGGCGATCTCACTGTAAACGAATCAGCTCCGCAACTCGTGGTGTTGGAGCCGTCACTTTGCTGGGGCCGAGGAGCCTGCTCTCACCCTTTTCCCTGGAAGGAAAAGTGAGGTGGGACCTGAGGCCAAGGCCTCCCCTGGCCTCCCTTTGCTGCTCCTGCTGCTGCTGCTGGTGGAGGACTTGCCTCTCCTCCCAAATGCACAGGGAAGCATGCTGGGTGCTTCTTTATTATTATTATTATTATTATTATTATTATTATTATTAATATACTAGGGACCGCTGCACAAAATTCGTGCACTGGGGTGGGTGGTCCCTCAACCCAACCTCCCCCCTCTCACATACTGGGAGCCCTCAGGGGATGTCCAACTGATGGCTCACCCCCAGCCTGCCCAAGGCCTAAAGCCTCTGGCGAGGCCTTGGGTACCCAGCCATCGCCCTGCTCAGCTCAGCCCCAGCTGTCTGCGACCACCAGGGCACTCGCTGCCACTTCTGCTCACAGCGCCCAGGGCCCGGGCGCTCCCTGCTGCCACCACCACCGCTGCTGCCACCGCCGCCAGGGGGCTGGGCGCTCACCGCCACCACCATTTCATCTCCACCCCCGGGGCCAGGTGCTCGCTCCAGTTGGCCCCGCCCCCACTCCTAGTCAATCAAGAGCGAAGGTATGGTCAAATTTGCATGTTTCTCTTTTATTATATAGGATTTTATTGCTTTTTTACAGAGAGGAAGGGAGAGGGATAGAGTTAGAAACATTGATGAGAGAGAAACATCAATCAGCTGCCTCCTGCACACCCCCTACTGGGGATATGCCCACAGCCAAGGTACATGCCCTTGACCGGAATCGAACCTGGGACCCTTTAGTCCACAGGCCGATGCTCTATCCACTGAGCCACACCGGTTTCGGCTGCTGGGTGCTTCTGGCTTGGCCTTGCTTGGGAAGGGTAGTGATGGAGGCGGGTGCCCGCGTGGCATCGTGGAGGACAGCCACACACCCAGGAAGTCCCCTGGACAAGCCCCAGTGCCTCCCACACCGCCCCCCCTCCTCCAGCGTCGCCCAGCCCCTGCGGGGGGCCAGACGGTGCGTCCAGCCAGCCCAAGGCTGTTGATCTGTTCCATTCCCTCCAGCCCTTCATCTTGCCCTGCTCCAAACTCAGCCCCACCCCCGGGACAGCAGCCTGGAGTGAGGGCTCACGTGTGGGCATCATCGCTCTCTGAGCACGCTCTGCACGGCTGACGGGCCTTCAGGCCGGTGCTACAGTGTGGGCAGCGGGATCTGGGGTGTCCCTCAGGGGTGTGGGGCCGGGCTGGGGGACCTCCGGGGCGGCTCAGCCCCTTGCCCGAGCCCTACTGCTCTCTGAAGGACCCCCCCACATGGACTCCAGCTACTTCTTTTCGTGTCCTGACCACCGGGGAGGGGCAGTGTACCCCTCTCCTGGTGAGATCCCTGGACACCTGCTCTTTTTGGCCAAAAGGAAAGAGACTGATTTAGCCTCCTCCCCATCCTGCTGGGTAGACTCCCCATCTGGAGCACATACTACCCGCTTTCTTCCCCCGCCCTCTCTGGCACTATCAGGGGAATTGTAGCAGCAAAGAGCCCTGGGCAACGCTGCCACCTGTGCTCCTGGTCCCCCAGGTGTCTTTGCTCAGTGGCAAGAACACCTGGTACTGGAGCAGTTACTCGGGGTGGCCACAAGGAGGCGCCAGCTCCCCAGCTCCGAGGTGAGAAGCTGGCCTCGTCTCCTAAAGGGACAGGGGCCTCGAAATGGCCTGGGCGTGTGCGCCTGCCCGAGTGCCCTGCCTGCCAGCGTGCCCTCTTTCCGAGAAAAGTCTGTGCGCGCTGGGATAGTGTTCTCTTTAAACAGGAGTCACGCCGGCTCCCGGAGCGCCCCGTCCCGCAGCCGCCTGCAGGCGGGCGTGTGGCCCCAAGGGCATGCCATCGCCTTGGCCTTCCCTCGTGTGCACGAGTTCCCAAGTCGTCCCAAAGCCCTGAGGAGCGTGGGTGTCTGGAGGGACGGGGCAGGGGGAGGGGGGGACGGCGTAACCAGCCCGCTCTCCGGCCGGCCCGTCAGCAGAAGGTGCTCCTGCCGCTTGGGGGGGTGGGGTGCAGAGTGGCTCTCCCGAGGGGCATTCGCTCTGCTCCTCCTCTGGCGGCTGGCTCACACCTCGTGCTCTGACCCCAGGCCTCCCTCCTCCAGGCCAGCTCCCCTCAGAGGACACGGTGTGGTCTTTGTGGCACCGCCCGCCTCCAGCTCCAGCCCGAGGCTCCCCGTCCTGCCCTGAGCGGCTGAGGCTGGGCGTCTGCGAGCGTCCCCACCCCTGGGCGTCTGCGAGCGTCCCCAACCCCAGCGACACCAGCCAGCAGGAGCGGCGCTGCTCCAGGCGATTCATGATCAGCAGTCCTCCCTCTGCTCCCCCAACCACAGCCCGCCAGCCCCTCTGCCTGCTGGGCCCCCTCCCCTACCTCCCCCACCCCCACCTCCCCCACCTGCTGGGCCACCTCCTGCCTGCTGGACCCCCTCCCCCGCCTGCTGGACCCCCTCCCACCTGCTGGACCCCCTCCCGCCTGCTGGGCCCCCTCCCCCACCTCCCCCGCCTGCTGGGCCCCCTCCCGCCTGCTGGGCCCCCTCCCGCCTGCTGGGCCCCCTCCCGCCTGCTGGGCCCCCTCCCCCACCTCCCCCGCCTGCTGGGCCCCCTCCTGCCTGCTGGGCCACCTCCTGCCTGCTGGACCCCCTCCCGCCTGCTGGGCCCCCTCCCGCCTGCTGGGCCCCCTCCCCCACCTCCCCCGCCTGCTGGGCCCCCTCCTGCCTGCTGGGCCCCCTCCTGCCTGCTGGGCCCCTCCCCCACCTCCCCCGCCTGCTGGGCCCCCTCCCGCCTGCTGGGCCCCCTCCCGCCTGCTGGGCCCCCTCCCCCACCTCCCCCGCCTGCTGGGCCCCCTCCCCCACCTCCCCCGCCTGCTGGGCCCCCTCCTGCCTGCTGGGCCCCCTCCTGCCTGCTGGGCCCCTCCCCCACCTCCCCTGCCTACTGGGCCCCTCCGCCTTTATCGTGAACTCCCAGCTGGTGCCCAGGAATTTAACAATTGGGGCACTTGACCAGGGCACATTATCAACAGCGATGGCTGCTATCTCTACCCGGTTTCACTTTCCCGCCATTTCCCCCGAGCCTCTTATAAATAACCAGACCACGAGCTTCTACTCAATTTCCCCCTTTCTACACCTGGCCCAGCTCCCCGGTTCCCACCTGTCACGTCCAGGCTGTCCCCCCACCACGAGGAGAGTCAGCGAAACGTGTTGGGACGGGGTTTATTACGAACAGGTGAGGTATGACTTCTGCAGCTTCATGCATCGGGCACGCAGGCTCCCGAGGCATCGGGTGTGTGAACGGTCCCGGGAGAGACCAGGCAGCAGCCGTGCCACGGTGCTCAGGGGCGCGGGTCCCCGAGGAAGACGGGGAGACGCCGGAGAAGCGGGGCGACGCGATGGGAAGATCACAGTCCTAACCAGGAAGACGGTGCCAGCCGCCCAACCCAAACCACATCCTTCGCGAGGGCTGGAAACCACATCGCTCACCGGAGCTTCCTCCGGGCCCTCCCCTCTACGGGGACGGGGGGGCGGGGGGAGGACGAGCACGGGTGACGAACCGGGAGGACCCGGGAGGCGAGGGGACCAGGGGACCGAGCCCTTAGCCCGGGAACTGGGCCAGCCGGCGCCGGGCCTTGGTCAGCCGCGCCAGCCGCTCCTTCAGGAACTTCCTCTTGTCGCTGGTGTCGTTGCGCTCCTTGAGGAGCCAGTCGTACTTCTCCTTGTCCTGCAGCAGCTGCAGCATGGCCTTCTGCAGCTGCTGCCCGTTGGACTGGAGGACGAAGAACTGGATGATCAGAGGGATGTGGCTGGACAGGCGGTTGCTGGCCTCCTGCAAGGGACGGGCCACAGAGGGGTTGAGGGGACACAGAAGGCAAGTCCCTCCCCCCTCGTGACGTTTGCCATGTGAGACGGGACCCAGCAGGTGCAGAGGTTCGGCTGGGGGCCAGCTGGGCTCCCGCTGGCTGGTCCTGAGGACCAAAGGGTCCCCTCTGGTGGGAGATGGTCAGAGGTGCTCCAGAAAGGGAAACGGGGGGCACACACATGCTCACACTATTTACAACTCGGCCCCGAAGACTTTACGCTGGTTCTTTTAAGTCAACACTAAGTTGTGTAGCAGCACAGAGGCTGGGCTGCCAAAGCCACAGGAGGGCCGAGTTCCAGGCAGGTTGGCAGGGGGTCCCGACCCTGGTCCCCACCCCCAACCCCACCCCTATCCGCCTGTGCGTGAAGTTGCTCTCCAGAGACAGGCGATCGCCCCGCAGCCCAGAGAGAGGGGCAGCGACCCAGGGCGGTGACCTCTCGGGTTCCTGCTCTACAAAACGCCAGCACCCGCCTCCCCGATGGTTAGGGGGTGACAGTTTGGAAAGACGCCAGGCGTGGAATGAGTCTAGACCAGTGGTTCTCAACCTTCCTAATGCCACGACCCTTTAATACCGTTCCTCGTGTGGTGGTGACCCCCAACCGTAACATTATTTTCGTTGCTACTTCACAACTGTCACTTTGCTACTGTGATGAATCCTAATGTCAATCTCGGTGTTTTCCGACGGCCTCAGGCTCCACGGCAGCGGCTCTCAACCCGTGGGGCATGACTGGCAGGGTCGCCTAAGACCATCGGAAAAAAACCAGATATTGACCTGACGATTCATTAACAGTCGCAAAATGACAGCTGTGAATTTGTCCCTGTCATTGTGTCCTCTTATTTGTTTGCCATCTATGAAGGCGGCGAAGGATCCCACCGATCCCGGGCTGGTGGGTGCCTCCCTGAGGCAGGAAATGAGACGAAAAGCATCTTTCGGGGACATGCGCAGACTCACCTGGCGGTAGGCCAGCAGGTGCTGGAGGATTTCTTCGAGGGAGCACGTCAGAGAATCCTCCGGGGAGGACCTCTGCTGGAGCAAACGGCCCTTCTTCTCCTCCTCCGCCTCCTGCTGGCGGACCCTCTGCAGGGACACCCGATACGCCTGGTCCTGGCAGTAGACGATCTGCTCCATCTGGAAGTGCAGGCGGATGCACTTCTCCGCCTCCCTCTCTTGTTCGGACTTAATGTCTTCGATCTTGGTCTAATGCGCAAGAGAAACACAACGTCACGTCGCTCCAGACACCAACTCCGGGCTCAGAGGGAGCTGGTTCTACACAACGCCCCGGCCAGCAGGCCCTCCCGCTGGAGCTAACGCTGCACGCTGCTTCGGGGCAGCCTTCTGCGCCCCGCGTGGCTGACCTGAGATGGGGCTCCCACCCTCCACCACGGACGCTCCGAATTCCTGAGAAGCCTGAACCGCGCAGGTGACCAGGAGGCTGAGGACCCAGCCTCTTTGGTTTCCCTTTTCCTGGCCTTTCCGTGGGGTGAAGTGTACACCCATCAGAGAGCCCCCGGGATAAGGGGGATGAATGGAAGTCGGCCAAATTCTCTCTCCTGGGATTTAGAGAAGCTGGCTACCTGGAAGCTGGGACCAGGACCCCCACCTCCCCTGCGAGGGGAGGCCTCATGGTTGTCTCCTGTGTCCCCCACAACCTTCTGAGGTGAGGAGGCTGCCCCCCGGCCGGGCGCTGTGGAGAAGGAGCCGCAGGCCAGGCAGGCTAAGCGGCCGATGAGACCTCCAGCTCCTGCACAGCAGAGCGGGCCTTCCCGCCCGTGCTGTGTGCTCAGGGCTGAGTATCTGTGTTCCCCCAAATTCTTATATTGAAATTCTGACCCCAATGAGCTGGCTGTGGCGTGGGGGCCTTGGGGAGGTCTAGGTCGGAGAGTGGAGTCCTCAGAATGGGACTGATTACTGCCTTCAGTGGGGTCAGTGCCTCTGCAAAAAGAGACACCCGAGGTCTCTCCTCCAGCCCCCCATCTCCTCCCCCCCCCCATCTATCTCTTTCTCTCTCTTTTCCTGCCTGGGGGATATGGGTGGATCTTATGATCTCAATCTTAATAACAGGGATGGTAAAGCCAGAGAGAGCGAGTAGTCCTCCCACTAGAGTTGGACTACCGCCTGCCCACGCCCCCACTTCCCAAATTAATACTTTTCTAGTCTCTTTATTCATGTGTGTGTGGCCTTCTCCAGAACCCGAACCCTGAACCGGGGACCCTGAATCACGAGGGACGTGAAAAGGGGTTCCCACATTTGGCACCCACCCAGGGACGCCACATCTGCTTTTTCCCAGACTCCACGGGTCATTTGATTAGTATGACTCACTGACACACTGCATAATCTGATTCTCCAAATAGAACAGTGAAGTCACAGGGTCTTAAGTCACGGAAACCTATTTTCTAGCATCAGCGTCAGTTGTCTTCTTTTAAAACAAACGTTTGGTTTTACCTTGCAGGTTCTGAAAAGGTTGAAAAACTCCTCGTAATTTTTCTTGGAAATATCTGTGAAGGCGAGCCGGACCATATCTGACAAAGGGAAAACAGCAAGCCCAGGATTGGTGGGATCATTCCTCATCTTGATAGATTGTAAAAAATAAGAGGATAAAATGACAGAACAAAAGTGCCCTCCCCTCTCCCTCTCTTCTCTTCCCTAAAGGAAGAAGGCGTGCTTTTTTTTGGCTCAAGAGCTCCCTAAAAGAATTTTAAATATTTTTTATTGATTTCAGAGAGGGAAGGCAGAGATAGAAACATCAAGGATGAGAGAGAATCACTGATTGGCTGCCTCCCGTATGCCTCCTACTGAGGACCGAGCCCACAACCGGGGCATGTGCCCTAATGGAAATCGAACCCGGACCTCCTGGGTTACAGGTCAATATTCAACCCCTGGGCCACACCGGCGGGGTCCTAGGAGAATTTTAAAGTTTTCACCCTAAGTTTAAATCGTTGTAAAGAATATGACCTATATATGATATATATGATATAATATGATCCATATATGATCTATCAACATATATCAACATTTAAATCGTGGCAGTGAATATGATTTATATATGATATGATATGATCTGTATATGATCTATAAATGTACATCAACATTTAATAGTTAAACCTCACATCATTCTTTTAAATACATCAGTGAGATCTAAATGTCCAATGACCTATTTGAAAAGTAACACACAAATCAGCTCTTACTTAATCAGAAAATGTACATTATGGAGAACAGGCAAAACCGCCTTTGATCTGGGCCGAGGGCAACACTGTCCCCAAGAACTGACCGTGAGGATAGCAAGAAAGCAGAGAGGATCTCAACTGGACTGGAAATTAAAAACTGTTCAGAATTAGCATCACTGTACCAGCTCAGCAGCACCAACAGCAACGCCTGCCTTCTATGGAGGCACTTGTCCCCTTCCCTTTCTCACCAACCCCCCCTGCTTCTCTCCCGCCCCCGCCCCGGCCTCGGCCGCCTCAGGGGAACACCTTCTGGGCTTCTGTCGGCATCAGTGCTGCCCAAGCAGCTCTTCTTACTGATCTCAAAGCCCTTGCTTTGGTCTTGGGTGAGTGAGTCCCATGACGAAGGCTCAAGGAGCAAGGTGACCCTCCGCCCGCCACACCCCACTTTGGCCTTTTATTTCTAGGTGACCGGGGCCGGTGCTGGGACACGCAGGGGACCCCTGAGGCCTGGCACCGGCCTGACACCTGCCTGCAGGCCAACCCGGAGGACTCACCGGTGACCTTGTGCAGCATCTCCACCGCCGGCTCCTCCAGGGTCTTTACCTGCTTCTTTATGATCGTCTCAAACGTCTTGTAATTCACGAACCCCGGCAGCTCCCTGCCGCGGTACTGATTTTCAAACTTCCTCATCTGTCTAAAAATACCTTCGTAACCTACCGAGGGAAGGAAGAGCTCCGAGTTATTTTACGAAAACAACGTCGCAGGCTTTTCTAAACGCGGCGCCACCCCGGACTCTCTGAAAGCACAGTGACACACACGCACACACACAAATCACATCTGATTTGCAAACCCAAAACCAGTCCGGGGCTGCCATAACGAAACAGCCCCGGAGGTGCTCACTCGTGGTCATCTAGAGATGGGGCAAGCAGAGAGCCAGGGCCCGAAGCCTGCAAGCAGTGACTGCAGACCTACTGCCGGTATTCTTCCAAAGGTACTGGAGTACGAGGGCTTGTCCATCCACCTGGATTTTTACCAAAGCAACTGAACTCTAACTATGACCTGCAGGTCCTCAAGAAAGTGGGGTTGACCTTGACCACCACCTGGCATTCCCTAGGCATCCCTTCTTCGTGCGTTGTCGCATGAGTAGGAGGACTGTGCAGCTCAACTGGGATCATACAATACTTGGCACATAGGATCGTATTCGTGTGATATGTTTACTATACGTTTACTATACATATATATGTTTAAAGATCTGTTTAAAGAATTCTAAACATGAAGAAAAAGCCAAGTGATTTTTATGGAACATCCACGATGAGAATTATTGATCAGCTGCCTCCTGCATGCCCACCCTGGGGACTGAGCCCGAAACCTAGGCATGTGCCCTGACCGGGAATTGAACCATGACTTCCTGGTTTACAGGTTGACACTCAACTACGGAGCCATGTTGGCCCGGATGAAATTCTTTTTTTAAAAATATATCTTATTGATTTTTCACAGAGAGGAAGGGAGAAGGATAGAAAGTCAGAAACATCGATGAGAGAGAAACATCGATCAGCTGCCTCTTGCACATCCCCTACTGGGGATGTGCCTGCAACCAAGGTACATGCCCTTGACCGGAATCGAACCTGGGACCTTTCAGTCTGCAGGCCGACGCTCTATCCACTGAGCCAAACTGGTTTCAGCTGGAATTCTTTTTATTCTCAACATACTAGCTGTGAAGGAAAACACCCCACTGGGGGAAATTCAGGGGGAGAACTAACCAGGGGTAGTAGCCTGGGTTCCCTTTCTTGTTCAGGAGGTACTTTCTCATAGAAATTCTTTAAGTGGAGCTACAACCCGTGTAGTGTAAAATTCACCCTGTTAGAGGGTACAAGTTGGCGGGCTGGGGTATACTCACAAAGCTGTGCAGCCGTCACTACTATCTAACCCTCCAGCATCCCCATCGGCCCCCCGGTGCCCATCAGGGGTCACTCCCACCCTCCTTCCTCCGCCCCTGGAGACCAAAGATCTACCTCTGGATCTGCGCACTGTGGACACTTCCTGCGAGAGGACTCCCACGACACATGGCTTTGTGTGTCCCACTTCTTCCACTGAGCAGGAGCCTTCAGGCTTCAGCCACGGGCAGCCCGCGCCAGCCCTCCCTGCCTTGTGACGCCTGAGTAACTCCATCGTGTGGGGCCACAGCATGAGTTCTCTCCCCCAAACTGACATGTCGAAGCGCTAGCCACCAATGCCTCCGACCGTGGCTGTTTGGAGGGAGGGCGTTTAAAGAGGGAATGAAGCCTTGACCGGTTTGGCTCAGCGGATAGAGCGTCGACCTGCGCTGCGGACTGAAAGGTCCCAAGTTCAATTCCGGTCAAGGGCATATACCTTGGTTGCGGGCCCATCCCCAGTAGAGGGTGTGCAGGAGGCAGCCGATGGATGTTTCTCTCTCATCGATGTTTCTGACTCTCCATCCCTCTCCCTTCCTCTCTGTAAACAATCAATAAAATATATTAAAAGTAAATAAAGAGGGATGAAGCTGTGTGTGGCGGTGCCGCAGACTCACCCCTCTGGAAACTCTTTTCGATCTCCACGCTCCACTTGCAGAACTCCATCCGGATTCTGGTGAACAGCCGGCTGTCCTCGTCCCCCACAGACTCCTCCCCCTCCACTGACGCGTGGATATCCTGATTAAACGTGTTAATTTTCTGTGGAGAGGAAACACAGGTGGGGCTACGTCAGATGCGAGCGTCCAGTGAGTGCTGAGGGGGCCAGGGGTTCCTGCGGCCTCCGGGCCACTCTGAAGAATGGGCACCAGACCACCCGCCTCGTCCCTTAAGGCCTTCAGGGTCTTGGGTGAGTGAGTCCCATGATGAAGACTCAAGGAGCAAGGTGACCCTCCGCCCGCCACACCCCGCCCTCCCTGCCCCCGGCCTCCACCCCGGCCCCTGTCTGTGCTCCGTGGACAGAATGGAAAGAGGCCCCTTTCACAGGTTCCGGGTCTGCCTCTTCGGAGCGACGCCAGGGCACGACTCACGTCGATCAGAAAGAACATCTTCTCGGTCTCGTCTTCCGGGATGTCCAAGCCATACTTCTGCAGCTGCTCCGTGATGCTCTGCTGGTTCTCCTTGATCTGACTTTCCAACAGGGGCAGAGATTTCTGGGGGAAACAGGAAGAAAGCCGTGGGGATACAGGAATGGGACCCGGGAATGGGAAGAAGGGCCCCGGCCTCCCTCTGCGAGGGGCGGGGCAGCCGAGCAGTGCATCTGAATCTGACTTCCTGGCTTCCTCTGGGACCCTCCTGCCTGGAGAGAGGACACTGCTTCCCCCCCACCACCACCACCACTCCCTCCCCCCTCTGGGCCTGCCTGCCCTCCCGCTCCCTGCAAACAGCCTCGGCCAAGCCAGGCGACCCCTTGGCATGGCTCCTGGGCCCTGGAAAAGCAACTTGTCTAGTGGGTTGGGGAAGAGCGCAGTCGCACCGATTTGACATTTAGCAACTTTCGTGCTGTCGTTCAAGACGGAAAGTGACCAGGCACTTGTGTCTCCAATAGCAATCACACGGTGGGGCGCTCACGCCGGCTCAGCCTTCGAGGACAAGCGTCTAAAGACGCTGGCTGATACGTCCCAAGAGCCTTTACACGTATCAGAGAGCTGGCAGGGGGGCAGACACCCAGCCGCCAAAGCCAGCTGACCCTGGGCGCCCGCTGATGGGAGGCTCGATTTGGCCTCAAGGGCATTCGGGGGAGAGAAAGCACAAACTCGTCTGACTTGATGCCGAGGCGAAGGAGGAATCCCGGGGGGTTGCTCCAGGCAGGAATCTAAGGGACGAGCACCTTCTTTCTACATAAACCTGGGACCTGACGCGGTGCCCTCGTCAGAGCAGGAGGCCCAGCCTGGCCGCCAGCCCACTCCCGGGGGACTGCGGGCCACGCCTGGGCTCTGTGCCGGATGGCGGGGAAGAGAACATCTCCATGGAGGGTCTGTATCCGCAGCCAGCCCTCAGACAGGTTTGCTCCCCAACTTCACACTTGCTGAGGGGTCCCCAAACCTCCAGCTAAGCTAACATGGTTCAGGCTAGAAGCAAACATGGAACCCAGGCTTCTGCAAACCCCCACAGACCCAGTTCCGAGAAGCTCAGGCTCCCAGTCAAAAAATTCCGGCCCGAGTCCCTATGGGGGCGGCCTGCGGAACCCAGCACCCCCGGCTTCTGGTGCTGGAACCATCGAGTTCAAGGCACAACAGAAATACACGCAAAGGCATCTTTCCAGAGGACCGGAAATGGGAAAGAGCAAGAGACCGTGCAGGCAGACTGGAAAAGCAGCAGAGAAACGTCAGAAACGGAGTGGGTTGCAATCACCAAGACACGCTGACAGCGGCAGACGGTGGACAAGGAAGAGTCAGAACAGCGCTCAGAAGGCCTTGATTTTTAATCCGGCCAAGTGGACACAGTCTGCCAGCACCCGACTCAGTGTGTGGTCCTCTGACAAGCACCAGGCGTGCCCCGGGGGCTTTCAGGCCACCCCTTCCCCCCCGCAGACGCCCAGGAGTCCCGTGTGCTCGCTGATGGCTCGGCGCCGCCATGCCACGGGGCAGCTTGTGGGACTGTACCCAGAGAACAGACAGCCCCCCCCCCCGTGCTTACACTGATGTGTGCAATGAGCTCACTGGTTAGTCTCTCTGCCAGGGTGGGGATGGTGGCCTTTCCCTCCTCCAGGAGCTCCCTGCAAGAGAAGACGCACACACGCCCGTCGTAGCGCGGCCGCCCGCGGGGGTCCCGGCAAACCCAGGAACCTCCAGCCGGAGGGACTGCCCTGCTCCCGGGAGGTGCCCCGCCGCCCCCCGGGGTTCAGAACTGGACCGGATAGAACAGTGGTCGGCAGACTCATTAGTCAACAGAGCCGCAGTGTGCGGACCACTGGGATAGAAGGATGCCTGCATTCTAGTAAACCAGAACATTCCAAAGTAGTACAGAATGAGCCCTTCCGGCTGATGTATGAAATGCATCTTTACAAAAACGCAGTCACCTTCAGGTATGTTTTCATCACACACACACACACACACACACACTTCTGTGTGCACCACACATGTAAATACAGCGCCTATCGGCAGAGGACGTCATAAAAAACATATTGACCGGTGTTTACATGGGGGTGAGGGTGAACATGGAACCAGGGACACCGCTTCCCCGAGGCGAGGACTGAAACCACGGCCGCTGGGGCGAAGGAAGCCACGCCCTCGCCTCCCTCAGTCCGACTCCGAGTTCACAGGGTGAGTCATGACAGGGTTCGGTCATTGCACAAAGCTTTTCAGGCTAAAAGGCAGAAGCGCATGAGTCGACATAGCTAGTAGTGAGATGACACACAAACTTAAGTTCTCTTTCCGCAGCTACCGATTAGTCTCATGGTTGTAAACTACACATCTCATACAATTTACCGCTTGAATCACGTTAAGTACACAGTTCAGGAGTAGTAAGCGCATGGATGCCGCTGCGCAACCACCTCCACCCTCCAGCTCCTGAATGGTCCATCTTCTCAAGCTGAAGCTCTGTCCCCGCCTGTCCCCCTGCTCCAGGCCCTGGCTCCCACCATCCTACACACTGTCGCCATGACTACGATCACTCTCGGGACCTCAGGTCAATCACAGAGTCCTGTCTTTCTACGACCAGCTTATTCCACTTAGTATCATGTTCTCGAGGTTCATCCATGTTGTAGCAGATGTCAGCATGCCCTTCTTTCTTAAGGCTAATATTCCATCGTATGAATAGATGACATTTTGTGTATCTGTTCATCCATCGATAGATACTCGAGTTGTTGCATCTTTCGGCTTTTGTGACGAGTGCTGCTGTGCTCAGAGGTGTGTAAGCATCTGTTTGCACACCTGTCAGTTCTGAACAAGACCTCTCCACGGGCTTCTGGGAGAATTGATTGTAATGTTATTAACAATGAGCGTGGGCTCCACCTGCATACACAGGTGTGCACACAGGGGCCTCAACATCCGATACGCACCTTTTCATTGACATCTTTTTGGTACCAAAGCAGAGGTCGTGCCGGAAGGCTCCCTGCCACGGGGACAGAGCCAGGCTTGGATTGTGAGAGAGAAGTCTGACTGCCCGTTTAGGCCTAATCTTGCTGGGATTGGGCCCAAACAGGCAGTCGGACATCCCTTGAGGGGTCCCAGATTGGAGAGGGTGTAGGCTGGGCTGAGGGAACCCACCCCCACACACACACACAAATTTCATGCACCGGGCCTCTAGTAATAATAATAACTTGTAAAAAATCAAATGAAGGCGTGAATTTGCTATAATAATTTAACCAACTCTGCATCTCTCTCAGTATTTTAAATCTGAGCAATTTATCAGTCTTATCCTTTTTAAAACATTTGTCTTTGGCCTTAGAGTTAGAAAGATCTCTATGATGGGATTCGGAACTCTCCACCTCTATTTTGTTTTTGTTTTTTTGGTGTAATGTGAATGTTCAGGGCATGAAGTTTAACTTTTCCTCCCAAACATTAAATGGTTTTTTCCAGCACCACTGATGAATCATCAAAATGACATGGCCCATGGATTTGAAATGCCACATTTAACATTTATCCTACATGTATCTGGGTCTATTTCTGGATTTTTCTACTTTTTTCCTCTATTTGTTGTGTTTATGCTTTTTTATTCTGGTTCCAGCACCATACTATTTAAATTATTGTAGCAAGTTCACTCCTTCATTTGATTTTTTACAAGTTATTATTATTACTAGAGGCCTGGTGCACAAAATTCGTGCATGGGGGGAGGTTTCCCTCAGACCAGCCTGCACCCTCTCCAATCTGGGAACCCTCAAGGGATGTCCAACTGCCCATTTGGGCCCGATCCTAACAAGATTAGGCCTAAACAGGAAGTCAGACATCCCTCTCACAATCCAAGACTGCTGGCTCCCAACTGCTCGCCTGCCTGCCTTCCCAATTGCCCCTAACTGCTTCTGCCTGCCAGCCTGATCACCCCCTAATCACTCCCCTGCCATCCTGATTGGTGTCTAACTGCTCCCCTGCCAGCCTGTTTGCCCCTAACTGCCTTCCCCTGCAGGCTTGATTGCCTCCAACTGCCATCCCTTGCAGGTCTACATGATCGTCAAGTGCCCTACTTTGCTGGCCATCTTGTGGTGGCCATCTTGTGTCCACATGGGGACAGGATCTCTGACCACATGAGGGTAGCCATCTCTTATGTTGGAATGATGGTCAATCTGCATATTACTCTTTTATTAGATAGATTATTATTATTATTTGCTATGCATGTGAATTCCTCCATCTTTCTTCCAGGTAAATCCCACAGTCACTCTCAAGGATCAAATGCTCACACATCAACCCCAATATCTGCTTTTGAAAGTGGCAGTTCTCTCTGGGGAGGACAGAGGTTCATGGTTAGGGTTTGACCTTGGCCAAACAGAGCTGGGCATACCTGAAATATGCATGGTCCTCGAAGAAGGCCCTCTCTCTCTGCAGAGCCTTGGCCAGGCTCATCTGGTACTGGATGTCCTGCTGGCCCCGGCACTTGACGATCATGTAGCCCTTCTTCAGGTGGTAGACGAGGTTGCGCACCACGTCCAGGACTCTCTCTTCAGTGCCTCTGTCCACCAGGTCAGGCTTTGTCAGGATCCCTGGGAACCGAGACTTTCCATTAGGGGACACTCGCAGCTCCGTTGGAGTGAGGCGTGGTCAGCTCACCGCCTGGGGGAAGAGTCTCCTGGCCACCCGCTTCTTCCCAGCCTTGCTTGAGGGCAGACAGCAGGGCTTGCAGAGCCCAGATGCAATGCACGGAACTTTCCGTCTTCCCCATCTGACACTCGCCCCCTTGAAACACTAACTCCCCATGGCCCTCTCCCAGTCCCTGGCACCCTCCATTCTGCTTTGTATCTCTACGAATTTGACTCCTCTAGGGACCCAATATATGTGCTTTTTGGCTTATTTCACTTGGCAAAATATCTTCAGAATTCATCCATGTTGTGGCATGTGCCATGTCCTTCCTTGCTCCCCACCCTCAAATTCATTGTTAACGGACCTAACTGCTTTCAGGTTTTGCCCCACTCCCTGAACTCGCCATGCCTTTTGTAAGCAGGCAGACAAGGATTATGAGCCAACTTGTGGCCAACAAGAATCCACACGGCCCACACCATGGGGACTCAGTGGGCACCAAACCTGACACCTTAGCAGTCCCATCTGCTGGGTACAACCCGCCCCCCCCCCATCCTGTATGGATGCCAACAAACAGCCATTTGGATTCAAGGGAGGCTTTCCCACTATCAGACCACCTACTATTTGTAGGTTCGTCCCTCTTCTTACCTATGGTCCTGTCTCCTTCGGGGTCCACCTCCTGAGCCATGCTCAGTGCCTCTGTGGTGGCAATGTCCACGTTACTGGGCACCACCACCAGCATGATGGTCTCCTGCCTCAGGATGTACTTCTTGATGAGTGCTTTAATCTGTAAGAAAATGAGGGAGAGCTGAGATAGGTCCTTGGAGTCCCAGGGGCATCCTCCCCTCAACACAAGCCTAGTAGCCCTTCCCGAACCAGTTATGAGAAACTAAGTTCTCTGTGGCAAAAAGAGTTCTGGGGTCAGGGGAAACCAAGGTTTCCACTCATTAACCATCTGCTAAAGCCTCAAATCTGATGGTCACAAAAAAACAGGATGCTACAAGAATTGCTCGAGTCTTGCCTAAATCATTAATTTACAGGGTGAGTGTCATCGATAGGGAAATATCATTATATTGTTTCTAGGGCTTTCTCTTCCCACGTAAGATCCTTCTCTAATACATGCCGGTTTAGATATGCCACAAAATGGGACTCTACCTAAAAATGCATCACGTAAAAAACACAAAACATAGAAAACCTATTTCCTGATTTGCCTGTTTGCCTCACTCTCTCCAGAGAACCCGCGATACCTGACTTGATGGAGGAAACTGCAGCCATCATGCTCTCTAAATTCCCTACTCATACCTCCTAATATCCACCCCTCAACCTCGGCAGTGGATTAACTATTGCTCTAATGCAGCCTCCCTCCCCCACAAGACCAAGACCAAGATGGAGCCTGAAGCTTTACCTGACGTCCGATGTCAGCTGGCTGATTGCCCACAGCCACCCTGGTGATGCCAGGAAGGTCTATCAGGGTCAGATCTGGCACGTGAGGGGAGCTGACCTCCAGATTAATTAGCTCATGACTGATTCCCACACCTTCCCCAGCAATGACATTCTGGGCTAGAGAAAAAGAAAAACAAAGAAAAACCTAACAGCACTTGGGATGAAAGTTAGCCGTTACAACGAATCCTCTGAAGGCAACACCTGCCAGTCACTTTTGTACCTTCCCAAAATGACTCGAACTTAAGTATGTGACATGGAACACATTAAAGTCAATAAGAAAAAGTTATCTATTCATCTCAATCACAGTTAGCAGCAACAAACTGTGTTACTCCTTTGTCTTTATCAAGTTCAAGTCTGATTTCTCCCTTTGGATGTTTCAAATTGGTCAGATGGTCTCTGTGATTTACATTTACCGAGACCTTCCATAAATCAACCTAAACAAGGATTCTATAAACACATCCATTCTGCTCCTGGAGGAAAAGGCCCACCCAAATTCCTCTTCCAACAGGTCTGTGGAGTGGGGAACCCCTAGAATAAAAAAGACTCACTATTTGGAGACAAGCTTTACATTTTAAAATTCACATAATCTCAGATACTTAACTTATATACACTACACAATACATTACTGAGGTCAGAATCTGTTCAAAAGCACTGATCTTAATGAGGGGAAAGAAGATAAAATATGTTGAAACCGATTTGGCTCAGTGGATAGAGCAGCGGCCTACAGACCGAAAAGTCCCGGGTTTGATTCCGGTCAAGGGCATGTTCCTTGGCTGCAGGCACATCCCCAGTAGGAGGTGTGCAAGAGGCAGCTGATTGATGTTTCTGACTTTCTATCCCTCTCCCTTCCTCTCTGTAAAATAAATAAATAAATATTTTTTTAAAAAAGAAGAAGAAGATAAAATATGAGAGAGCTGGGGCCTGATGAGCAGGAGGAAGAGAGAAGGATGAATGGTCCCCAAGGGTGCCAGGTGGGCCCCGAAAGGAGAGAGTGGGAACATTGACAGGCAGACCCCACGCACTTCACATGGTTTGACCTGTCATCCAAACGGGTGAGGATGAGTGGATACTGGGTACATACCTTTCCTGATTTCCTGTTCTACCTCCGAAGCGTCTGAAAGATCAATCTCCAAGTCCCGGTAAGTGACTTTGCCTTTCCACTCGTCATCATGCCTAAGTTTTCTCAGTTTCAGCACCAGGGGGCATCTTGTAACGATACCTAGGAGGCCAGGGCCATGTCAGTTCCGTATTCTGCTTTTCAAAGTCACATATGGTGGCCTTAGATCCCTGGCTCTCAAAGTTTCATATCATCTTGGAGTCTGTTCACCCTGCTAACGTGCTGGTCTCACCCTCTGATACTCTGACGCATGACATCTGTGGTAGCCTCAGAAATATGCACTTAGAATACACTTCTGAGGTGATTTGGGGCTCCCTAATGCTTGAAAGCCACTATTTTAAGCATCTTGCTTCATCCCAATGTTTTGTCCCCAACTCAGGTGGCAAACAACAGACGTAGGCAAACATCCCCCATTACCCCCTAATATACGCATCACTCCTGTCAGAAAGGCTTTACCAGGCCACCTTACTGTAAACCCGTTCCAAACCCCATCCATCCCTCTTCCACACCCAGGTCTGTCTGTGTCCATGAGCCCTCGCCGATATCCTTGGTCTTGTAGCTCCAACAGCACTGCTGACCAGAAAACCAATCTTTGCCTCTCAGCTGGAGGGGCAGCTCTGGGGAAGGGGCTCAGGAGACGCCCACATGCACAGAATTCTGGGCTGGAGACCTACACGCACTTACTCAAGACCTGCCACTCAGTGCAGGTTAAACCACACAGAATGGTGCAGTGAGTGGGTACTATAGACTGAATGGTGTCCCCCCCCCCCCCAAATGTACATGTTGAAACCCCAACCTCCGATGTGACTGTATTCGAAGACAGGACCCTCCTTTGAAGAGGTGATTAAGGTTAACCAAGGTCGTAAGGGTGGGTCACTAACCAATATGACTGGCATCCTTCTAAAAAGAGGAAGAGCCATCACACATGTGTACACACAGAGAAAAGGCCAGGTGAGGACTCAATGAGAAGATGCAGCCGACTGAGAGAGAGGGCAGGTCCTTACCGCTGCCTCTGGGGAGGGCGACGCCCGACAGCGCCTCCAGCACGGAGCTCTTGCCCGAGCTCTGGTCCCCGATGACAGCGATGGCGGGCAGGGCCAGGTCCTGCTCCACGCCCAGGGCCCGCAGCGAGTCGATGAGGTCGATGCAGGGGCGCACTTTCTCCTCGTACTGGCTGCACAGGCTCGTCTCCAGCGTCTAGCGAACGCAGAATCAGAGGGTCCTGTCATGGCTTGCAGGTCATGCTCCATCAAAGATGGACAACTTGCAGACACCGGTTTGGCTCAGTGGATAGAGCGTTGGCCTGCAGACTGGACGGTCCCGGGTTCGTTTCCGGTCAAGGGCATGTACCTTGATTGCAGGCACATCCCCAGTAGAGGGTGTGCAGGAGGCAGCTGATCAAGGTTTCTCTCTCATGGATGTTTCTGACTTTCTATCCCTCTCCCTTCCTCTCTGTGAAAAATATCAATAAAATAAACTAAAAAGATGGACGACTTCAACCCGCCTAATACACAGGTTGTTCAAGTTCCCAAAAGAGAGTGGGAGGGGAGCAGGGGAAAAAAAAAAAAAAGAGTGAAGAAATGATAGATTAACATTTCCCCAAAGTTGATGAAAACTATGACCCCAAAGGTCCAAGGAACTCAACGAACCTCACGCACAGGCAACATAAAGTGAACTACATCAATCTGGTCCAATTGCTCAAACACAGCGACAGTGAGAAAATGGCTGAAGCAGTTAGAGTGACACGGGTTCTCGAGACTGCAGCAGACGTCTCATCAGGAACCATGCAAGTGAGAAGACAGGGAAGTGGCACTTTTAAAACCCCGAACACACCTTTCAAAAATGAAAGTGAGCTAAAGACTCTTCCAGATATACCCCGGGGGAACAAATTCGGCACACGCAGACCGGCACGACAGGAAATGTGAAGTTCCTTCCAGCAGAAGAAAAATGGCACGGATGGGAATCCTAATCTACACTAGAAATGGTAACTGCCATACTTTTTAAACTACTAAAATACATTTAAAAGATATCTGACTATCTGAACAAAACTAACAATGTAAGTGGGGTTTATGATATAGGTAAAGCTACAATTCATGACAAAAATAGCATGAAGGCATATTAAGCTTTTATCCTATAGGACTGATTTTTACAGAAAGGAAGGGAGAGGGATAGAGTTAGAAACATCAGTGAGAGGGAAACATTGGTCAGCTGCCTCCTGTACACCCCCTACTGGGGATTTAGCCTATAACCAAGGTACATTCTCTTGGCCGGAATTGAACCTGAGACCCTTTAGCCTGCAGGCCAATGCTCTAGCCACAGAGTCAAACCGGTTAGGGCCTCCATGGGTTTTGATGACCAAAATGTCTTCAGACTTTGTAACATGTTCCAAGAGGCAAAACTGCCCCGGGTTGCAAACCACTGCCTTACAGAATATGCATGAGTTCGAAAATTCATATACAGGAATGCTGACAAAGTGCAATAAAAAAAGGGGGGTACACACTGACAACGACTCCCTCAACTAACCTTGAGTGGGGCTCTGCGGAGCCTGCTCCTCAGCCTGCTGCTAAGCCAGTTCATCCAGAATCTTTCACTTTTGATAGCTAATCAAGTCCCTCTCTTCCCCAACCCCTCAATCTTCACCAAGTTATTAGCATTCCTCCCTCCTCTCTCACCCTGCCCACTGGCTACAAACCCCAGTTGTCCTTATACTCCACTCTCAGCTCAATCTCTCTCCTCCATTGCAACAGTCTTGAATAAAATCGTCTTTGCTGTTTTTTTAAGTGTCTAGTGCAGTTTTTTTTCCTTAACACATAAGAAAGTAGGACAGCCAAAACCAGTTTGGCTCAGTGGATAGAGCGTCGGCCTGTGGACTGAAAGGTCCCAGGTTCAATTCCAGTCAAGGGCATGTACCTTGGTTGCAGGCACTTCCCCAGTAGGGGGTGAGCAGGAGGCAGCTGATCGATGTTTCTCTCTCATTGGTGTTTCTAATTCTCTATCCCTCTCCCTTTCTCTCTGTAAGACATCAATAAAATATTTTTTTAAAGAGAAAGAAAGTAGAACACACTGCTATCGGGAAAGCCCATATGTCCATGAGTAACCTCAGTATCCAACCCCCTTAGAGGTTCTTTTGGTTTTCATTTTTATCATCCCTTCACAAGAGTGTATAAAAGATGAATAATTAGCAAATACACATGTGCCAACCATCTAGGTTAAGAAAACACATAGTTATCAGTACTTAAGACACTGTGTACACCTCTCCCCCATCACCTGCCTCCTATTGCCCCTTCACCACTCAGAAGGCCCTTCGACATATTTGTTCTTCATAGTTGTACCACCTAACCGTCTTTCCTTAAACAATACATTGCTTATTGTTGCTTGTTTGGAACTTTACATAAATGAGATCACACTGTACATTTCTTCTATGACTTGATTCTTTGGCTCACCACTGTTTTTTATACTCAGTTATCTAGATGCCTGTAAACTTAGTTCATTCATTTCCCCCGCTATATAGAATTTTGCTGCACACGCAGACTACAATCACACATGGGCACTGTGTTGGTTCTGGGTTTTGCTATTTATAAACAACTAGAGGCCTGGTGCATGAAATTCGTGCATGGGCTGGGGGAGGGGGGGATGTCCCTTAGACCAGTCTGCACCCTTTCCAACCTGGGACAATGCTGGCCCTCAACTGCTCACCTGCCTGCTTTCCTGATTGCCCCTAACCACTTCTGCCTGCCACTCTGATCACCCCCTAACCACTCCCTTGCCAGCCTGATTGATGTCTAACTACTCCCCTGCCAGCCTGTTTGCCCCCAACTTCCCTCCTCAGCTGGCTTGGGCACCCCTAACTGCCCTCCCCTGCAGGCTTGATCGTCCCAACTGCCCTCCCTTGCAGGCCTGGTCCCTCTCAACTGGCCTCCCCTGCTGGCCTGATCACCCACAACTGCCCTCCCCTGCAGGCCTGGTCCCTCCCAACTGCCCTCCCCTGCTGGCCATCTTGTGTCCACATTGGGGCAGGATTTTGACCACATGGGGGCAGCCATCTTGTGTGTTGGAGTGATGGTCAATCTGCATATCACTCTTTTATTAAACTAGGAAGGATGCTGTCAGAAGCGCAGCTCCCAGCGGGAATGAGCAAGCATTTGCATAGTGGTTTTCAAACTTAAACCAGAAGTGGAATCATCTGGAGGGCTTGTTAAAGCGCCCCTCCTGGAGTTGTAGCTCTCGAGGTCCAGGGGAGGAGTGTGTGGGGCATGATCATTTGCATTTCAAGTATCATCTGCGTAATAGCATCCCTGGCGATGCTGATATCACCGATTTGGGGACCATGCTTTATGAGAACCAAGAAGTAGAACTGCCAGACCACAAGGCACACTGTTCAACTTGCCTGGAAGGTCGGGCTACTTTCCAAGCAAGTGGGTATGAGCTGTGCGAATTCTCACTGCCCCGCACACTGCCAGTTACAGCCAGGCCGGGGACCGTTGTACACAACTGTAAGTCGGGACCCACCTACACAAGCACCTACGTCACCCACACGGAGCACACACACAGCAGCAATGAAGTGAAACAGTAAAACAAATGTAAAAGAAAGGTAACAATTCCTGACCTTCACTTGTGGTAAATAAATAATAAAAAACATAACGCACATGTGTACACACGGCGAGATGACGGAACTCTTTTTTTTTTAATGGGAGCTGGCGATGGAACCCCGAAATGACACAGGTGAAGTCCGTCGTAACCTGAGGACTGTCTGTATCAGGGTGGAAAGATGGGTGGACCTTCCCATTTTCCTATGTCCTTCAACATGGTTTTTAATACTGTTTAAGATATTGATAACACTGATCATGAAAGGAGCTGATCCGTGGCTTGAAAACATGTAACAAGCAAGAAAAGGAGCTTTTTCTAAGTGCCCAAACTACCTACCCACCTCTCAACAGCCACCTGAAGTAAATACTATTTTTACGCCCTTTACAGATGGAAAACCAGGCACAGAGAGGGAGGAATAGCCCCGAGATCATGCAGCTGAAAGTGCCAGTGTTGGGATCAGATGTAGGCCGACAGATTCCAGAAGCTACATTTGCTTCCCAACAAAAACATGTCTCGATTCGGGGGAAAAAGACCCCCCTGGGCTGCCCTGCGAGGGAATGTCGCGAGGACACCTCAGAGGGCTGCCGTTTGAGACTGAATCACGACATGACAACTAGTAACACAGGGCTCCCAGCGCCCAGGCCCAAAGTGCGCCCTAACCAGCATCCGCCGAGCCAAAACGTCTACCTTCAGCTGCCAGAAGGGGCTCGGGCCGTCGGGTCCTCATGCCCATTCTGCTCTGAGAGACGCGAGGGGGCGAGTCCCGCAGTGGCACCGCCGTGCACGGGGCAGCCCCGAAACGGACACGGCCCACGTCCACGCGGAGAGTGACTTTCAGGCACCAACTCACCATGTCCGGGGTCACCTCGGGCGCGACCACATCTCCATTTGGCAAGGGCTGGCCGGGTGCGGAGGTGGAGTGGGCAGCCGCCATCTCCATGTCAGAATGAGCCGTCCTCTCCCTTTGTCGGCTCAGCTCCGAACCGAGCAGAGCAGGATGGACACAATCGGAAGCTGGGCACCTCCCTCTGATCACGGAGCCACGGCCCCCACTCTGCTGACTGCGAAAGAAACGACAGGAAGCAAATGTCCCGTGACGGCCAAGGCTGGGCCCCGCTCAGTGGTCTTTTGCTTCCAGACCCCAAAAGACGTTTTTAAACTAGATCCTTTCTGTCCTGGTTTTAGTTGGGCATCAAACACTGTTTCCCCCGGGCCCGGCTGGGGTGGCCAGTGGTTGGCTGTTGACCAGAGGTCACAGTCAGGGCACATGCCAGGGTGTTGGCTCAATCGCCAACAGGGGCCCTGCGTGTGCAAGAGGCAGCCAAGCAATGACTCTCATCATTGATGGTTCTCTCTCTCCCCCCTCCTTGACTCTTCTCTCTAAAATTTAATGAAAACATATTAAAAAAAATTTTTTTTTCTCACCATAAATTTAGATAGTGGCAAAGAATGAAATTTATGATGTCTTTTTAAGTTTATATTTAAAAATAAAATTATTGTAGAACTCACTCAAAAAAAAAATAGAACTCTTTCTAATGCGGCTGAAGGAATCTAGGGTAATTTGATACCCAAACCTATGGATTAAAAAAAATATATAACTCTAAGTCATTTATTCTTGATCCTTGATTTCACATTTCCATTCCATTTCTTCCACAGAAGTGTATCTCAATGTTATTTATTTTACTTTTGGAAGTATTTAACTGGCCACTTTATTTATACTTGTCTGCACATAGGAAATTTAGATGCATATATCTGAAATTCATTTGAAATATTTTCTGAGAGCACAAGTCTCCAAACATTAAATTTTACACACCCAATAATAATAAAGTGAATGAAAATATTCTCCTTTGACTTAAAATAAATTTATAAAAAGTGTAAAGCACCTACTTACGTCCAACGTCACTTCCTTTCCCTTGCCGATGTGAAGCTGACGAGTTAGACAAAAATGCAAAGCTGTTGTGCACCGCCTTCAAGTCATGGAAAAATTCAAATTAGACCGCAACCCTGGCAAACAGGGGAGAGAACACAGCTAGGTCCCTGCCCAACACAGCTGCCCCTGGTGCCAACACAGAGGGCAGGGGCCAGAGGAACCCGCTCTGAGGCCCGGTCATGCTTCCCGGAACCCTTCTTGTAAATCCTCAGTGTCTTAATTCCGAGACGGATAAGGCACAGAGCCTTGCTGTAAATTTACTGCCTGAATCAAAATATTTCTGATACTCTCTGTGCTTTTTGTCTGACCTCCAAGAGCTATGCGGTCTTTCTCAATATTGGCACAGTTCAAGGGGAAGGTTGAAAACACACATACAAAAGGGAGCCTGGGATGCACTCCTTTGTGGAAAAGTGGGGGAAAGGCGATCCATTTTAAAGGACTCCGGGTTTTTTCAATCTGTAATTGTACCCCCCAAACCCATGCCTTTGGAGAGACTTTTGTGCTCAGGAGGATCTCAGGAATCCTATTTATAAGTACATTCCCTTCACGTCTGTTTTGTTTGTTTTTTTCTTGTCATGATTCTCTCTGGCTATGTGTCTTGTCTTGTCTGGGTTAAGGTCCTCCAAGGACAATTGTTCAGTTCAGGAACCACCAATACGTTTATTTGTAGCATTAGAGATGCCAGAAGGTATTACAATTTTAAAACATTCGCCCTAGCTGGTTTGGTTCTGTGGATAGAGTGCCAGCCTGCGGACTGAAAGGTCCCGGGTTCCATTCCGGTCAAGGGCACATGCCTGGGTTGCGGGCTCAATCCTTATAGGGGGCGCGCAGGAGGCAGCCTATCGGGAACTCTCATCACTGATGTTTCTCTCTCCTTCTCCCTTTCTCTCTGAAATCAATAAAAACATATGCTTTAAAAAAAATCCACCCTGGCTTGTTTGCTCAGTGAATAGAGCATCGGCCTGCAGACTCAAGGGTCCCAGGTTGGATTCCGGTCAAGGGCATGTACCTTGGATGCGGGCACATCCCCAGTGGGGAGTGTGTGCAAGAGGCAGGTGATCGGTGTTTCTCTCGTCCATGTTTCTAACTATCTCTCTCCCCTTCCTCTCTGTAAAAAAAATCAATAAAATATATTTTTAAAGAATTCCCACCCAGTGAAAGCCTCAGGCATTGCGGTCAGAGTTCCTTCCTGCCTCCCACGCACACACTTCCCTTTCAATGGCTTGGAGGTGCTTCCTTGGTTTCTCTTCCCCAGAGGCTGCTGTTTTCCCACGAGGACCACAGCCCTGAGCTCCAGAGACTCAGCTGCCCGGGGAGCCGTCCTGTTTGTCACCCACACCGTGACCTTTGCGTCTTTTTCTCAGCGCTGAGGCTCTGGAAAGGTGCTCGGTGAATTCTGCACCCCTGCATCCAAGGCAGCACAGTTCCACCCCTCCAGGAGTCTGTCTCTGTCTCTGTCTCTCTCTCTCTCTCTCCATATATTTTTATTGATATCAGAGAAGAAAGAGAGGGAAACAGGTAGAAATATCAACGAGAAGGATCACTGTCATTGACTGGCTGTCTCCTGCAAGCCACACAGTGCCCCCGGGGCGTGTGCAATGCCCCCCCCTCTCACCTCCCTGGGCGTGCGCTCTGACCGGGAACCTAACGGGTGACCGCCCGGGTCCGGGGTCTGCGCTCCACCCCGAACCCGCGGGCTGGGCGGAGTGTCTTCTGCGGCCGTGACCGCGCAGCGCCGCCGGGACAAGGGACAGAAACTCTGTGTCGAGTTTCTGCAGAAACGCCGCCGGCGGCGGGGCTGTTTGCCATCGGTCTCCCAGGAGCCTAAGGAGAACCCAGTGCGCTCCGGGCCCTGCGAACGTCATTGCCGGGAGGACTCTTCCCGTTATTTCCAGCCCCGCACCCCGAGCGCCGGCGCCGCCCGCCGCCCGCACCCTCCGCGCGGAGCCCGGCTGGCGGGGGACGGGACCGGGAGCGCGACACTCACCCGCCTCCTCGCGGCGCCGCGGTGCGTTCTGCCGGCTCCTCGGCTTTATGCAGCCCGTGCTCCGCCCTTGGCTCACCCCCGCCCCGCCCCCCTCCCCCGCTCGATTTCCCTAAGAAACGAAACTCTGGCCGGGAAGGGCCGGGGAGCCCAGAAACGAAACCGATCGCCTCCTCTGCGCTCCGCTGCAGCTTCCGTGGCTCTCCGAGTGCGTAAGCGCGGCCGGGCCCAGAAACAGGGGTTTTTGTTTTGTTTAAGTTTGTTTGTATTAATTTTTATTTTTTTATTTTTACTTTTAGAGGAGAAGGGAGGAGGAGAGAGAAACAAGGATGGTTTGCCTCCCGCATGCACCCCGACTGAGGATGATACCCTCAACTTGGGTATGTGCCCTGACCGGGAATCCAGCCTGCGGCCTTGGGGTGCACGGGAGGATGCTCAGCCGATGAGCAGCGCGGGCCAGGGCACATCCCGAGCTGCAGATGTTTCTGGGGCGCTGTTTGACAGCTGCTGCTCTCAAAGCCTGAGTCCTAAACAAACAAACAAACAAACAACAAACAAAGCCCCCGAGTCCTGCAAAGCTGAACTAGCCTTGAACCTAGAGGCTTCCTCAAGCCCTGGTTTCTGAACAGAGGCACTGCAATATTGGGGTCTCACTGCTGGAGGGTCTCGGGGATCCTTTAGCATCACCAGGGCTTCTTAAGCATTTTTATGGCAGTGTCTGCTTCCCCAACTGCCCCTACTCCTGCAAACCCACATCAGCTTCCCCGTCCCCGCTTCTCCCTGTCCACCTCCAGCCTCCCTGATTTCTCTGGGGCAGAAATGGGTGGAAAATGGGGACTGAGGTCAAACCAAGACTGCCCCCACCCCCCCACCCCATCCTCTGGGAGTGAAGAGCATTCTCTTTGCAAAGGGCATCCTCTACCTCCATTCTCTTTAGCTCAGCTCAGAGTCCTGGACAATAAGACACCCCCTTCCCAACCCGGACACACACACACACACACACACACACACACACACACACACACACTCACTCCTGTTGAAGCATCCATCTTATATAAAAACTGCTGTTTGAAATTTTAACCTGCTTTTGGCTTCTGTGGATGCTTGTTCGCTTAAATAATAAGGAAAATAAGACGACTCCCACTTCAGAGAGGCCATCAAACCTGCCCCAGGTGAAGTTGTCAGTGCCGGCACCAGGTCAAGCCTTTGTTGAGGTCTCAAGGCCCCAACACATAGGAGCTCTGGGCCAGAAACATCCCATATTTGGAAGACAAAGAAGGTAAAAGCATATAAATAAGATGGTTTCCTTCATGTTGGGGCCTAGACTTTGAGAGACATTTTCCTCTGGACCTGCATGTAATAAATGCAACTCCATCTCTCTAAGTATTGCTTGGTTCTTCTCCGGTTTTCTGGAACACTGTGACCAGGAAGGGTTGCCCCCGCCTCACTCAAAGGCACAAAGTCCAAGTCTTGGGGTCAGGAAAAGCCTGGATGGAACCAAATTCAACATGGCCACCCTTGAGAGTCTGGGAGAGGCCCCCGGTGCAGCCTGAGGCCTGCCCTGTTCTGCAGGGGCCATCGCTCGGTGTGGGCAGTTGCCCCCCAGGGCGGCTTGTTGGGGGAACACTTGCTCTCCCAGTAATTAATGAGAAACCTTGTTGGACCACTCACCTGCAGGGGCTGAAAAAAGCAATACATTTCCTCCCACCTTTTATGTTCTAGTCTGGCTAAGACGAATTAACAGGAGAAAATTGAATTCTAATACATGGGCATGCTGAATTCACATAAGCAGGAAAATTCCAGGCAGCCAGGCAAAACTGGGTAATATATGACAATAGGAGCCCAGTGCATGAAATTCATGCAGGGGGGATGGTGATTCCTCAGCCCAACCTGCCCCCTCACACATACTGGGAGCCCTCAGAGGATGTCCTATTGACCACTCACCCCAGCCTGCCCAAGGCCTAAAGCCTCTGGCCCAGGCTTTAGGCCTTGGGCATCCAGCCATCGCCCTGCAATGGGGCCAATGGCTGGCTCCGCCCCAGTCCCGCTTCGAGCCCTGGCCGCCTTGGCCCTGCCCCCCCAGACCCGACTGCTTGCTGGCTCTGCCCCAGCTCCTGATTGGCTGGTGGGCATGGCTGGTGGGTGTGGCTTGTGGGTGTAGTGAAGGTACGGTCAATTTGCATATTGTTCTTTTATTAGATAGGATGAGCCTCTAGTTATGTTAATAAGATCTTTGGTTAATCTCTTCCTGGTTTTCTGCCTCCCCCACTCCACCTGAGATTTATCAGTCATTCAAGTTTCCATGCCTGTGGTTTCTGCTCTTGCACTGAGCATCTGCCCCCTGGTGTTCAGTGTGCATCATAGCTACCAGCCAGTAGGCCAGTCGACTGGTTGGCCAGTCAGTCTTTCATATATATAGATTTTAGGAGGTGAAAAGGGGTGGAATAGCATCTTAGATTTCAGAAGTGAAAATGGGGGATTTACAGGTGGTCGAGGGAGAGCAGGACACGTATGGCAAGACAGATTCTTGCTGGGAAACCCAGGAACAACGGGGCCCAGGGTGCCCAGCTAATTCACATCAGACAGAGGTGAACAGAACACCCTAAGATTCCCTTCCCGGAGGTGGCCTTCCAGCTGAATTTATTAGGTAGGAAGGGGGAAGGTCAAAGTTCTTCCTGAACCTTTTGTTTTTAATAACCAGCTTACAAGCAATATCCCAAAAGGCAGCCCTGGGCCCCCTTCACACCTAGTTAGAAAAGAGAGTGACAGCATTTCCCCGCAGGCTGGAGCAGGAGGCCCTGCGCTCCTGAAGGGGTGAAAGTGCTGCTGAAATGCAGGGTTAATCGGGAGCAAGGCAGGCACGGACTGAGGGGTTCACTCTGAGGAATGACACTGTGTCTTCAAACTGCAGGAGGCTCTCCCCAGTGCCTCCCTTCAGGGATTGAGTTCAGAAGGAGCCGCAGCCAGTGCAGAATGTGAGTGAGGTGGCCCGAGGCACCACATTTAAGAAGCCACTCACACCCTAACCGGTTTGGCTCACTGAAAGGTCCCAGGTTCGATCCCAGTTAAGGGCATGTACCTTGGTTGCGGGCACCTCCCCAGTAGGGAGTGTGCAAGAGGCAGCTGAATGGATGTTTCTAACTCTCTATCCCTCTCCCTTCCTCTCTGTAAAAAATCAATAAAATATATTTTTAAAAAAAGAAGCCACTCTACTCCCCGTAGGTGCAAATGCCTCCTAAACCCTGGGCCTCCCAGGCCTTGGGCACCTCATTGTTTCTGACACGCCCATTACAGGGCAGCTCCTCAAGGGCTAGGGGGCACGTGGGGTGTGATCAGTAATAATACAGGAACAGGTGCCAGCCAATGATTGTTGGTGCCAGTGCCATCAGGAACTTCCCAGTTCGGGGTGTGGCGAAGAAGGAGACTTGATTCAGTGCAAGCAGAACAGAGGTGGAGCTGCTCACGTGGTTACAGCTCGAGTGTGAAGCAACACTGCAGTGGGGCAGCAGGTGAGGAGGCCTGGGGTGACACGGTCCCGGCCCCGGGCCCCTCTCTGGCCAGACAGCTCTGTCCTGCTCCTCACCCTGCACACTGGCTCCTCTGCAGACACAGCCTCTCTCCAGCCTTCTCCATGGAGCCCCATGCTCCCTCCCCATCCCCAACCCGGGAAGCAAGGCCCCATCACACAGCCTAGGCCTCTGTGACTCTGTGAATGTCCATTCTGCCACCAGGCTGTGGTCCTTGGGATGCAGTGTAGTTCCTGGCATAGGGACTCAATACATGTTCTAGAATGAATGAATGAGTGAGAGAATGAATCCGCAGAAATGAGTTTCCTTCATAGTCTCCTGCCAGCCCCTCCTCCACTGTCTGGCTTTCCTAGTGACCTCAGATTCTATTTCAGTTTTCCGGCTCTTCCTTGGATTCCAGTTTCAGTTTCCCCTCTCTTGGATTCCTAAAACCGGGTGCCTGGGAGGAGGAGGCAGAGAGAGGGCTTGGTGGGGAGGGGGCGGGGCTGGGGTGAGGGGCGGGGCTGGAGAGGGGCGGGCTGGGGAGGGCGGTGCGAGGAGGGGGCGGGGCTGGAGTGAGGGGCGGGGCTGGGAGGGGCGGGGAGGGGAGGGGGCGGGGCTGGGGGAGGTGGTCTGCTCTCGCTGCGCTCAGACTTCAGGAGGAGCCTGGACGCGGTGCTGCCGGTGGTGCAGCGAGGAAAGGGCGGTGCGGGACTGTGGGGCAGCCCTGAAGCGCAGGAATAAGGGAATAGCGTGCCCACGTGGGAGGCCTCCGGCTACCGGCAGAGCAGCGCGCCCCGCCCAGACCCCCCCCCCCCGCACCCTCCCTCCTCCCCCGTCCCGCCCCAAGCACCAGGCCAGGGTCAGAAGTCATTTGCCCCGTTTCGTTTTCTCCTCT
The DNA here is from genome assembly GCA_027563665.1 of Antrozous pallidus. Lineage (NCBI taxonomy): Eukaryota > Metazoa > Chordata > Mammalia > Chiroptera > Vespertilionidae > Antrozous > Antrozous pallidus. The sequence continues at coordinate 6,510,782 of CM050514.1, read as the reverse complement.
GTGTTTGTGGCCTTAGCCCAGAGCTTCGAGAACCAGCAGTATTGGCTTCAGGATCTGCCCCCCGCCCCCCACCACAGACTCCATCCTCATTTTAAGGGGATCCTCAAGTGTTTCGTTTGCAATTCAACTGCTGGAAGGCTGGCGCCTGCAAGGCTGCTGCTCCGCATCTGGTCTCATTGCAGACCCGGTTTCCCAGCGAGGGGGAGAGGGGAGGGCCAGCTGCTCCTCCGGCATTCACCCGGTGATACACAGGGGTTCCTGTTCACCCGTCTTCACAGTCCTTTTCACACTTTCGTGCCGCCTGTTCTCCTGTTACCTGCCGGCCATCACTCATTGCTCCAAAAAAGATTTCTGCCGTGTCTGCTGTGTGCTATGTACCCTCAAAGGAGCCCACTTCTTTGGCATTGAAGAGCCATCGCCCCACCTGCCAGTCATCACAATCACTTGGGCAGCTTTAAGACAAATTAGATAAAATTCATTCACAAAATGCCATCCCGATAATTCTACAGACCTTTCATCTGTGCTGCAGTTTCCTGGCCATCGTCCCAGTCTGTGGCCTGATGATAAGGATCTGATGTCCCTCCCCCCCAGCCAAGACAGCCTGAGGCCATCAGCAGCCCCATGAGTGAGCATGGAGGCCGAGGAGGCATTAGCTGTAACAAATGACCACAAACTCGGTGGCTTAAAACAGGTGCCATTTATTCTCTTGAGGTTCTGGAGGCCGGAAGTCCTAGATGGATTTCGCTGGGCTCAGACCTGGTGTTGACAGGGCCGCACCCCCTCTGGCGCTCTGTCCATCACAGTGCCTTTCTTTGCCTTTTCCAGCGTCTGGAGCTGCTTTTCCTGCATTTCATGTTTTGTGGCCTCTTTTTTCATCTTCACAGCCACCAGCTTAGCGTCTTCAAATCTCCCTCTCTGTTCCATCTTTTTAAAATATATGTATTTTATTGATTTTCCACAGAGAGGAAGGGAGAGGGATAGAAAGTCAGAAACATGGATGAGAAAGAAACATTGTTCAGCTGCCTCTTGCACTCTCCCTACTGGGGTGTGCCTGCAGCCAAGGTACATGCCCTTGACCGAATCGAACCCGAGACCACTCAGTTCGCAGGCCAATGCTCTATCCACTAAGCCAAACTGGTTTCAGCTCTGTTCCATCTTTATGTTGACTTCTCTTCTGTAGTTAGAATTCCCTCTGCCTCTCTCTTATGAGAACACTAGAGGCCCAATGCACGAAATTGTGCAAGGGGCTTGCCTGCCCTGCCACTGTGGGTCTCTGCCTTGGCCCCGGCCTCTGCCTGCCACAGAAGCCACCTCTGCTTCGCCCCTGCCCACCGTGGCTTTGTTTGGAAGGTCATCTGGAATGACGTCTGGAAGGACATGCGGTCTATTTAGCATATTATGCTTTTATTATTATAGACTAGGGACCTGGTGCACGAAATTCGTGTCATGCCCTTGGGGGGGGGGGTGGTCCCTCAGCCCAACCTTCCCTCTCTCACATACTGGGAGCCTTCAGGGGATGTCCTACTGACTGTTCACCCCAGGCCTGCCCAAGGCCAAAAGCCTCTGGCCAAGGCTTTAGGCCTTGGGCAATCAGCGATTGCCCTGTGATGGGGCTGATCACTGGCTCTGCCCCAGCCTCAGCCTTGGGCACCCAGTGATCACCTTGCGATCTGGCCGATGGCTGGCTTTGCCCAAGGCCAGAAAGCTGAGGTTTTCTGGCCTTGGGCAGCAGTCATCTTGGTTGGGGGTTAATTTGCATATCGCTCTTGATTGGCTGGTGGGCATGGCTGGTGGGTGTAGCAGAGGTGTGGTCAATTTGCATATTACTCTTTTATTAGGTAGGACTAAAGGCCCGGTGTACAAAATTCGTGCATGGGGGGGAATGTTCTTCAGCCCAGCCTGTACCCTCTCCAATCTGGGACCCCTCGAGGGATGTCTGACTGCCCATTTAGCCCATCAGATATCCTTCTCACAATCCAGGGCTGCTGGCTTCCAACTACTTGCCTGCTTGCCTTCCTGATCCCCCCTAACCCCTTCTGCCTGCCAGCCTGATCACCCCTTGGCTGCCTGCCAGGGGTTCAGAGCAGGGAGGGATGAATAGGTAGGTGGGCCACAGGTGATCTTTAGGGCAATGAAACTGTTCTGTCTGATACGACATTAATGGTACATTTGTCAAGACCATAAGATGTTCAACACAAAGAACGAACCCTAATGTAAACTGCAGATTTTACTTTTGTTAATAATGTGCCGATAAAGGCTCATCAATTGTAATAAATGTATCACATTATTTTAGGATGCTGACAATAAAAGAAGCTTTAATGTGGTGTGGCCAGGCCTCAGGGCGGTGCACGGGTCCAGACCCCCTGCTGCCTCTGGGGCTGCTATTGGACTTCCACCGACCCAGCAGCCACCTTGGCCTGCTGGAGTGGAGAGGGCCCGCCTGCCATCTTGGTTGGGGGTTAATTTGCATATTGCTCCTATTGGCTGGTAGCGTAGTGAAGGTACAGTCTATTTGCATGTTTCTCTTTTATTTGCTTCCATGTAGGACCCTATCCATTTGGATAATCTAGGATCATCTCCCCATGTCAGGATTTTTAACTTAATCAGATCTGCAAAGACTGGCTCCCCTTATAAGGTGACATTCACAGGTTACAGGGAAAAGGACTTGGCTGTAAGTTACCCTGTGGGACCTTCCTCTCACCTCTGCCCTACAAGGCAGACCTACTCCTGCTAGTATATCTGGAGTATTTCTTTAGAAATTCCAGGGGTAAAAGTTGGGGTAATTAGATATATAACAATAGGTAACCAGCACACCCTGCCACCATGCATGACAAAAGGGGTGTTTTGGGGTTTCAAGGGATAGGGACATTGCCTCGGCTTTCGCAGCGAGGTTCGGTATCTGAAGGAGGGGCCGATGCACAAATAAAAATGCTATACAAGAAATATGAATTTAGCCTTAGTTAGTTTGGCACGGTGGATGTAGCATCTTCCTGCGGACTCAAGGGTCCCGGTTCGATTCTGCTCAAGGGCATGTGCCTTGGTTGCATGCACATCCCCAGTAGGGAGTGTGCAGGAGGCAGCTAGTTGATGTTTCTCTCTCAGCAATGTTTCTAACTCTCCCTCCCTCTCCCTTCCTCTCTGTAAAATATCAATAAAATATATTTTAAAAAAAGAAAGAAAGAAATATGAATTTGGAAGGCACTGGGGGACCAGGTGGGACCTCTTTCCTGAAGAGGCACACTTTCATGCGGGCCTCGTCCCCTTTTTATTCAGTTTTGGATACACATCCTGCCCTCAGTAAAGCACGGCAAACAGGTAGCGGCCAGACAGTCTCAAAGGTCAGTAAAGATCAGTGAAGTCCGGTAAACATTTACTTGGAGGCTCTCAGGTCAGGACATTGCTTCGAGCCACCGCTATCTCAACACGAACAATGGGTGCTTACTGTCAGCCCTGTTAACGCTCAAGGTCCATCTGCTTCCTGCTTTGGTTGGTGCACGCTCATGACAGTACTGGCCAGCAGCGGCTTCCCACAGGACACCGTAGGAAATGCAAACTTGCTTGTCCCATCAGTTGCTACCTTTTCATGGATACTCTGCGGTTGTATCGCTACACCATTGATTGAAGAAAACACACACCCTTCCCGAAAACCCCCACCGCAAAATAACAACTTCCAGCCCTGTGAGGAATCTCAGGGCAGCCTAATGGGGGAGAGGGGCCTGGCTAATGTGCACAGGCAGACTGCCAGACATTGATCCAAGCAGATATACTAGCAGGAGTAGGTCTGCCTTGCAGGGCAGAGGTGAGAGGAAGGTCCCACAGGGTAAGGTCCGCTGTGATGTTCCAGAGAACGGGAATAAATCAAGCAATGCTTGGAGAGTTTTTTTTTTTTTAATATATTTTATCGAATTTTTACAGAGCGGAAGGGAGAGGGATAGAAAGTCAGAAACATTGATGAGAGAGAAACATTGATCAGCTGCCTCTTGCACGCCCCCTAATGGGGATATGCAAGCAGCCACCGTACATGCCCTTGACCGGAATCGAACCCGGGACCCTTCAGTCTGCAGTCTGACGCTCTGTCCACTGAGCCAAACCGGTCTCGGCATTGCTCGGAGAGTTTGGAGTCACACTTTATTGGGCGCGGGTCCAGAGGAAAATGTCTCTCAAATTCAGGGCCCAACATGGAGGAAGTTTCCCTATTTATGTTTTTACCTTCTTTGTCTCCCAAATATGGGGTGTTTCCAGCCCCCTTTGCAGGTTCTTAAAGAACCCCTATGTGTAAGGGCCTTGAGACCTCAACCAAAGGCTTGGCCTGGTGCCAGCACTGATAATTTCATCTGGGGAAGGTTTAATGGCCTCTCTGAAGTGGGAGTAGTCTTATTTTCCTTATTATTTACGCAAGCAACCATTTACAGAAGCCAAATAGCAGGGTTAAAATTTCAAACAGCAGTTTTTATATAAGACTAGTGGCCCAGTGCACGAAATTCGTGCACATTAAAAGGGTATTAATTAGAAAAAATAATTTAATATTGCTATTTGCTCTTTCTCTATAATAGAAGTATCAGAGACTAAAGAAAATTACTAAAATGTATAAGAAAACCTTCCTCCTGTCAGAGTCTGGGGCACACCACGGGACCCAGAGTCAAGTCCCCACTCACTCACATGTGCCTCAAAATCACGTGATACCCAGACCCGTCCATCCCCCTCCCTCCCGCATTGGGGTAGATCCAGACCCAGCCAGTCCCACCCTTGTCAAGCCCCGCAGGGCAGGGGGCATCCTCAGGTCTCCTGGCCCAGCACCAGGACGGGAGGCGTGGCCTGAGGTCCCCCATCAAGTCCCACCAGGTGGGAGACATGAGAGCCTGAATACATAGTACACATGGACAATGGCCAAACCATATATGAAAACAGAACTCCGAACCTGCAGCAAGCAGCCCAGGGAACCAACCCGTTATCTGCAGCCCAGGGAGCCAACTGCCGTGAGTCAGACGTGTAGGAAGTCAGACTGTATCTCTAGTAACCGGTCCAGAAGCCCAGTGATGACCCCCGTAACAACTGGCCCAAAGGATACCGGGCTTGATTCATAACTGATAGCTTCTCTAATTTTTGTCCCCACTTTCAACTTAGGATCAACCAGAGAAAGGCAAACATGCACCCTAGCCAATCACACAGGGCACACGTGATGGGAGCTGACTCCTGGCTAGTCAGCTGTGAATAAATAACGTTACTTGTTCACATCCAAGTGGTCTTCCTTTATTTCCTTCCACACTTGTTAGGTACAAAACGCCAGTTCCACAGCAACCCTGGAGGAGGAACCAGCTGTGTGCGGGGGGAGGGGAGTGTGTGAGCGAGCAAGCCTGGGATAAGGAGGAAGAGCAGGACACCCATCTGTGTTAGAGGGACAGGTGTGGCAATGTGCAAATCCCCTTGCCTCTTTTCTCCCATCTGGCTAGCTGGACCACATTTCCCGGCCTGCCTTGCAGTTAGGAGTGGCCACAGGCCATAGTTCTGCCCATAGAATGTGGAAGTACTGTACCCAGCTTGAAGGTCTGGCTCCTGGAAACCTCCCTGGCAATCCTCTACTCTCCTGCCGGATACAGAGGGTCTGGTGGAGGCTCTAAGGCCCCCATTATGGTGGGGTCACTCATGGAGGGAGGCGGATGCCCGAGGGCCCGAATGCCAACCCACCCTCCACTGCAGGATGTGAGTGGAGATCATTTTTTTTTTTCTTTAGGAAAGGAGAGGGAGAAAAACAACTCGATGAGAGGATGAGAGAGAATCATTGATTGGCAGCCTCCTGCACGCCCCCTACTGGAGGTCGAGCCAGCAACCCTGGCATGTGCCCTGACCCGGAATCGAACTGTGACCTCCTGATTCATAGGTTGATGCTCCACCACTGAGTCACGCAGACCAGGCAAGCCACAGAGATCTGGAGGTGTTCCTTGCAGCAGTTAGCTTGTGTGTGTGTGTGTGTGTGTGTGTGTGTGTGTGTGTGTGTGTGTATACATATATGTGGAACATATTAAACATGTAGGAAAAGACTGATTATACAATTTATGGAACAAATATTGAGTACCAGACTTTATTTTTCTCAGACTAGTTTCACAGCAGTATTTATAATTTGAGGAGATCTGATTCCTCTCTTCAGCTCTGCCGCTGACCCTCTGTACTGACTAACTCATACAATAAGGGGGAGAAGCCAAATTTTTTTTAAAAAAAGCAAAGAATACCTAAACTAATGTCTTGTCTTTTAAATTCTCGTCATCTTTAGCTTCAATATGACAAAAGTTCTTTAAAACCAGAATAGCTTTACAAGATCAGGACCCCGCTTTTGGCATTTTGATCCCACATAGTGTCGGAAGTTCTAGCCTGAGCCATTAGGCGAGGGAAAGAGACAGTTCAGAGGGTCTGAGCTTATAGGTAGAAAGCACAGATTCCACAAAATAAAACTGTTATAACTAACAAACGATCTAACAAAGTGAAAAGGCACAAATTGGACACATAAAAATCAGCTGCATTTTTGTAGACTAATAATGGGTAATTAGAAAGGAAAAGTAAGAAAACAGTTATATTTACAATACCATCAAAAGGAATAAAAAAAACCTCGGGAACTAACTTAACCAAGGAAGTGAAAGACTTGTACAATGAAAACTACAAAACATTGCTTCCAGAAATCAAGACATATATAAACGAGTGGAAAGACATCCTGTGTTTATGGAATGGAAGACTTAATATTGTTAAAAGGTAAATGCTATCCAAAGTGATCTGCAGATTTAATGCAATGCCTATAAAATCCCAATGACATTTTTTTTTTTGGCAGAGATAAAAAAAATAACCCATCCTAAAATTCACATGCAATCCTAAGGGACTACAAATAGCCAAAACAATGCTGAAGACGATGAATAAAGCTGAAAAATTCACATTTCCTACTTTCAAAACGTACTACAAAATGTGCTTCAAAACGTACTCCAGAACATACCTCAAAATGTACTATGACAACTGTGCACTTGGAGTAGAACAGGGAGCCCAGAAATAAGCCCTCGTACATATGGTCAGATTATTTTGACAAGGGTGCCAGGCCAGTGAGGGAAAGGACAGTTTTTTTTTCCCAACCACCGGGGCTGAGAAAACGGAACATCCACCTGCACAAGAATGAAACTGGACTGTGAGCTACAACAATTGGCTCAAAAACTATCAGAGAACTGAACAGAAGAGCAGGCAGAAGAGCTCCAGGAGTGAGGGCTGCTCTATGGACATAGAAAAAAAGAAAAAAAGAGGTCTTTGCTGGAGGGAAGAATTGCTGGCATTTCTTAACACAAGCTCCTGGGACAGGTAGTTTGTAGAAGTGGTTTCAGTTAACTCTCCTAAAATTCCTATGAGGTGGGCATCGCTTAACTGGAAGAAGAAAATAACATTAGCCGCACTCCACCCATCCAGAGATGACCACTGGTGTGAAGCTCTATAAATTTTCTTTAAAGTTTTTTAACGACTAAATTTCCCTTTAAGACTTACTATATAAAAGACGTAATCCCAATAAATTCAATAAAAAAGTAAGAAAATAACACATAGCAACGGGAACGTGTCATAACTAGGAAACAATATAATTAATAACAGTATCGTTTAGGTCCTTCTCCCCCAGAGGGAGCTGGGAAATTTGATCGCAGCAGGTGGCATGACCCAATTCATCTGACAGTGACCATCTAAGGAACACCCTCCCCAATAAGCAAAATCTGATTCCAGCCATGGCCTCAGGTCATCCCCATCATTCATTTGTTCAGTGAGATAGCGCTCACTGAGCGCTCCTATGTGCCAGGTGGCCGTGGAAGATTCTAGAAATAGGGAAGACTATAATCTTTACTTTTCCTCTGGGGGGGGGGGGGGTCTCCTAATCTGATGGGTGGGGAGAGACAAATGAACAAGGAGTGCCAGCAGCAGGTAAGAAAGCTGTAACCGGAGGCAATGGGGTCGAGGACTGGAGAGACCTCTGTTCACGCAGGTGACAGCTCTAAGCAAGTGTAGACGTGAGATCTACATTCTGGGGCAGTGCGGCGAAGATGGACAGACAGCAACAGGAAAGACTGGCCCGAACCAGAAGCCACTCCCTGCCCCACATCCCCTTACAACGAACCCACGTAAGATAAAACTCCCAAGTACTGTTGCCCTTCCATCTGTCACCAACCGGTTTAAGAGGAGAATTTATAGAGAGCGCGCCGCGCCTGGGTGAGCCGGTAGATCTTCTCCTTGAGGAACTTCCTCTTGAGCGCGGTCTCGCTCTGCTCCTGCAGCAGCCAGGAATACTGATCCTTCTCCTGTAGGATCTGCATCATGGCTTTCTGCAAGAAATCGCCGTTTTCTTGGAGTACAAAATACTGAATTATGAATGGGATCTGGTTGGCGAGCCGCTTGCTGGTCTCCTGGAAGAGGGGATAGGAAGGGTCAGCTGGAGGGGTCTGGCCCGGTGTTCGGCAAACTCATTAGCCAGCAGAGCCAAATAGCAACAGGACAACGATTGAAATTTCTTTGAGAGCCGCATTTTAAAAACGTAATCTTCTTCTAATGCCACTCGCCCAGGCCGTGGTATTTTGTGGAAGAGCCACACTCAAGGAGTCAAAGAATCGCATGTGGCTCGCGAGCCACAGTTTGCAAATCACTGGCCAAGAGTAAATTGCCCTTCAGGCCCTGGTGGTTTCTGGGCAGATGAGGAAAATAGGTATGGAAAGTGGCAATGGTTTTCAGAGCCTCTGTCTTCATCTTATAGGTCTCAGTACCCAGGTCAAGGGCCCATGCCAGTGGTCGGCAAACTCATTAGCCAACAGAGCCAAATAGCAACAGTGTGACGATTGAAATTTCTTTGGAGAGCCACATTTTTAAAACTTAATCTTCTTCTAACAACCACTTCTTCAACATAGACCCGCCCAGGCCGTGGTATTTTGTGAAAGAGCCACATTCAAGGAGTCAAAGAACCGCATGTGGCTCACGAGCCGCAGTTTGCCGACCACTGGTCTGGCCCCAAGGCCTGTGGTTGCAGACAGAAGCCTTGGGGTTCTGAATGCACATTTGGTCGCCTTGCTAGGTCCTGGTGGTCCTGTCCGCCTCCCCCCAGTGTTCAGTGTCAAATCATGAGGAGCTTCTGTCAGGAACGCCCAGTTTTCCTGCCGAGGCATTCCCTCAGCACTAAGAACCCACCGGGGAGGCCAGCCAACCCCAAGTGCCTGGTGTGCACCCCAGCCTTCCCAGGAGGCCCTGCCCCGGCCCCACTCTACCTCTCCTCCCACTCCACCTCTGGGCAGAGACCTCGTGGCCCGGTTCTGGGGCCAGATCAGGACCTGCTTCAGTCCTCGCCTTGCGCCCTCTCTCCATAGCCATGTCCAGCTTGCCTGGCAGCCGGACTCCACATCTGGGTAACTCAGCTTTCTATTCTGATTCCGAAAAGGCTTCAGCAGTTGGGCTTCTCTGCAGTTTAAAAGCTACCTTCCATTCTGCGTGCCCTAATACTTTAGCCCTGCGATTTCAACCTTTCTCTGCTCATGACACACGTAAACTGACTAGAGGCCCAGTGCACAAAATTCGTGCATGGGGGGGGGGCAGGGGAGTGTCCCTCAGCCCAGCCTGCACCCTCTCCAATCTGGGACCCCTCAGGGGCAGTCAGACATCCTTCTCACAATCCAGGACTGCTGGCCCAAACTGCTTACCTGCCTGCCTCCCTGATTGCCCCTAACTGCTTCTGCCTGCCAGCCTGATCACCCCTTAACCACTACCCCACCAGCCTAATTGATGTCTAACTGCTCCCCTGCCAGCCTGTTTGCCCCCAACTTCCCTCCTCTGCCGGCCTGGTGAACCCTAACTGCCCTCCCCTGCAGGCTTGATCGTTCCAACTGCCCTCCCTTGCAGGCCTGCTCCCTCCCAACTATCCTCTCCTGCTGGCCTTATGGCCCACAACTGCTCTCCCTTGCAGGCCTAGAACCTCCCAACGGCCCTCCCCTGCTGGCCATCTTGTGTCCACATGGGGGCAGGATATTTGATCAGATGGGGGCAGCCCTCTTGTGTGTTGCAGTGATGGTCAATCTGCATATTACTCTTTTATTAGATAGGATAGAGGCCTGGCACATGGGTGGGGACCAGCTGGTTTGTCCTGAAGGGTGTCCTGGATCAGGGTGGGGGTTCCTTTGGGGTGTGGGGCGGCCTGGGCAAGGGGCCTGTGGTGGTTTCCAGGCCGGCCATGCCCCCCAGCAACCCAAGCGGAGGCCCTGGGGTCCGGGGTTAATTTATGTTCTACAATTGAAACTTTGTAGCCTGAAGTGGAGCCAAGCCTTCTGCTCGCTCTGTGGCGACAGCCATTTCTGTTTGAAACTTTGTAGCCTAGAGTGGAGGCCTAGGCTAGGGCTGCAGAAATTTTGCTTCCTCCATCGCCCTGGCAACCCTAGCCTCTTCTCTCTCCAGCTCTGTGGCTGCTGCCATTTCTGTTGGGATTATGTTTCTTCTATAATTAAAACTTTGTAGCATTGAGTGGAGGCCTAGGCCAGCAAGGACAGGCAGAAAGCTTGGCTTCCTTCATTGCCAGGGAAATGCAAGCCTCCTTCCTGCTCTCAGTGGCGGCAGCCATCTTGGTTGGGGTTTATCTGCATAATTTGCTCCTGATTGGCTGGTGGGCGTGGCTTGATCGGACGTACGGTCAATTTGCATATTACTCTTTTATTAGATAGGATTACTAAAATTCTGTGACACACCAAAAAATATATTACGTTTTCTGCTGATCTGACAAAAAAAAAGGTATAATTTTGATTCATTCACACAGGACAGCTATTGTTGTGTTGGCTGTTGTCATTTTTTTTTTTTAAGCTGACAGTCTAAGGGGAAAGAGGTCAGTGCTTCTGACTGAATAGTCAGCTATTGCATGTTTTAGAAATTCTTGTGCCAAGTCTGGCTCTGCACGGCTCAGTGGTTGAGCATTGACCTGTGAACCAGGAGTTGCATTTGATTCCTGGTCAGGGTACACGCCCAAGTTGCGGGCTCAATCCCCAGTGCAGGAAGCACCGGTCAATGATTCTCTCTCATCACTGATGTTATGTATATGTATACGTTTATGTATATATGTACATATGTACATATGTATATATATGCTTATATATTGATTTCATTGAGGAAGAGAGAGGGAGAGAGAGATAGAAACATCAACGATGAGAGAGAATCACTGATCAGCTGCCTCCTGCATCCCTCTCACTGGGGACTGAACCTGGACACCTGGGGATGCCCTTGACCACAATCGAACCCAGGACGCTTCAGTCCGCAGGCTGATGCTCTATCCACTGAGCCAAACTAGCTAGGGCCTCACTGATGTTTCTCTCTCTCCCTCTCCCTTCCTCTCTCTGAAATCAATAAAAATGCATTTTAAAATATTTTTGTGGCACACCAGTTGAAAATTGCTGCTTTAGTCCACCTGGGGGGTTGGGGGTGGGGCGGGGGGGTGGGTTAGAAACCATGAAGCTGATTGGGCCACATAATCCAGGGAAAGGAATTCCATTCCTGTTTTGTGCAGCTGGTGAGTGCCGAGCACGCCAGGAGCTGAATGCCTTCTCAACATCCAGGAGAGCTACACATGACCAGCAAGGTGAGTTGTATTTTGCTGCACTCTGAGAACAGTCATTTTGTACTTCATGTGTACCATAGAATATATAGAACTTTGGGGTTGGAGTTACTTTTGAGTACAGGCTCTGCCACATGAAGAACCCGATTTGGGGCAAATTCAGTAGAGTGTCTGATAGGGTTCCTGTCAGATGATAGAGACCAGAGGAGTCGTTTATCAGAGCAGAAAGGGGAAGCTCAGGTAAGCACCGCCCCATCAGCATGCCCCACCGTGGGCCACGTGCACCCACACTCACCAGGAAGTATGCATTCAGGTGCATCCCGATCTCAGTGATGGAGGAAACAGAAGACGCAGAATTTGAAGAAGACAGTTTCCGGGCAGCAGCCTGTGAAATGCTTCCGTCTGTGTTAAAAGTCTGTTCCCGGATCTTTTGCAGGATCTCGCTGTAAATCTGGTCTTGACAATAAACCAGCTGCTCCATCCTGAACTGCAGGTTGATTACATTTGCTGCTGTTTCTGCTTGCTTTGTTTTTATGTCTTCAATCTTGTTCTGGTCGGATGAGAAAGAGAAGCGCGTTACTGCCGCTGTGGTCCCCTCTCGTTGTTTAAACAACTCAAGAAATACTGTGATGTTGAACCCGGAATTAAAAATAATTTAAGGTGTCTCTGATGGAGCGTCGGCCCAAGAACCGGGAAGGAGCTCATGGCTCGATTCCCTGTTGCCCAGGTTGAGAGCTCCATCCCCAGTAGGAAACGTGCAGGAGGCAGCCGATCAATGATTCTCATCTTTGATGTTTCTATCGCTCTGTCCCTCTCCCTTTCTCTCTCTTGAATCAATAAAAACATATTTAAAAAATAATTTAAGGGCAAAAGAAGCCTGAGGCTTTAAATGGTGAGAAATGAGATTCTGGCCAAGGCCAAGGCCAAGGCCAAGCAGTTTTATCTAGAGCCACTCTCTTCCCTGTATGGCAACTGGGATTCAGGCAGAGTGGCTAAGCTGCTAAGTGGAAACCCACACTGCCAGAAGCCAATTCCAACATATCTTAATTACAAGAGTTTTATCAAAAGGTTGATGAAACGTGGGGGTTCAACATGGGATGAGTCACATGTATAATCTCCTGTTGGATTGGCTAATAGGCACTTCCCTCCAGCCCGAATAGAATGATTGTTTGCTGCCAGACAGCTCAGGACATCTTAATCTACACGTTATTGCCTCCTGTTGGCCAAACACCTGAACAGCTGTAGGCTATTCCCCAACCTGACAATGCTTCTGTAAGCCATACCCTTTTAAGTGTATTATGTCCACCTTGCCTTAGGACAAACTGTGTGAATAAGAAGTAAGGGATCCTGAGACAAAGAGAATCTTTAGCTCTTTTAGCTGAAGCTCCTCTGACTCCCAATGCCTTCCAAAACTACCATTCATCTTTGGACTCCTACTTGAAACTATGCACAGCTTTTTTCCAGATCGATGACCCCTTATTCATGCTGGGACAAGAACTCCAGCACCACACAGCGGTGGCAATATTTTTAAGTCAAACTACTAAAAATATTGGACAAGGACTAGTAGACAATGCTGTCCTTCCTGTAGGAAAAAGGCCCAACATACCCATCAGTCACTAGGGACAGTCATACATTCCGGTTACGTCCTCCCAGGCCGCAGGGGACTGAGAGCACAAGGTCAGTGCTATGTTTCATTTCTCCCAGGAAGGGCCCCCCAACACCTGGGCAGAAGAGAAACAGCGCTGCTGCTCGCGTCAACCACCTAGCACATGTACCATGCTATCCCCAGCCTCGCATGTCTAAATGGCAGTACACACGCGCCTTCTTTGGAAGGCTAGACCCTCATAAATCACGCAGGTGCCCAGCAGGCGAACTGGGGGTACTTACCCGGGCTGTTTGATTAAAGTTGGAAAATTCGCCAAAGTGTGTTTTGGCTGTGTCAATGAACGTTTGCTGAACGATTTCTGGCCAAAGGAGAAACCAACACACATCAGTGAAATGCAAGCAGGAATCAAATAGCTTAATGGCACAGGGTGGAGAAATGATGACACGGGCCCCTATTCAGATCTACAGACCGTGAGCGAAGTGGGGGACGGTACACAGTCCTGGGGGTGGGGTGGGGGGGACACAAGATCCATGGTCACCACCCACCCTGAGTAGATGCCCTCAATTTTCTGTCCTTCCGTGGCGTGTGTGATCCTCCCCGGGTGAGTATCTTCCTCTTCCTCACACAGCTGCGTGGAGGGGAGGGGAGGTCTGACTAGGCCAGTGGTTGGCAAACTCATTAGTCAACAGAGCCAAATAAATATCAACAGTACGATGGAAATTTCTTTTGAGAGCCAAATATTTTAAACTTAAACTTCATCTGACGCCACTTCTTCCAAATAGACTCGCCCAGGCTGTGGTGTTTTGTGGAAGAGCCACACTCAAGGGGCCAAAGAGCCGAATGTGGCTCACAAGCCGCAGTCTACCAACCACTGGGCTAGGTGAAGCCCACATGCACTGGTGTCCCTCACCCCTAAATGGGCAAAGGGGATCTGCAGGCTGTGGCTGTTCATCCCACCCCAGTCTCTCCCTCAGGGCCTGGAGGTCATGGTGATGCTGGCGGCTCACCCACAGCCTTCTGCAGCATGCCCAGCGCGGGCTCCACCAGCTGCTGGACGTACTGCTGCACGATGGTCTCGAACGTCTTGTAGTTGATAAACCCAAGCAGTTCTTTGCCCCGGTACTGGTTATCATATTTTGAGACTTCTTCATGAATAATATTTTTAACTGCAATGTGAAACAAACCAGGCATTTGAAAGATAAAGGCATTTTTTAAAGTCTTGCTCACCTACTCTATGGACCCTAAGGCAGTGGTCGGCAAACTCATTAGTCAACAGAGCCAAATATCAACAGGACAGCAATTGAAATCTCTTTGGAGAGCCAAAAACTGACTTCTGCGCATGGGCCATGAAGTTTCTTTTTTTTTTCTTTTCTTTTCTTTTTTAATCTTTATTGTTCAGTTGATTAATTACATTGTTCCCTTTTTTCCCCCTATAGCTCCCCTCCACCTGGTACCCATCCCACCCTCAGCCTTCACCCCCCTCCACTGTCCTCTCCCATAGCTGCATGATTTTTGTCCAGTCTCTTGCTGCATTTCCCACACCCCCTTTCTCCCCAAGAGTTGTCAGTCCATTCCCTCTCTATGTCCGTGATTCTGTTACATTCACCAGTTTATCCTCTTCATCAGCTTATTAATTCACCTGATTTTTAGATTCATTTGTTGATAGATGTGTATTTTTTGTTCCTAATTTACACTTTTACCTTTTTCTTCTTCCTCTTCTTAAAGAATATCTTTCAGTATTTCATATAATATTGGTTTGGTGGTGATGAACTCCTTTAGCTTTTTCTTATCTGCGAAGCACTTCATCTGACCTTCAATTCTGAATGATACCTTTGCTGGATAGAGTAATCTTGGTTGTAGCTTCTTGCTGTTCATCACTTTGAATATTTCTTGCCACTCCCGTCTGGCCTGCATCATTTCTGTTGAGAAATCCGCTGACAATCGTATGGGTGCTCCCTTATAGGTAACCAACTGTTTCTCTCTTGCTGCTTTTAATATTCTCTCTTTGTCTTTTGCTCTTGGCATTTTAATTATGATGTGCCTTGGTGTGGTCCTCTTAGGGTTTCTATATATTGGGGTTCGGTGCGCTTCTTGGACTCCTAAGTCAATTTCTTTCACCAGGTGTGGGAAGTTTTTGGTCACTATTTCTTCAAATAAGTTTTCATTGTCTTGCTCTCTCTCTTTTTCTGGCACCCCTATAATTCGGATGTTGGTATGCTTGAGGTTGTCCCAGAGACCCCTTACACTATCTTCAATTTTTTGGACTCTTTTGGCTTCTTGCTTTTTCAGCTGAGTGGATTTTACCTCTTTGTATTTCAAATCTTTAACTTGGTTCTTGGGGTGTTCCATAGCATTTTTAGGTCTTTGTATAATATTTCTTATTTCAGTCAGTGTATGCTTAATTTCTGGTTGGTCCTTTTTCATATCCCTGAGAGTCTCCTTTATATCCTTGAGGGTCTCCTTCATTTCCTTGTAGGACTCATTCATTTCCACGTTGGTCTTGATCATTTCCTTGCAGGTCTCGTTCATATCCTTGAGAGTCTTGTTCATTTCCTTATAGGACTCACTCATTTCCACGTTGGTCTTGATCATTTCCTTTGTGGTCTTGCTTATTTCCTTATAGGCCTCAACCTTTTGTTGGAGCCTCTTAAAAAACCCTATAACCGTGGTTTTGAATTCCATGTCCAGTCGTTTTTTTTCCTCCGTTTCTTTCACATCTGATTTCTTTCCATGTCTCTGCATGGTGGCTGCTTCCCTGAGTTGGTCAATTAGCTTTGTGTGGTAGACTTCCTACTGCAGACAGTGGCTCAGCCTCCCCAGTTACCTGAGGTGGATATGGGCTGCACAGTCTTGCTGAAGTTAAGCTCAGTTAATTGTTGTTAGCACTTGGAGGGTTGACCTCCAGGCCAATTGTCTGTGAAGCTCAGCTGTGCTCAGGTTGGATGAGCGGAGTCTCCGGGCCAAGCAGACAGCGTCAGCTCTGCTCTATGCGGCCCCAGGGACTCTGTGCCAGGGGCAATGGCCGCCAGCACCTCTGAGAGAGAGCCACTGCCGAGCTCCACCGGCTGCCGGGGAATTCAGACTTTCCCAAAATGAGACTGCATGCCCAATGTCTCACCCATGGTCGTAAAACAAAGCAGTCTGACGGTTTCCCGAATGAGAGGCAAATCGCGGTGCGCTCTCTGCGCCGTCACGCAGCCGAGCTGTTCGCGCAAGCTGCCTTCTTCACAAGCCGGGAGACCGGGCAGCACCCGAGCTTCGGCATGCCCTCCCACCGTCCAGTTTTCACCCCATGTGATAGTGGGTTCCCTGGACTTTGCCCAGAGCTGGAGAATCAGTCCAGTGGGACGTCTTTGTCTCCCTGATCGAGAAAACTGGCCGGTTTTCAGCCGCCCGCCCTCTCCACGGCGCGCGCTCCAAACGTCTCTCCGAAGGAATCTTTCAACGCTGTCCGCCACCCCTCCTCCAAGTCACAGTGTCTTATCTTCACTTTTATCTGTGGAGTTTTTACTCGGCCAGCTTTCTGGTGATTGTGGAAGGTGTTTGTTCTTTCGTTAAGTTGTAGTATTAAAATTGTTGAGTATGACGGCAAGATAGGTGTTTTACCTAAGCCGCCATCTTAGTTCCTCCTGGGCCATGAAGTTTCAATCGCACTGTACCGCATGTGGTATTTTGTGGAAGAGCCACACTCAAGGGGCCAAAGAGCCACATGTGGCTCCTGTTGGTCAAACACCTGAAGAGCTGTAGGCGATTCCCCAACCTGACAATGATTCTGTAAGCCCTACCCTTTGAAACTCTACCCTTTGAAGAGTATTATCTCCACTTTGCCTTAGGATAAGTTGTGTTAATAAAAAGTAAGGGTCCTAGACAAGGAGAAGAGTCTTTAGCTCCTTTAGCTGAAGCTCATCTGACCCCCACTGCCTTTAAAAACTATCTTTTGTCTTTGGACTCTGTCTTAAATTTACACCCAGTTCCTTTCTCCAGATTGTTGAACCCTTTGTAATGCTGGGACAAGAACCCCAGCATAAAGGGAGTCCTTTTCATAATGAAAAAAAAATACAAAAAACTCTGACTCTTAAAAAAATGGATTTCAACTGCAAGTCATCACCCCAAGAGAGAAGTTGAGTGTGGACAGTTGATAGAGAGGAAGTGGATGAGTTCAATGAAAATAAAAAGTGACATGTTTCTCTTACAAATCTCTCAAAAATTCAGCTAAACTGGGGTTGGAGGAATTCTACCACGGAAATGAGTAATGCTGGTTTTTGTTACTGCTGTTTTTGTTATTTTTTTTGAAAGAGGCGGATATTGAAAAAAATATATTTTTATTGCTTTCAGAGAGGAAGGAAGAGAGAGATAGAAACATCAATGATGAGAGAGAATCATTGATGGCTGCCTCCTGCATGCCACCCACCCGAGACTGAGCCCACAGCCCGGGCATGTGCCCTGACCAGGAATTGAACGGTGACCTCCTGGTTCATAGGTCGACACTCAACCACTGAGCCACGCCGGCCGGGCAATAGTGCTGTTTTTATCAGGTGCCAAGAGGGACAAAGATGCAGTACACACACACACACACACACACACACACGCACGCACACGCACAAGCACACGCATGCAGCCTGCTTGCATCCTGGCTGGAGCAGAATGGAAGTTGGAAGCGTGCCAGGCAGAGCCAGGAGACTCTTATGGAAGCCTTCACCTCTGGTTTCAGCCGAGGGGTTACCGGAAGGGAGAGATGGGGGAAGTGGGATTGTCTAGCCTCACAACAAAGATGCCGGAGAGAAGCAAGTCCGGGAAGCGGAGTTGCCCTCTGCGGAGTGGGTGAGGGCGGGCTCCCGTCAGTCACGCACACCCGCACGCCCAGCCCAGGGTCTCGGGGGTGGGCAGTCAGCTCCCCACACTCTCTGTGCCGGGGGTAGGTAGGACACTGCTGTTGGGGCAGCCCTGTCCCAAGACGTACCTTTTTGGGAATTGGCTGCAAGTACGAGGACCCATTGCTTAAACTCCTCCCTGAGTTTGTTGTATAAGCGTGTCTCTTTATCCTTCACCACCTCTTCTCCATTGACTAACTTTTCAATGCTCTGATTGAACACTTTGATTTTCTGAAAAAGAGGTACCGTCATGCAACTGTGGTGCTGTGGTTGAGGAGCCGGGCCGGGCCGCAGGGTGGAGTGGGGGCTGGCAGTACAGCACCCACCCACGCCTCCCCTCCTCTCCCGGGTGACGCCGGAGGGAGGACAGGGCCCCGCGGGGCCCAGGCAGGGAAGCACAGAGGCCCCGGCCACCTGGAAGGGTGTAGCCACCGCGGGGAGAGGCCAGAGTCTGGGCCCCCACGAGGCCTCACCTCGACCAGAAAGAACATCTTGTCGGCGTCGTTGTTGGGGATGTGCTCCCCGCAGTGGCGCAGCTCCTCCATGGCGCTCAGGTGGCTCTCCCGGATCTGCTCTTCCAACAGCGGGAGTGATTTCTGAAAGGAATGGGAGCAAGCAGTGAGAGGCCGCAGCCTGAAGCGAGCTCACAGGTCTCCGGGGCACAGAAGCAGAATCCCGCTTGGGGGTGGTGGTGATTATTGCTGTGGAAGGTGTTGAGGTGAAGGCCCATTGAGGAGCCCCAGGCGGCTCTGCAGGCAGGCAGGGCGCAGCCCCAGGCCAGCCGAATCTGTGGTTCTGTTCTACAGCCAGGAGCGCGGGCATGGACTGATTCCGGTTTTGTCTGGTTTAGATACCTGTCTTGTATCTCCAGATCAACTACACCTGAGCACCGTGCCGGCTCTTCCTAGTAAAAACGTGCCTTGGTGAGCATTTGAAGGTCATAAACTGAGGAAGGGCACTTGGGTAGGAGATGTGTTATGGGGGCTGGTGTCAGGCTGGATGCAGTCCTAACCAATCACGATGCAGGTGAGAACAGAGGCCCTGGAGCGCACCATGAGGGCTTCCTCTGGCCCACGCACCGTGTCTCGGTGACGCCCCTCGGTGCAGGAAAGCACCGGCTTCATTGCCTTTTTCCAAGACGGGAACCTGAGGCTCAGAGAGGCCGACAGCCGGACGGCACTGCTGAGCTGGTAAGGGGCAGAGTTCCAGTCTGCACCCTGCTCACCGCCTGCAAAGCACAGGCAGGTGGACACTGCAGGTAAAGACACCTGAGTGAGCAGCACCCCCAATTTCTGCTTTGGTGCCCGAGGTTGCTGCAGCCAGCCCAGCAGGAGGAGGTCATGGGGACTTAGAGGCAGCTTGTCAGGGTTACCCAAAGTGGCGATAAAAGTGGGGGACACCAAGAAGTTAATAAGGTCTCGTGGGCTCTTTAAGACAAAACAAAACATACATATGTATATTTCAACTTATAATGAGCATAACTGAATCTTGATATCCATTAAAAATTAAAGTACTACAAATTTAAATTTTACTATGAAAATTTAAATGTTGAGGGATGTGTGTTATCAAAATGCAACGTCTTTTTGCAGAAACATGTGTTTGTTTTTTTCCATGAGACAGGTTCCTGTCTTTTGGTGCCTCTTTCTGCAAACTGTGGGGGTTCCACTAGAATAAGTCCTTCTCAAAGTGTGTTCCCTAGATCTCCTGGGAACTTCCAAGCGCAAATTCGGGGCTCCAATCTAGACCAGCTAACTCAGAAACTCTGGGTCTGGGGTACAGGGATGTGAGCTTTAACCAAATCTCAAGGGGATTCTGAGTGCATTACCATTTCAAGTGCACTGCCTCCTTCTCACCTAATATGTCTTTTTTTTTTTCTTAGACGATGTTTTTTTAGAGAGAGAGGAAAGGGGAAGAGAGAGAGGAACATTGATGTGAGAAACATTGATTGGTTGCTTCCCATACACGCTCTGACTGGGGATCGAACCCGAAACCTTTCGGTGTATAGGATGACTCCCCAACACACTGAGCCACCCAGCCAGGGCTCACCAAATATGTTCTGAGTGTGTGTTTTGTGGCTCAAAAGCATTCATTGTCTTGGTCTGACTCACAGCCAAGCAGTTTAGCACGGACGAAACCCAGGCTTGGGGATCATCTCTGCTCTGAGGTTAACCTTCAGTCCTGCCCTGTGGGTCAGCCTCATGTACAAAGGTTCAGGCCAGCTCCAAGACTAGGTCTCAAGAAGCACTAAGCCACACTTGTACCATCTTTAACACCATCATGAAAAGTATGAGAACTCACAGAAACCAAATATGTATTCCTTACTGTAGAGGGCCCCCTGGAAGACACATGGGCATTTCTTTAATTACTGTCAGCTGAACCCCAGGGGACAGGCAGAGCCACACCCTAGGAACAGGCTTCACCAAAAAGGCTGACATGTTATCAGTACTGACTCTTGACTTTGCCCGGGTGTCCTTGGGAGCGGGTATTGATATGTAAATCCAGCCTAGCACCAGGAATGCGCAGGGACTACTCAAGAGTGCAAATAATCTCCTTTTGTCTTGACCTTTTGGTGTAACTTCCTGGTATTTTTTTTGGGGGGGGGGGGGGAGGGAGTATAACATAAACGTGCTGCCTGGACTCCAGGTCCCTGTCTCTCCATGAGAGAGAAGAGAGCGCCCCACCCGGCACCCAGCTTTCTTCTCTTCTCTCTTCATTTCTGAATCCCCGGCTGCCTCCATTCAGAACTTGTTCCATCTCTCTTTCTGTGCTGGACTAGGAAAAGGGAGATCCCCGCCGTATTTGGCCCCCCACACCACCTCTGGTGCCCCCGCACTTACAAGTGTGAGGCTGGGGAAATGTTTCATGTATTGTGAAGTGTTAAGGACCATTGAAAAAAGAGAAATCTGCTACCTTGGGGTTCATTGCTTTTTACCACGCTGAGCTGGTATTACCGGTTCTCTTTCTGCTTTCCCCACGCTGACCATTTCCTCTTTCTGTTTCCAGATCATGCCCTGTTCCTCCCCCATTTCAGACGCTCACCAGGGGCCAATTGGGAGCCTCTGGCCAGGGGCCATTTGGTTTATTTGGTATTTCAGAATTTGCATATTTGGAGAGTTCAATGCAGTGTCTTAGCGGCCAGTGGTCGGCAAACTCATTAGTCACCAGAGCCAAATATCAACAGGACAATGATTGAAATTTCTTTTGAAAGCCACATTTTTAAAACTAAACTTCTTCTAATGCCATTTTTTCAAAATAGACTCACCCAGGCCATGGTATTTTGTGGAAGAGCCACACTCAAGAGGTTAAAGAGCCGCATGTGGCTCGAGAACCGCAGTTTGCCGACCACTGGCCAAGAGTAAATTGCCCTTCAGGCCCTGGTGGTTTCTGGGCAGATGAGGAAAATAGGTATGGAAAGTGGCAATGGTTTTCAGAGCCTCTGTCCTCATCTTATAGGTTGCAGTACCCAGGTCAAGGGCCCATGCCAGTGGTCGGCAAACTCATTAGTCAACAGAGCCAAGTATCAACAGTGCAATGATTGAAATTTCTTTGGAGAGCCACCAAACTTAAACTTTTTTAAACTTAAACGTCTTCTAACACCACTTCTTCAAAATAATCTCGCCCAGGCTGTGGTATTGAAAGGGCAGAGCAGGACTGCAAAGACAGCTGCCATTTTGGACTGTGTGACTCATCAGCCACCATGTGGGCCGTGTGATGTGTAAACTTACCTAGGGGCTGCCATCTTGAAATCACAAAGACCAACCCCTCCTTTTGAATTAGCCAATCGTGAAAGACTGACAGGTCCCGTGTGTTAGGGGTTATTTGTGTCACTAGCCCCAGCCCTCACCTAACCAATTGGAATCGGCCAACTCAGTGGTTGGCGTCTGGCCCCACTTCCCTATAAAATCACCATGTTGTTGGATATCCCGCCCCCCTTGCTTCCTGCCACTGCGTCAGTGGGGCAGAGGGCCAAGCCCGGGCTTGAATGAAGGCTCTTTTGCTTTTGCATTGGAATCGGCTCCCTGGTGGTCTTTGGGGATCATGAAATCTGGGCATAACAGTATTTTGTGGAAGAGCCACACTCAAGAGGCCAAAGAGCCGCATGTGGCTCTCGAGCCGCGGTTTGCCGACCCCTGTCTCAGCCCGTTCGTGACCGAGAGAGTGATTTACGCGGGCTGCAATTTGTAGAACTTGCAGCCAAGCCCGGACTCACGTTGATGTGCCAGATGAGCTCGGTGGTGAGTCTCTCTGCCAGACGGGGCACCGTGGCCTTGCCTTCCTCCAGAAGGACTCTGAAACGAGACCGGCATGTGAGTTCGGGGCGGGCCCACGGGCTCCTGTGCCCAGTCGTGGGCTTTGTACGTGGGTGGGTGAGCTCATTCAGCTCCGAGGGCACGCATGGCGTCAGAGAAGCCTGGGAGTGCGTGGGAAAGACAACTGCTAATTATGGGACGAGCCCATACCGAGGCAAATACAGTGCAGGAAGGTGCATTCGCCTTCTCTTTTTATCATCCCAACAAACTGATGGAGTAAGGGATCTTTTTATCCACAGGAAAACAAAACCAACCTAACTTCGTAGCAGTGTAGTGACTTGTCCAAACTCGTATTTTATTCTTGATAACAAATATCCATCCCTGAGTAGCCAAATCAATCTTGAGGGGGAAAAAAAAGTGGGAGGGACCAGTCCTAGCTGGTTTGGCTCAGTAGACAGAGCATCAATCTGCAGAATGAAGGGTCCCAGGTTCCATTCTGGTCAAGGGCACATGCCTGGGTTGCGGGCTCGATCTCTAATAGGGGGCATGCAGGAGGCAGCTGATCTATGAGTCTCTCTCGTTATTGATGTTTCTATCTCTCTCTCTTCCTCTCTCTTCTTCTCTGAAATCAATACAAATATATTTTAAAAAATAAAAAATTGAAAAAACACAGGGGAAAATGATGTTACCAAAAGTACTGAGAAGAAAAGCGAAAATAGACTAAAGTGGGACTATATCAAACTGCAAAGCTTCCCCAGACCAGAGAAACAATCAACCTACAAAATGGAGAAAGTCTTTGCAAACAATATATCTGATAAGGGGTTAATTTTTTAAAAATGTGAGTATCTCCTATAATCAATAGACCCCCCCCCCCCCCATACACACAAACCTAGTCACACAAGTGAAGAATGGGCTAAAGAGTTGGATAGCAATTTCTTCCAAGAAGACGTGTAAATGGTCAACAGGTATTTGGAAAAGATGCTCAATATCACTAATCATCAGGAAAATGCACATCAAAACCACAACCTCAATTTGTTAGGATGCGCGCACGCACGCGCGCACTCACACACACACCCTATCTAATAAAAGAGTAATATGCAAATTGACCATTCCTCAATCAAGCCACGCCCACAGCCACACCCATCAGCCAATCAGGAGCAATTCATGCAAATAAACCCCAACCAAGATGGCTGCAGCCAGAGAGAAGGAGGGAGGCTTGGGTTTCCCCGGTGACAGAGGAAGCCAAGCTTTCTGCCTGCCATTGCCAGCCTAGGCCTCCATTCAATGCTACAAAGTTTCAGTTATAGAAGATACATAATCCCAACAGAAATGGCGGCAGCCATAGAGCTAGAGAGAGCAGAGGCTAGGGTTGCCCAGGCGATGGAGGAAGTCAAGCTTCGGCAGCCCTACGCTTAGGCCTCCACTCTAGGCTACAAAGTTTCAATTATAGAATTTAAATGAACCCAAACAGAAATGGCTGTCACCACAGAGTGAGCAGAAGGCTTGGCTCCACTTCAGGCTACAAAGTTTCAATAGTAGAACACAAATTAAACCCAGATCCCAGGGCCTCCACTTGGATCGCTGGGGAGGTGTGGCTGTCCTTCAAATCACCATAGGCCCCTCTCCCAGGCCGCCCCTCATCCCAAGGGAACTCCGACCCTGATTCAGAACACCCTTCAGGGCAAATCAGCTGGCCCCCACAATCCTACCTAATAAAAGAGTAATATGCAGATTAACCATCACTGCAACACATAAGAGGGCTGCCCCCATGTGGTCAAAGATCCTGCCCCCATGTGGACACAAGATGGCCACCACAAGATGGCCAGCAGGGAGAGCCATTGGGAGGTTCCAGGCCTGCAAAGGAGGGCAGTTGTGAGTGATCAAGCCAGCAGGGGAGGGCAGTTGGGAGGGATCATGCCTGCAAGGTAGGGCAGTTGGGGGCAATCAAGCCTGCAGGGAAGGGCAGTTAGGGGTGACTAGGCTGGCAGAGGAGGGAAGTTGGGGGCAGTTAGACATCAATTAGGCTGGCAGGGTAATGGTTAGGGGGTGATCAGGCTGGCAAGCAGAAGCGATTAGGAGCAATCAGGGAGGCAGGCAGGTGAGCAGTTTGGAGCCAGCAGTCCTGAACTGTGAGAAAGATGTCCAACTGTTCGTTTAGGCACAATCCTAACGGGATCCGGCCTAAATGGCAGTTGGACATCCCTCGAGGGGTCCCAGATTGGAGAGGGTGCAGGCTGGGCTGAGGGACATCCCCTGCCCCCCATGCACGAATTTCATGCGCCGGGCCTCTAGTGCTATATAATAAAAAGCTAATATGCAAATGGTCGCCATGCCCTTGTGCTTCTCACCCTGAGGCCAAGGGACCTGAGGTTGGGCTGGGAGACCTGAGGCCATGCCCCCAGCCTGGCAGGGCTTAACAGGAGACCTAAGGCTGTTCCCCCACCTGGCACCAGGCTGGGGGACCTGAGGCTGCACCCCCGACCCTGCGGGGCTTGATGGGGGTGGGGCCGGCTGGGTCTGGGTCTTGTGCGATTTTGAGGCACACGCAGCTGGTTGGGGATTGACTCCGGGTTCCACAGCATGCCCCGGACTCTGACGGGAGGGAGATTTTCACATACATTTTACTAATTTTCTTTCATCTCTGACACTTTCATTATAGAGAAAGGGCAAATAGCAATATTAAAATATTTCCTGTAATTAATTCCCTTTTAATGTGCATGAATTTCATGCATCGAGCCACTAGTATCACAGTGAAAAACCAAGGCAGGTGATGGCTAGGATGTGGAGCAATGGAAAGCCTGTACAATGTTGGTGTGAATGCAAAATGGTGCAGCCACTAGGCAAAGCAGTATGGAAGCTTCTCAAGAAATTAAAAATAGCCCTAACCGGTTTGGCTCAGTGGATAGAGCATCGGCCTACAGATTGAAGAGTTCCAGGTTCGATTCCGGTCAAAGGCATGTACCTTGGTTGCGGGCACATCCCCAAAGGGGTTGCAGGAGGCAGCTGATCGATGTTTCTCTCTCATCGATGTTTCTACCTCTCTATTCCTCTCCCTTCCTCTCTGTAAAAAGTCAATAAAATGTATTTTTTAAAAAATAGAACCACCATATGATCCAGCACTCCCACTTAATACCATTTATCCCAAAGCATTAAAATCAACCTCTCCAAGAGATAGTAGCCTTCTTCTGCTCATAGCATCACCAGTCACAATAGCCAGGATGTGGGAGTAACCGATATGTCCATGGCAGACGAGTGGGTGAAGAAAATGCGGTATGCACGTGCTGCCAGGCGTTGAGTAAAAACAGCAGCACAGCCGGCAGCTCACCGAGTAGTAACCCGTGAAAGTGTGTTGTGCACACAGCCAACAGGCAGCGTGCCACCCAGCAGCACTGGGACCCAAACACGGAGTGAGGCTCAGGGACACACGTCTCAAAGCAGCAGTGACAACTCCTTCTGCATGGTGATCGGCTCTCATAGTTGAGTTTCCTTAAAGCTAAAGAAATCGGTTAGTAGTTGCCTCATGTCAATTTGGGGGAACAACTTACGTTTCGTTAGTGATTTTCAGAAGCAAGAAGAGCATGCGTGAGGGTACTGCTTGTCATGTGAGATAAACTGAGTTTAGCACTGCCTGTGTGACTGACCCACTGTTGTCTGCCCAGGGGATTTCCAAGTCTGGCCCCCGTTGGAGTTTGTTTCAACAACGCAATGGGATCTGAGCTAGCCCTTAAAAAGGAGACTATTCTGTCACCCGTGACCACGGGAATGAACCTCGAGGACATTATGCTAAGATGACAGAAGCCAGTCACAGAAGGACAAACACTGCCTGATTCCACCTACGTAAGAAATGGAAAACAGCCAAACTCACACCACCCAAGAGCGGAATGGTGGGCGCCAGGGTTAGGGGAGGAGGAACTGGGGAGCTGATAAAGGACATCACATTTCAGGGATGCTGGTGAGTGAGTGCTAGAGACCACAGAACAACTGGGGTCCACAGCTGGCCTCACTTTCCCCAAACCCGTGAGCGGTGGTTTTCCAGGTGTGGCCCCTGGCCCAGCACTATCAGCCTCAACTGGAAACTTGTGCCACCCCAGATTCAGAAACCCCGGGACAGGACACAACCAGGAGGCTTGGCTGCTCAGGACTGAGAACCGTGGGTGTGATCATCACAGAATCTTCTCTCCGCCCAGCGAGCAGTTCCCTCTCCTTGCAGGCCCCCGACGCTATGGAAAACGGTCTGTTTCTGGCGTGGCTCCGTGGTTGAGCGTCAGCCTATAAACCAGGAGTTTATGGTTTGATTCCCAGTCAGGGCACATGCCTGGGTTGGGGGCTCAATCCCCAATGTGGGGTGTGCAGGAGGCAGTCGATCAATGATTCTCTCTGATGATTGATGTTCCTCTTTCTCTCTCTCCCTCCCTCCCTTACTCCCTGAAATCAATAAAAATACATTTAAAACCAACAACCAACAAACAAACAACAACAAAAACGGTCTGTTTCTCCTCTCCAAGGTGGCGCAGAGGGGAAGGAAGAAGGAACTGCGTGGCTCGGCACCCAGAGTCCAGCTCACCTGAAATACGGATGCGACTGGAAGAACATTGTTTCTTTCTTGGTGGCCTCGGCCAGGCTCAGCTTGTCGGTGATGTCCTGCTGGCCCCGGCACTTGACGATCATGTAGCCCTTCTTGAGGCAGTATGTGAGGTTCTGCACCACATTCACCACATTTTTCTCGGTGCCCCTGTCCACCAGGTCCGGTTTGGTCAGGATCCCTGCGAGATGACAAAGAAGGGCGTGGAAAGGTCCGTTGTCTTCTCAAATGCACTTGACCCCTGTGGGGCTATGGGATCCTTTCTTGGCCAGGACTAACAGAGCCTTCTGCAGCCTTGATTGCCCAATGTCTGCCATTCATTCATTCATTTCAACGTCACCCCTCAGACTTGCTCCTCCACTCACTCAGTTCACCAACTGCCCGAGTCACGGACTTCACAGATGTTTGCTGGGCGCCTGCTGTTGCCAGCACTGGGCAGCAGCACCGTCATGGGTGACTGGCTCCATCACCAAGTTCCTAAGAAGCTTCCCTGGTGCTTAAGCAGCTGCATCTCCCTGTCTGTTCTATTCCCAGAAGGCATTATTTCAGAGCGCATCCTCAGACTCATTACGAGGTTTGTGTGAGCAGACCTTTGGGTGACTAACAGCCATGGCGTGTCTGAATCTGCGTTTGCCCCTCCCATTGGGGAGGGAGAGGGCCTTCTTCTGGGAGGGGAGAGAGCAGCCAGGAATGCCCTTCCCTGTGGAGGGCCCCCAGGGAAGACACATGGGCATTTCTTTAATTATTGTCAGCTGAACTCATGGTGACAGGCAGAGCCATGCCCTGGGAACAGCAAAAAGGCTGATGAGTTATCAGTTATCAGTACCGACTCTTAACTTTGCCCCAGGTGTTTGGGAGGGGACCTTGAAATGTAAATCCAGTCTAGCCCCAGGAATGGGGGAATGAATAGGGCCTGGGCCCACTGAAAATCCTTTGATCCTAATGTTGGAGAAACCTCTTTGTATTGTGGAATATAAATAAACTACTGCTGTTGGGTTTGAGATCCTGTCTCTGCATCAGAGAGAACAGAGATTCCACCCAGCCCCAGCTATCACTTCTACTACTGCGTCTTCTCTTCTATGCTTTTATTTCCTAATCCCCAGCTCCTCTACTCAGAGACTGGACCCACTCTCTCTCCACGCTGGACGTGGAAAAGAGAGGAAATCCCTACACTTCTCTGGAACCAGCACTCCTTCAGGGAAGCCTGGGTCACTGTATCTATTCTGAGAAAAGGGAGTGTGATCATGGAAATGGAAGCTTGCAATTAGAATCCCCCTGGCAGGGGAGACAGGGCCTTCTCCGGCGCCTCAGCTTGAAACGCATGCCTCCAGCCACAGAATCGGCTCATAAGCATCACTTAATGACCCAACTGTGGGGCCACAGAGAAGGGCGCTCTCAGCGATTTTTAGATGCTTTCATTTTTTTTTTCTCTTTTTAAGTGTGTTTATTCCTGAATGCATGCCACATACACATTAAATTAGCAAATGCTTATTAAGCATACTGCTGCAGGCGTTGAGGAATGAGTAAGACTGCATAGTTCCTGATTTCACGAATATCCCTCCACCTTCTAGTGGAGAGAAGCCAGATAAATTGTCCTAGTAATATGTAAGAAATAAACAAAAATATCTACTATTGATAAATGCCATGCCGAGAATGAAAAGAAAGGCAAAGAGATGACTACAGGCTGGGTGGCTGGACAAGGTTAGGCTGGCTGGACAACGAGGGCCTCAGAGCAGGCAATGTTTGGGCTGTGACTGGAATGAGAGGAAGGAGCCAGCTCTGTGGGTGCCGAGGGAGCTGGATGGCTGAGTGGCATTGGACAGTAGTGGACAAGGTGGGAGTGATGGGAGCTGTGGTCCCAGAGGCATGCAGAAGCCAGGTCCCAGATGGCATTGCGGTCCAAGCAAAGCGATCTGGGTTTGAACATGTGAGATGGAAGCATTGGAGAGTAAAAGCAGAGGAGGGGCTTGGCCTGGTTTACAGGTTCAAGGTCAGGGAAGGGTGGATTGTTGTGGGCAAGGGGAATGCCAGGAGACCAGAGCATGTCTGCACAGCCCAGGCAGGTGACAATGGAGGTGGGTCTAGGCAGTGACTATGGGGATGGAGAGGGGCAGGCAGACTTGGTATTGGTTCTGGAAGCAGGGTTGCCTGGACTTCAGATGAATTAGACAAAGAAGCAAGGAGAAGGAGGAATCAAGAGTGACTCTGATTTGGCTTTAGACCTGGGCAGGTGGATGTGGGGCCGTGAAGAGGTGGGGAAGCCTTGGGGAGAAGGAGAATTGGGGTGTGGGAGAATAGTATCAAGATTAGTGCTTTGGTCACAGTACCCCCAGAAAGAATTTAATGGACATCCAAGTGGAGGCATCAAGTTTAGGGAAAGGTAAGCGTCACAGATATAGATTTGGGAGTCATTGGCATGTAGAATGAATTCAAAAGCATGGGCAGATAAGGTCGCTTCAAGAAAATGTGTTGATAGAGGGAGAGCTCAGAACCAAGTTCTGGTTTCCAATATTTAGAGGTCAGAAAATTAAAGAAGCAACCAGCCAAGGTGACTGGAATGTGACCTGAAGCTGGCCAGAGAAGGAGAGGAGAACCCAGGGAGAAACTGTGCACCCAATAATTCTTCATGTAACCCTCCCAACAGCCCCAGCAGGTGGTTGTGACTGTTAGCGCCATTTACAGATGAGGAAGTGAGGCAAGGAGAGGTTAAATGCACTGCCCAAGGGTATGGAGCCAGTCAATGAGGACCCAAACCCAGGCAGTCTGTGCTCTTAAACCAAGTCCCCATAATGCCATGTAGGGTGACATTTAAGAGAACAGTTTCCCACAAAGCGTTCTGCTTGAATTTCAATCCTGCAGATGCTCACGCTCCAACATTAGCCAGGAAGTGTGTTCAGTGGGGTCTGTGTCGGTCTTTTCCCTGTACTCAGGGGTCCCAGACCTTCACTGTAGAAGGTCTAAACTGATGGGCCGGCCACTCTCTCCTTTCTGGGTCATCATGAAAGAGCGGATAAAACAGGTCTTGTCCCCATCCCGAATGGCTCATGAATGCAACGGAGCACTGAGGAGGGTGAAGAAGCACATCCTGGCAGCTCACCTAACCCTGACTGTGAGCGAACTTGACCAGCACGGACGGACCCTGAGCCCATGGAGCTTGGGCTGGAGCAGCGCTTGGATCTAGCACAGGATGTGGGCGTATCTAACAGTGGACCTAACTCCAGGGCCTTCCACGTGTGTGAGGGTTTTCCCTCCCTTCCCATCTCCTGGAAGCCTGATTCTCCCTTCTTACCTATGGTCCTGTCTCCTTCGGGGTCCACCTCGTGAGCCATGCTCAGCGCCTCTGTGGTGGCGATGTCCACGTTACAGGGCACCACCACCAAGTTGATGGTCTGCTGCCTCTGGATGTACTTCTTGATGAGTGCCTTGATCTGATGCCACAGGATCACACAAAGGAAGAGCAGGTCTCTGATGAGTCAGCAGCACAGTGAGACCCCCCCATCATTATGAAAACCAGTCGTCCCTGAGCGTGACCCAGTTTTCACATTTCCGAGCCCTCGCTTGGCCTGTCCCCTTCCTTTGGAATGCCCACCCCATGGGCCCTTAAGGAGTCTCTGTTGATTTTCTACTTATTTTTCAGAGCCCATCACTGGTGTAGCTTCTCTCCTGAAGACTCAATTCTTATGGCCAGTGGAAACCTCTCCTTCCTCTCCAGATCTCTCCGGGAAACCTATTGAGATTATCATCACTCTACTAGAGGCCTGATGTATGAATTCATGCATGGGTGGGGTCTGGCCAGCTCGTCCCAAAGGGGGCCGATCAAGGCCAGGCCAGCAATGAGGAGGGGACACAGGCAGTTGGCCGGCCAGCCCCAACCTGGATAGGGTTGGAAGGGGGCCAATCAAGCTAGTTGGCCACTGCAGTGCTCATCACAGTGACAGGCCATTCCATCATTCTGGTCACTTGGCTTTTATATATGTAGATCAGCATGATTTTTTTATGTGTTGTACCAGAAGCCCAGAGGTACTAGGAATGTCTGTCCATTAGATGGATGAACCAGCACCCTCCTGGCAGGTGAGAAGTGTGGAATTAGTCACTAACTCAGTAAGGAAAATGAGCAAATTACACTGCTCCTGGAGACGGAGAACAGTGACTTGGATGTTGAGGAAGACCAACATATTTCACTGCCCAAGATTTTTCCCAGAGCAGCAGAGCTAGCAGAAACCCCCCTCAGGAGATTCCTGCCACACCCGGAGTTTGGCTATGGTTGGGTTCCCCACACTAGCAGTATCTCCCTTAAAAGGAGGAAAGGGCAGGCAAGTGACCCTAGTTCCTAGGACAGAAAGATCTCATCTCCCCCTCAGAAACTCTATCCCACCATACCCTGGACCCTACCCTTGCACTTGAGACCATCCTTATCTCCTTGGCTTCCATGTGAGCTTGGTTAGCAAAGCTTGACAGAGCTATCTAGGGGACAGGCCTTGCTGGAAGATCAAGCGTGCCTCAAGCATCCCAGTAAGACTGTGCGCTCAGGCAGCCTTAAATGAGAAGGTCTTTGGGAAAGAAGCAACAGGCTCAGCGGCTCTTGGTTTGTACTGGTCATCACTGTCCTTGGCTGTCATCCCTCCCACTGCACTGCCTTCTTGCTCCTGAACAGAGACCATAGACCATGTTCTGATTAGTTTACGTAGTGTTATTTTTTAATTATTGCTAAAATTGGCAGATTTCGTGTTCAAATCTGAATTTCTGGCGTCTGTTGACTATCTCAAGACAGCTGGTAACACTGGGCCCACATTCTTTATTTTAGCCAGGATGGGAGCTGTCCCATGCACCCCCAGTCCCACCAAGTCAATTTCTCTTGTTTCTATGACCTGCCAGGCTCTACTCAGATCCTCAATATAAGCCCCATGCCCAGCAGGTCTTATTCCAGTCTCCGCCCTAGTCACTCAGAGTGAGGGCTGGAGTGGCGCACCACAGCACTCGGGGTGACTGGCAGCGGCCTCAAAGTCTCCCCAACTTCAGCTTGGCCCATTCCTAAGTTCCAGAAAAGCTCACCTGCAGTCCGATGTCCTGGGGCTGATTTCCCACGGCTACCCTGGCGATGCCGGGAAGGTCAATGAGGGTCAGATCTGGAACCTCAGGGGAGGTGATCTCCAGATTGATGAGCTCGTGGCTGATGCCAACTCCATTCCCCGCGATTGTGTTCTGGGCTGTGGAGGCCAAGAGGAGAGAAACCCCGAGTCCAAATTAACGACTCATCTGAGGGAAAGCAGTTGTTCTTAAAGGTGACAGTCTGTATTCAGAGTATAGGAGCTTCAGAATCCCGGGTGCTTGAACACATTTCACAGAAACCTACAGAGCGATCTGAGCCATGGAGGTGGCCGTCCATGTACCGGTATTCAGGGGCAGCATGTACACACACTCTCAGAAATCCTAGAGGAAACATCTGATTTATTCCCATTGGAATTGTGAGTGGGTTCTGTTCTCTATGTTTTTAAATATTTTTTATTGGGGTTTCCTCTCTTCTCCAGGACCAGTGTAGAGAGAGAAGTAGGGTTTAGTTACTGAATAGAGGAGCTGGGGATTGAGAAAATAATAGGGAAGAATAGAGGACACAGAAGTAGAAAATAAAGCTGGGGCTGGGTATAACCTCTGCTCTCTGATGGAGAGACAGGGAATTCCAACCCAAACGCAGCGTGTTTATTTATACTAAAACAGAAAAGGGGTTTCATATGAAAAGACTTAAAATTAAAGGAGCTTAAGTGGGCCATTCCCTCATTCCTGGGGCTCTGCTGAATCTACATCTCAAGGGCCCTCCCCCCAACACTTGAAGCAAGTTAAAAGTCAGTACTGATAACGCATCCAACCCTTTTGGTGGATGTGTTTCCAAGACGTGGCTTTGCCTCCCCAGGATTCAGGTGACACTGATTTAAAAAAATACTCAGGTGCCTTCCCTGGGGCCCGGCCCTCCATAATTTTTCATTGGGTTTTCACTGCGTGTGGTGATGGTTATATCCACAAACCCTTCAACATCCCTCTCACCAAAAGATGGAGCTTTGAGTGGGGTCAGACAGAGGGACTTATGTCTTGAGAATAGATAAGGTTGAAGCAGCAGTGTGACATGGTCATTAAAGGCATCACGGCTTGCTCCTACGTTCTCATGGACGGATCACTCTGGGGAAGGCTCTCGGCCCCGTCATAAGGCCACCAAGCAGCAATGGAGAGGTCGACAACAGGGTGGGACCTGGCACCTTTGCCAGCAGGAAGCAAGAAAGTGTGGCCTCCTGTTAATGGCCATGTGAGGAGAGTTCACCAGCCCCAGTCGAGTCTTCAGATATAATTCAGCCCCAGCCAACATCTGGCTGTGGCCTCACTGAAAACCCTGCATCAGAACTACCCACTGTGTCCAATTCCTGACCCTCACACACTGTATGAGAGAATATCTGTTTGTGTATAATCTGCTAAATTTGGGAGTAATTTGTTATGTGGTAATAGAGAATAGAGGTATGTATTACTTCTATAAGCAGAAAAAATATATAAATACAAATCTATACTAATAAAAGGGTAATATGCTAATTAGACCAGGTATCTTCCGGACATCCTTCCGGACAAAGCCACAGTGGCGGAGGCCAAGGCAGAGGCAGTTAGGGGTGATCAGGCAGGCAGGCAGAATGGTTAGGGGCAATCAGGCAGGTGAGTGGTTAGGAGCCAGTGGTCCCAGATTGTGAGAGGGATCCCGAATTGGAGAGGACGCAGGCTGGGCTGGGGCCCCTTAGCCCCTCTCCCTGCATGAATTTTGTGCACCGGGCCTCTAGTACAAATATAAGTGTATGTGTTCCAAGGCAATATTACAGTGTCTTCTGTCTCTTGATATTTATCTGACTCTTTAACACACACATACATATACACAAACATACACTAAAATGTATAAATGCACACACTAACACATACACACAAATACAACAATGAAATTCCACTACTAGGTGTGTTCACGGCAGGGTAGACACATACACCTCCAACTCAGGAGACCTAACATAAAGCCCCTCTGCCTCCTTCTGTCTGTAGGAAACCAGGGCTAATCTGAAGGCCTGTGGTCAGTCTGGAGCTTAGCAGACCCCCAAGAAGGGGGATCCTCAACTGCTAGCCACCCAGGCTCCACTGCAGGGACTGAAGAGAAGCCCCCGGGGGCAAGACCCCCTGGCTAAACAACATCATGTAAGCAAATGCGGCACGTCAATAATTTACATGTTGTTTATCTTTGGTCATAGACTACTTTGCAGCTACTCTATGGTGCAGTCCCTTGTGGGTAAGAGGTACTGTGGAAAGGGAGGAGGAAAAGAAGGAACTATTCCTGGGAAGTAGAAGGGAGGAAAAATAATTTCTTATAGCCTATCTAAAAATGGATTATTTCCTATTTAAGCTCTATAGAACACTTAAAAGATCTCTTTTTGAGAACTCTATACAGCTTATTATATACTTAACATATACCCCAAACTATGCATGTATAATACACAGTGATTTGTGATTATTTTACACTGATCCCTTTAAATCCTGTAGCCCGTCCTGCTCTGATCAGGGTTTCTCAAAATGTAAGTGCATGTGACCCGTCAGGGGTCTGGTTAGCACCCAGATTCTGACTCAGCAGGTCTGGGCTGTGGCCTGAGGTTCTGTAGTTCCCAAAAGCCCCAGGTGGCGGCGCTGCTGCAGACCAGGAACCACACAGAGAAACTAGGATATGAACAGACCTGTAAGCTTCTAGGTAAGGGGAAGACACGAAGAATTCCTGCACCAACTGAGGCCATTGGTCACCAGCTCAGGGGAAGCATGAAGGCCGAAGGGGATGCTCCAGTTCCTTACCTTCTCCTGGAGGGTACCTGGGTCCTTCCCCCTCCACCTTCCTTCCCATTGCAGAACGTGCCTTTGCAGCCTCCCTGGGACAGGAAGTGAGTCCTGGGAGACCCTTGTCCCTCCAGCAGCCTCGCCTGGCGGTCACTGCATCCACACTGGCAACAGGAACCTCACTGGACCAGGGCATTCTTTTGTGACCAATTCTGCCTGACAATGGCTTTGGGCCTGGGGAGAAGGTCCATTTTGGATGGACTCAAAGTTTTAGGTAAAGGTCCCCTGGGAAGGTTTGGCAGTTGTGACCTCGAGGAGGCACTGATGCTGTAAGTCAGGACAGTGCCTTACACTTCTAACGCCACTTCTTCATAGACTCGCCCAGGCTGGGGTATTTTGTGGAAGTGCCACACTCAAGGGGCCAAAGAGCCGAATGTGGCTCACGAGCCGCAGTTTGCTGACCACACACGGCCCTAGGGATAGAACCAGGAATGTGTGAAAAACCAGGGTTGCATCTGCAGAAACACTTCCTCCTTCAGTCATTCTTTCAAGGAGGATATAATTCAGTGTAATATCTGTACAGAACATCACTCCGTATCTCAGTGTGGGGCTAGATGGGTATCCCGGCTGAACACACAGGTGTGACCAACACCCAGAGAACACAGGGGTGTGACCAACACCCGGAGAATACACAGGCGTGTGACCAACACCCGGAGAACACACAGGCCTGACCAACACCCGGAGAACACACAGGCCTGACCAACACCTGGAGAACACAGGGGTGTGACCAACACCTGGAGAACACACAGGTGTGGCCAACACCCGGAGAACACACAGGCGTGACCAACACCCAGAGAACACACAGCCGTGACCAACACCCAGAGAACACAGGGGTGTGACCAACACCCGGAGAATACACAGGCGTGTGACCAACACCCAGAGAACACACAGGCCTGACCAACACCCGGAGAACACACAGGCCTGACCAACACCCGGAGAACACACATGCCTGACCAACACCCGGAGAACACACAGGCCTGACCAACACCCGGAGAACACACAGGCCTGACCAACACCTGGAGAACACAGGGGTGTGACCAACACCTGGAGAACACACAGGTGTGGCCAACACCCGGAGAACACACAGGCCTGACCAACACCCGGAGAACACACAGGCGTGACCAACACCCAGAGAACACAGGGGTGTGACCAACACCCGGAGAACACACAGGCCTGACCAACACCCGGAGAACACACAGGCGTGACCAACACCCGGAGAACACAGGGGTGTGACCAACACCCGGAGAACACACAGGCCTGACCAACACCCAGAGAACACACAGGCGTGACCAACACCCAGAGAACACAGGGGTGTGACCAACACCCGGAGAACACACAGGCCTGACCAACACCCGGAGAACACACAGGCGTGACCAACACCCAGAGAACACAGGGGTGTGACCAACACCCGGAGAACACACAGGCCTGACCAACACCCGGAGAACACACAGGCGTGACCAACACCCGGAGAACACAGGGGTGTGACCAACACCCGGAGAACACACAGGCCTGACCAACACCCGGAGAACACACAGGCGTGACCAACACCCGGAGAACACAGGGGTGTGACCAACACCCGGAGAACACACAGGCCTGACCAACACCCGGAGAACACACAGGCGTGACCAACACCCGGAGAACACAGGGGTGTGACCAACACCCGGAGAACACACAGGCGTGACCAACACCCGGAGAACACACAGGCCTGACCAACACCCGGAGAACACACAGGCCTGGCCAACACCCGGAGAACACACAGGCCTGACCAACACCCGGAGAACACACAGGCCTGACCAACACCCGGAGAACACACAGGCCTGACCAACACCCGGAGAACACACAGGCCTGACCAACACCTGGAGAACACAGGGGTGTGACCAACACCTGGAGAACACACAGGCGTGACCAACACCCGGAGAACACAGGGGTGTGACCAACACCCGGAGAACACACAGGCCTGACCAACACCCGGAGAACACACAGGCGTGACCAACACCCGGAGAACACACAGGCCTGG
Source organism: Antrozous pallidus (assembly GCA_027563665.1). Classification (NCBI taxonomy): domain Eukaryota; kingdom Metazoa; phylum Chordata; class Mammalia; order Chiroptera; family Vespertilionidae; genus Antrozous; species Antrozous pallidus. The sequence continues at coordinate 6,473,979 of CM050514.1, read as the reverse complement.
CCAACACCCGGAGAACACACAGGCCTGGCCAACACCCGGAGAACACACAGGCCTGACCAACACCCGGAGAACACACAGGCGTGACCAACACCCAGAGAACACACAGGCGTGACCAACACCCAGAGAACACAGGGGTGTGACCAACACCCGGAGAATACACAGGCGTGTGACCAACACCCGGAGAACACACAGGCCTGACCAACACCCGGAGAACACACAGGCGTGACCAACACCCGGAGAACACACAGGCCTGACCAACACCTGGAGAACACAGGGGTGTGACCAACACCTGGAGAACACACAGGCGTGACCAACACCCGGAGAACACAGGGGTGTGACCAACACCCGGAGAACACACAGGCCTGACCAACACCCGGAGAACACACAGGCGTGACCAACACCCGAGAACACACAGGCCTGGCCAACACCCGGAGAACACACAGGCCTGACCAACACCCGGAGAACACACAGGCCTGACCAACACCCGGAGAACACACAGGCGTGACCAACACCCAGAGAACACACAGGCGTGACCAACACCCAGAGAACACAGGGGTGTGACCAACACCGGGAGAATACACAGGCGTGTGACCAACACCCGGAGAACACACAGGCGTGACCAACACCCGGAGAACACACAGGCGTGACCAACACCCGGAGAACACACAGGCGTGACCAACACCCGGAGAACACACAGGCCTGGCCAACACCCGGAGAACACACAGGCCTGGCCAACACCCGGAGAACACACAGGCCTGGCCAACACCCGGAGAACACACAGGCGTGACCAACACCCAGAGAACACACAGGCGTGACCAACACCCAGAGAACACAGGGGTGTGACCAACACCCGGAGAATACACAGGCGTGTGACCAACACCCGGAGAACACACAGGTCTGACCAACACCCGGAGAACACACAGGCCTGACCAACACCCGGAGAACACACAGGCCTGACCAACACCCGGAGAACACACAGGCCTGACCAACACCTGGAGAACACAGGGGTGTGACCAACACCTGGAGAACACACAGGTGTGGCCAACACCCGGAGAACACACAGGCGTGACCAACACCCAGAGAACACAGGGGTGTGACCAACACCCGGAGAACACACAGGCGTGACCAACACCCGGAGAACACAGGGGTGTGACCAACACCCGGAGAACACACAGGCCTGACCAACACCCAGAGAACACACAGGCGTGACCAACACCCAGAGAACACAGGGGTGTGACCAACACCCGGAGAACACACAGGCCTGACCAACACCCGGAGAACACACAGGCATGACCAACACCCGGAGAACACAGGGGTGTGACCAACACCCGGAGAACACACAGGCCTGACCAACACCCGGAGAACACACAGGCGTGACCAACACCCAGAGAACACAGGGGTGTGACCAACACCCGGAGAACACACAGGCCTGACCAACACCCGGAGAACACACAGGCGTGACCAACACCCGGAGAACACAGGGGTGTGACCAACACCCGGAGAACACACAGGCGTGACCAACACCCGGAGAACACACAGGCCTGACCAACACCCGGAGAACACACAGGCCTGGCCAACACCCGGAGAACACACAGGCCTGACCAACACCCGGAGAACACACAGGCCTGACCAACACCCGGAGAACACACAGGCCTGACCAACACCTGGAGAACACAGGGGTGTGACCAACACCTGGAGAACACACAGGTGTGGCCAACACCCGGAGAACACACAGGCGTGACCAACACCCGGAGAACACAGGGGTGTGACCAACACCCGGAGAACACACAGGCCTGGCCAACACCCGGAGAACACACAGGCCTGACCAACACCCGGAGAACACACAGGCCTGACCAACACCTGGAGAACACAGGGGTGTGACCAACACCTGGAGAACACACAGGCGTGACCAACACCCGGAGAACACAGGGGTGTGACCAACACCCGGAGAACACACAGGCCTGACCAACACCCGGAGAACACACAGTGTGACCAACACCCGGAGAACACACAGGCCTGACCAACACCCGGAGAACACACAGGCGTGACCAACACCCGGAGAACACACAGGCCTGACCAACACCCGGAGAACACACAGGCCTGACCAACACCCGGAGAACACACAGGCCTGACCAACACCCGGAGAACACACAGGCGTGACCAACACCCGGAGAACACACAGGCCTGGCCAACACCCGGAGAACACACAGGCGTGACCAACACCCGGAGAACACACAGGCCTGACCAACACCCGGAGAACACACAGGCCTGACCAACACCCGGAGAACACACAGGTGTGACCAACACCCAAAGAACACAGGGGTGTGAGCAATACCTGGGTGGAGGACAGAACCTGGCAGCCCTCTGCAGCACCTCCTGCTCCGGCCAGTCTTTAACCCCCACCAACAGTGACTTCTATCCTGGCCACAACCTGCATCATTCCTTTGGCCCTTGTTCGAACTTCTCGTGGCTGAGCAACTGGATTTGCTGGTAATACGGCATTTTCGATCCAAGAACAATAGTTTCATGTGGCCCCGCCCGATCATACCAGGTAAATGGAATCCTAAGGGCTCCCTCGAGTCTGGCTGTTTACACTCAACATTACGTTGGTGAGAGTCACCCACATCGGTGCCTCTAGCTGAGGGACCCCATGTTCGGGTCAGGCCCACTGCTGAGGGATCTGGGCATCCCCAGCGACATCCTAGAACCTGGGGCTCGGGGCCCGTCTGGCTGCGGGGTGCCCGGGGCATGCGTCCAGGGTGCACATCTCCAGCCTTGACAGATATTGACAGTCTTCAAAGTGGCTGCACCAACTTACACCCCCACCAGCCGCAGACGGGAGTCCAGAGGTTCTTCTGCAGATGCCTTGGCCTCGAGAGCTTGCTTCTCACACGCCCTTCCCCAGCTCCTCTCCCCAGCACGCACCGAGCATGTGAGCTGAGCTCTGCTTTGTGTGCCTGCGCCCGTGGAGCTCAGAACAGTGTCAGCGAGCACTGCAGGACGCCAGGGCGCCAGGCAGCCCCAGAGCTGGTGTAATTTCAACCTAGGAAACGTGCAGCTTCTGAGTTGGGGGCGAGCACTAGAATGGGGGCCCGGACCGCTCCATGTGGAACGGGTCTCTCCGGTGAGCCTCCTGGTGCGGGGTTCTCGGGAGCTGAGCCCAGGATGTCCTGTGAGGGCCTCCCCCTCGGTGCCGAGTTCTTCGTTTGCTAACACCAAGAGCCTGTCCTCCAAACTGAGGTGGTCCCCGCAGAGACTCTTATTACCGCCAGGGTCACCGTTTCTGCTTGGCACCGGAGTGAGAGCAGGCAGGGGAGAAGCCACCAGGGGGACACAGGGCTGGTGTCATGGGTGGCAGTGTCTGCCAGGCCCTCTCAGGGGATGAAGTGGGCTCAGGAGCCTTTTTATCGCTCTGTCGTTACCCTACGCCAACAGCGGGCTTTGGTAAACTGTTCAAAGGCCCGGTGATGGCTGTACCCCCAGAAATGATGGGCGGCTGGGATCTGTGTTGGGGAAGCTGCAGGAAGACATGGCCACCAAGTGGCTGCTGGGGTTAGTTTAGAGCAGCGACCTAAGACAGTGGTGACCAGGACAGCTGGGGGGTAGGGTGGGGTCCTGTGTGGACACTTCCCAGGGTGGGAGAGTTAACTGAGAAGCAAAGAAAGAATAGGAAGTGGATGGAAGGGACAGTGTGAGAGGCAGGGGCACCAACAGGAGGAAGAGCGTGGCGAGAAGAGAGGGTGCTCCCTGAGAGGAGAGGGCACTCCCTGAGAGGAAAGGGCACTCCCTGGGAGGAGGGGAGGGTGCTCCCTGGGAGGAGGAGAGGGTACTCCCTGAGAGGAGGGGAGGGTGCTCCCTGGGAGGAGGAGAGGGTGCTCCCTGAGAGGAAGGGAGGGTGCTCCCTGGGAGGAGGAGAGGGTGCTCCCTGAGAGGAAGGGAGGGTGCTCCCTGGGAGGAGGAGAGGGTGCTCCCTGAGAGGAAGGGAGGGTGCTCCCTGGGAGGAGGAGAGGGTGCTCCCTGGGAGGAGGAGAGAGTGCTCCCTGGGAGGAGGAGAGGGCGCTCCCTGGATGGAGGAGAAGAGAGTGCTCCCTGGATGGAGGAGAAGAGGGTGCTCCCTGGGAGGAGGGGAGGGTGCTCCCTGGGAGGAGGAGAGGGCGCTCCCTGGATGGAGGAGAAGAGGGTGCTCCCTGGGAGGAGGAGAGGGTGAGGGGAACAGCTGCAAGGATACCCCCTCCGTAACCCCCTGTCCGCCTCACCTTTGTGTATTTCCCTCTCCACCTGGGAGGGGTCCTGGAGCAGGAGCTCCGTGGTCCGGTAGCTGATCTTCCCCACCCACGGGGCGTCTGCCGCCGGCTGCTTCTTCAGCTTTAGCACCAGGGGACACCTGGTTACGATTCCTGAAAGAGAGGTTCCCAATACCCCCGGTTTCCTTTAAAAGAAGTGTTCCAGGTGTCCTTCCCTCTCACCGATCCGGAGCTGCCCGTGTCCCCAGAGGCCTCACCTGAAATGTCTGTTTCTGTGTAGGGCCCGATCCAGGCCCCCCACTCACCACCCGGCCCCAGAAACACCCTGGGCACTGGCCTCTGGACCGCGTGCGTCCAGCTGGCAGCTCAGGGCGGGGAGAGATGGAAGCAGTGACCACCGACGACGATGCTGGTCGCCCAGTCCTCCCAGGATTAGGGAGAAGGCAGCGAGAGCCTGGGGGAGCTGACACCCCGAAGGAGGGTCCAAGGGGTGTCTAGGGCTGGTTTTCAAGGTCCCTGGTGGGGAGTGCAGACCCACCCACACAGCTGGAGCCAAAGGCTGGGAGTGCCCTGAGCCTGCAGGCTGAGGCCAGAGCGTCTGCAGGTGGTGAGCGAGCCTGACCCCCGAGGGAGGATCACCTCCTCACCCAGCCTGGGCATGCAGGCTCCCACCCTGGCACCCCTCTCCCCGAACGCTGAACCCAGGGCAGTGCCATGTGTCCCACACTCACTCTCAGGCATCAGGTGCTGGCTAATGGGGACCCCAGGACCCCCTGACCCCCAGGTGCCTAGCGTGCAGACTACAGTTGGGGGCTGTGCCGCCCTCTAGTGTCCCCGCACCCTCCCCTGTGCCGGGGGTTGGGGGGACAATCCCAGTGGGGCGACATTGGTGCCTCCTAGCCCCTGGGTCTGCTGGGGTCTGTTCGATGGCAGTGCCTTGGGAGCCAGGAACCAGGGAGAGACCAGGAGGGGCCTCCACTACCCACTTTTTGAGGATACTGTCTCTCCTGCTTTCCCCACTTGCAATTATTTTACTCAGTTGTACACAGCTTCTTTCCATTTCTTTTAAAGGAAAGCACATGGTCCTGGCTAACAGCTTCTCTAAACATTGAATACATTCCTCAAAAGGACTTCGCGTGTCGCTCGGAACATACAAATCTAACTTGATCTAAGAAGAAATGCTCCACACTCCCTGGCCCGCAAGGGAGAAACAGCAGGGCCTGGGACCCGGACTGACAGGGCCAGCGACAGCCATCGCCACGTGACAGTGGACTTGGAAACCTAAGGGCAGCTGGGCTGGGCCCTGTCCGCCCCCCACCCAGGCCATGCACTCCATCCAGACCTAAGCCATCGGGGCCTGCAGGCGCTGTCCTCCCGGGGGACTTCCCAGTGGCCTGACACCACTGGTTCCCAGAGATGCTTGGCGGCCCCTCTGTGCTTACCGCTGCCTCTGGGGAGGGCGACGCCCGACAGCGCCTCCAGCACGGAGCTCTTGCCCGAGCTCTGGTCCCCGATGACGGCGATGGCGGGCAGGGCCAGGTCCTGCTCCACGCCCAGGGCCCGCAGCGAGTCGATGAGGTCGATGCAGGGGCGCACCTTCTCCTCGTACTGGTTGTACAGGTTGTTCTCGAGCCCCTGGGAGAGGCAGAGCAGAGGTCACCCCACTGGCCTCTGAGAAGGCGCCCAGGGCCGCGGCGAACTGGCTGCGGAGTTTGGGCATCTGCTCACTTTGGCCGCAGACAGGAGGCCCCTGGCTTCTGTTCCTATTGAGGCTTGGCTTCTGCAGAAGCGGGGGGTGTTTAGCGGAGGGCGGAGGGGCCTGACCGGGCAAAGAGAAGGTGCCTCAGGCAGGGCAGGAGGGGAGCTGGGCCCTGGGCCCTGGGGGAGGGTCCGAAATCGTGATGGTGGCAGGAGGACTTGGAGGAAAAGCTCCTGGAAGGAGACCCCAATGCATGGAACAGCATGGAACGGAAGCCCCAGATGCACGCACAGAAAGGTCTCCGCTGCCCCAAAGACTGGAATGTCCCTGGTGTTCGCAGGTTGTGTCTGGAGAGCTGGGGACACAGCTGTGACGTTGGCGGTGGAGGTCTCCCCTACAGCCCCATCCTTCCTCCGCTAGTGGCTAGAACGCACCCTTCCAGAGCGTTCTCCCTCCCACTCACCTTTGTCCTCTGAGGGCCTCTGGTTTCTGCCGGCAGCTGAGTGTTCAGTGCCGTCAAGTTGAAGTTATTGGGGAGGAAGACTGGGTTCTTCCCTCCCAGTTGGGGAGAACCCTGGGGGTTGAAGGAAAACCTCATTTGTCCTCCTGGCGCGCCCAATGGCGATGGCTGCTGCAGGAAGAAACTCATTTCTGCCTTTGGAGAGGGCGGAGAGGGAAGCAGGTTGTGCCTTGGCTGCTGCCCAGGCCTGTGGCTTTTCGGCATCAGCTGATGGCCAGGGGAGCCGGCCGGTGCTTCCTCGTGAGCTCTGCAGAGACACAGACAGGGTGGCCCCAAGTTGCCCAGGCTGTACCTCACCAGCCCCAGCACAGCCCCCCACTTCCCTCTCCCCACAGACTTGGGGAGACCAGGACCCCTGCATAGAAAGTGGGGTATCCAAGGGCCCCCGGGCTTGGGCATGAGAGGCAGGGGGTTCCACGCTATCCTGGAAGAGTGAACGTCCCCGCCACTTGGAGACACCTGTGCTCAGGAGCAAACAGGGGACCGTTAGGTGTGGGGAGATGGGAGGCAGCATCCTCCAGGCCCCTGGAAGCCACTGGCTGTCACCCAGGCCTGGTCAGGTCCACGGGGGAGCACGGGAGGGGTGCTGCGGCCTGCGGTCAGGTCCAGGCAGCCTTGCTAGAAACAGCTGGTGCTTGAGGGCCGCTCCGGGACACACTCCTGTGTTTGGACCACAGCTCCACGTGGTGGCTGCTTTCCTGCGCTCCCCACACCAAGAAACGCCTGAACTGGCTATGTTAGGACTCAGACCCCCCCCCAGCCACTCTCGACAAGAACCCCTCCCCTCAGTCACCAGGGGGAGCCTGAGTGTCCCGCACTTGGAGCTGTCCCAGCCTCGGGCACGGGTCCGCCGGGGCTGCCGCCACAAGGAGCACAGGCCGCCTCAACAACAGGATGAGTTCCCTCCTGGTCCGGAGGCTGGAGTGCGAGATCGAGGTGCGGCAGGACTGGCTCCTGTGAGGCCGAGGGCGCACCTGCTCAGGCCGCTGCCCTGGGCTGCAGGCAGGGAGGGTGGGGAGGGTTTGTGCATGACCTCCAGGAGGGGTCAGGCAGAGTCCCAGCAGCCGGGCATGCTTAGCACTCCGTATGCTCCTCGAGGGCCCGGACAGGCTCTGCTCCCTCAGTCACATTGTACCGAAGATTCGTGCAAGAACGGGCCTTCCTTCCCCTGGCTGCCGGCACCGCCTCGGCTCCGGCCAGAGCCACCTTTCCGCCTTCCCACGCTGCCCAGAGGCCCGGAGCCGCTGGGTTTGAGCTGAACACCTGTGTCGTCGCCATGCTTGGAGCCTGCGTATGCAAATTAACTTGCCATCCTTGTTGGGTTGATTTGCATCCTCACTCCTGATTGGTGTCACGAAGGTATGGTCAATTAGCATGTTACTCTTTTATTAGGTAGACTAGAGGCCCGGTGCATGAAATTCGTGCACAGGAAGGGGTTTGCCTCAGCTTGACCTGCACTCTCTCCAATCTGGGATCTCTGGCTCCTAACCACTCACCTGCCTGCCAGCCTGACCCCCCCCTAACTGCTCTCCCCTGACAGCCTGTTTGCCCTAACTGCTCTCCCCTACTGGCCTGGTCCCCCTGACTGCTCTCCCCTGCCTGCCTGAATGCCTCTAACCTCCTCTGCGTCTGGAAGATGTTCAGTCTAATTTGCATGTTACTCTTTTAATAGGTGGATGCGCAGGGAGGTCAGACAAGTCAAGCAACTGGGATGCAGTCCCCGGTGAAAGGCCACAGCCTCGTATGCCAGAGAACAAGGCTTCCTCTGATAAGAGGAAACAGTGAAGCCGTTCCGATTCGGGCACCGCGTGGCAGCGCACCGTCCACCCTCTGGGGCAGGCGGATTTCAGAAATGCCGCCTGGAGCACCACCCTCCTCCCGGGCCTCTGCCTTTGGATTTTTAATTTTTAATTTTCGTTTTTTACTATCTTGTGTTTCGAGCTTCCCACAGGCTTCCCTGGTCCCCGGGGAGTCTTGGTGGGTCTGAGAGGCCTGAATCCCAGCACCCGGTGTGCACTCCCACGCCTGCCTGGCCCCGGTCGGCTGAGGACACCGCCCCCCCCCCCCACCCTACCCCCATTCGATAAGCGGAGAGAACTGCCATGAACTAGAAATGTCCCCTGTCCCCTCCCCTGACTGGGCGTCACTGCGGAAGCTGTACGCAGGCCCCTGGGGACAGTTTGCTTCTTTTCCTATTAATAGGAATTCTTTTCCCCTAAATGCAGAATAACAACAACAAAACTGGCCCGCTGAGATGTCATCCTGTCTCCAGGGAGAGGAAGAAAGATGGACTGCCTCAGCCCGTGCCCCTCTGGGAAGGGCAGGGAGCAGCTAACTGCCGCTCGCCTGTAAGATCTGCCCGAATCGGCGGGCATCCTGGGTGACGGAGTGGCCCGCGTTTGCTGGTGGCCTCATGTGAGGAGGCCCCCACCGCCCCCGGAGACAGCTCCCGAGATAGCGCCCAGGGCTGGGCAAAGGCCGGCCTCGGAGAGACAGGGAGGGCTCCGTGGCGGCTCAGGAGGAGGCCGTGGGCTCCCGCATCCAGCCTGCAGAGCTGGAGACAGACGGCAGGTTTCCATAGTTTAAGCCGCTGAGCCACGGCACGGGAGTCTCAGGACACTCACCTTCCAGGGTTTAGACCTGACCCGCTGCCCCCAAAGGCCACTGTTTGCTGGGGAGACCTGGCTTCAGTGTCTCTAAGTAAAAATCTGAAGGCGGAATCACTGAACACAGAAATCAGTGCCTCGGTCCTCAGGAGAGCGAGTCTTCCAGCCCATCTCTGAGGGGGCCCTCGGCCTCCCTCCAGCACCAACCACAGCAGAGGGCGCCTGAACCCGGAGCCCAGCCAGGGGCTCCGATCTGACATCAACACCCACTGCGTCACTGTGTCCCCTCTTACACCCTCCGCCCCCCCCCCCCCCCCCCATGGCATTCATGCTCTGCCTGGAGACAGCACTGGATCTCAGGAGACTGTTCCTGCCCATCCCCCCTCCCCCCCCCCCCATCTACTTATGATGCCATCGGCAGGCCAGGTTGTCACCTGTGTTTCTGACCAACTGGCTCTAGATCAGAGGTGCCGCGGACCCCATCCTTGGTCCTGAATACCTTGCTACAGCAGCTCGAGGAACTCAGAGAAACACGGCACTCACAGATCGAGGGCTTATCAGAAAAGAAGATAACTCAGGAACCACGCCTGGAAAGCCACACAGGGCCTCGGGTGGGGGAGGCGCCGGCCTGCCACGCCCTCTCCAGACCCGCTGCCCTCCCCGGACTCCCACAAGTTCAGCCAGGGAGCTCTCCGAACCCAGAACCCTGTCCTCTGGGGCTTTCACGGAGGCTTCAACACAGAGGCGTGATTGGGGCAATCCTGGACCACCCACCACGCGTGAGTGAGCTCCCTTCCCTGGAGGGTGGGGGTGGAGCTAAAAGTTCTCTCGGTCACAGGGCTTGTTCCCAGGGGACCAGCCCACAGCAGGTGCAGCCCAAACCTCACCTCCCATCGCGCTCGGCACTTAGTTCTGAGACAGGAACAGACACAAAGACCAAAACACAGACTGCGTCTCTTCCCCTCAACATTTGTATGCATTGTGAAATGACCTCCGTCGTGTACCTCCCCCACACTGGGCTGCCAGTTGGGAGTACCCCACGTTGGGCTGCCACTTGTGAATGTGATTCCCCCCACGTCCCGCGTGGTTCAGGGTTCGGGTTCTGCAGGAGGCCGCACACCAATGAAAGAGACAAGGAAATATTAATTTGGGAATACTGGGGGGCCAGGCGGAAACTGGTGAGGGCCAGGCGGGGAGCCCAGCTTAAGAGGAAGGACTCCTCTGGCCTCGCGATCCCTTTTATTCAGGTTTGGGATCCGCTTACAGCCCTTAGGCAGGCAATTTCCAGTAACAGCTCGAAGATAGCCCACCAGCAAGGATTTACTGCAGACTGAAAGATGGAGTGGCTCCAGCTACCATTGTCTAGACCAAACAGCGAGTGCAGATCTCGGACCTTTCCTGGTCGGCACCTCTCTGCCAGGGAAGACAACAGCGGCTTGTAACGGACCCCCACAATACCAGTACGTCCAGTTAGCATCCCTCCCCATACACAGCCGCAGCCTTTTCTTTTTTCCTGCGATGAGGACTTGTAAGATCGCCCCTCTTAGCAACTTCAAAGTCCTCAGTCCAGGATCGCTAACTGTGGGGATGGAACGGACAGCATGGTGACCGCAGTCAGCCTGCTTGTGAAATAAGGTCATAAGAACATTTACTGAGTAAAACTGCTGTTTGAAACTTTGGCCACTGTTCACCCCTGCTTGCTTCAAACAAAAGAATTCTTGCTTTAGTTTCCAGCTTGTGACCTTGAAGACTAGAACCAGAGGAGTAACCTTGGCGCCAATTATGTAGATACGACACCTGTTTTTACAAAGATAGGACCACATTCCCATGTCTAGCAGAAAACACAGTTAGAAGATAAAGAGCAAGAAATAGGGTCACTCATAACCTTTTGGCACCCTTTCCCCAGATGCAGCCTTGAGGGCTGTTTGCCAAACGCAGGGCAATAACATTCATGGTTCAGACCCTTTAAAAGGCCTGCCTGCACGCAGGGCGGTGCGGCCGTGGGTGTTTGCGTGGTGCCCCCGCGACCGTCCTGGCCAGTTTCCAATAAATCCTTGCCTGCTTATTACCAACTTAATCGCCTCCGTGGTCGTTTGCACTGGTCGTGGAAGTCGCCCCACAACAGCTTCTTGTCTATTTCTTTTTTTAAAAAGTATATATTATTTACAGAGAGGAAGGGAGAGGGATAGAGAGTTAGAAACATTGACGAGAGAGAAACATCGATCAGCTGCCTCCTGCACACCCCTCCCCGCCACTGGGGATGTGCCCGCAACTAAAGTACACGCCCTTGACCAGACAGGAATCGAACCTGGGACCTTTCAGTCTGCAGGCTCTACCCACTGAACCACACCAGTTTCGGCTTCTTGTCTGCTTCTAATCATAAGTCACAGGATCGCACTGCACAACCGCACAAAGCTCCGGCCCAAAAGCCACCCCTTCCTGGCCCCAGCGCCGAGAGCCAGATTCTGGGCGCTCCCTGTCCCCCCCCCCACTCCCCCAGCCCCAGCCCCCGTACCACTCCAGGCTCCCCCAGCAGTCCCAGCTTCCCAGCCTCAACACCGGTCTCAGCCCCAAGGGCAGCATCCGAAGCTTATCTCGGGTCCCAGGAAATCCCCAGGACAAGCTCAGGCAGCCCCCCAGCCGGCCCTCACCTGCGAGCCGTCAAGACTTCAAGACCTCCTCAGATCGGTCCTCTCTCTTCCAGCGCTCCCCAGTATTTGCTGGGTGAACCACTCCCTTCTCAAGTTTGCCCTTCACCCGCAGCCAGAGAAACGAAACCACAGAAAACCACACAAATGACGCTGACGGCCACAGAAACGAAACTGAAGAATGGATGGGTTCCGGGAGGGGTGGGGGGGACTGATGAATCCCCTCCAGCTCCCCAGGGGGAGAGCCTGTGACTGAGAGAGTCCGGGACGCCCCCATCTCCACCCCACCCCCCACCGGCCAGATGCTGGCTCCAGGGCGGGGTCGACATCTGCATTGCTAACAAGTTTTGGGAGGGGGCTGCTCCCCTGACTTAGAGCGGGGCACCCGGAGACACTGTCTTCGAAGACGGAAGTCCCCTGTTGTGCCTGTTGTGGGGCGACTTCCACGACCAGTTGCAAACGACCACGGAGGCGGTTAAGTTGGTAATAAGCAGGCAAGGATTTATTGGAAACTGGCCAGGACGGTCGCGGGGGCACCACGCAAACACCCACGGCCGCACCGCCCTGCGTGCAGGCAGGCCTTTTAAAGGGTCTGAACCATGAGTGTTATTGCCCTGCGTTTGGCAAACAGCCCTCAAGGCCACATCTGGGGAAAGGGTGCCAAAAGGTTATGAGTGACCCTATTTCTTGCTCTTTATCTTCTAACTGTGTTTTCTGCTAAACATGGGAAAGTGGTCCTATCTTTGTAAAAACAGGTGTCGTATCTACACAGGCGCCGAGGTTACTCCTCTGGTTCTAGTCTTCAAGGTCACAAGCTGGGAACTAAAGCAAGAATTCTTTTGTTTGAAGCAAGCAGGGGTGAACAGTGGCCAAAGTTTCAAACAGAGTTTTACCCTAGAGAAATGTTCTTAGGACCTCATTTCAGTGCCTTGTCCTTTGAGCACCACCGGAGGTCACGGACAGGTCACGGACATGGAGCATCGGCTGCGAGGAACCGCGTTCGACTGGTTTCTACCAGGGAATTTCAAAGCCCCTCGAGCCGAAACCGGTGTGGCTCAGTGGATAGAGCATCAGCCTGTGGACTGAAGGGTCCCAGGTTGGATTCCGGTCAAGGGCATGTACCTTGGTTGCTGGCACATCCCTGGTAGGGGATGTACAGGAGGCAGCTGATGGATGTTTCTCTCTCATTGATGTTTCTAACTCTCTATCCCTCTCTCTTCCTCTCTGTAAAAAAACAATAAAATATATTAAAAAATAAAAAGGCCCTGGATGTGGGCTCCATCCGGGACCTTGGGGGATGGGACGTGCACTCAAGTACATGCTCTGACAGCTCTGAGCAGAACTGCTGGCGTCACGCTGAACCCCACCAGACATGTCCCCTCGGACACCTTCTCTGATGGGGGGCAGGGGGGTAAGGATGCTGTGGGAACCCCTTTCACATCCCGCGTGGTCCAGGGTTCCAGTTCAGGGTTCGGGTTCTGGAGAGGGCCGCACACAAATGAAAAGAGGCTAGAAAAGTATGAACTAGGGAATATTGGGCCAGGTGGGAGCCCACCTCTAGGGGAAGGACTCTTCAGAGCTCTGGCCTTGTATCCCTTTTATGAAGACCACGGGATACCCCATAGCCTTCAGGCAGGAAATTTCTTTTTTTTTTTAATCTTTATTGTTCAGTTTATTAATTACATTGTTCCCTTTTTTTTTCACCCTATAGTTCCCCTCCACCTGGTACCCATCCCACCCTCCGCCCTCACCCCCCTCCACTGTCCTCTCCCATAGCTGCATGATTTTTGTCCAGTCTCTTGCTGCATTTCCCACACCCCCTTTCTCCCCAAGAGTTGTCAGTCCATTCCCTCTCTATGTCCGTGATTCTGTTACATTCACCAGTTTATCCTCTTCATCAGCTTATTAATTCACTTGATTTTTAGATTCATTTGTCGATAGATGTGTATTTGTTGTTCCTAATTTACACTTTTATCTTTTTCTTCTTCCTCTTCTTAAAGAATATCTTTCAGTATTTCATATAATATTGGTTTGGTGGTGATGAACTCCTTTAGCTTTTTCTTATCTGCGAAGCACTTCATCTGACCTTCAATTCTGAATGATACCTTTGCTGGATAGAGTAATCTTGGTTGTAGATTCTTGCTGTTTATCACTTTGAATATTTCTTGCCACTCCCGTCTGGCCTGCATCATTTCTGTTGAGAAATCCGCTGACAATCGTATGGGTGCTCCCTTATAGGTAACCATTTGTTTTTTTCTTGCTGCTTTTAATATTCTTTCTTTGTCTTTTGCTCTTGGCATTTTAATTATGATGTGTCTTGGTGTGGTCCTCTTAGGGTTCCTATATATTGGGGTTCGGTGCGCTTCTTGGACTCCTAAGTCTAGTTCTTTCACCAGGTGTGGGAAGTTTTCGGTCACTATTTCTTCAAATAGGTTTTCATTGTCTTGCTCTCTCTCTTTTTCTGGCACCCCTATAATTCGGATGTTGGTATGCTTGAGGTTGTCCCAGAGGCCCCTTACACTTTCTTTAATTTTTTGGATTCTTTTGGTTTCTTGCTTTTTCAGCTGAGTGGATTTTACCTCTTTGTATTTCAAATCTTTAACTTGGTTCTTGGGGTGCTCCAGAGCACTTTTAGGTCTTTGTATAATATTTTTTATTTCAGTCAGTGTATGCTTAATTTCTGGTTGGTCCTTTTTCATATCCTTGAGAGTCTCCTTTATATCCTTGAGGGTCTCCTTCATTTCCTTGTAGGACTCATTCATTTCCATGTTGGTCTTGATCATTTCCTTGCAGGTCTCATTCATATCCTTGAGGGTCTTGTTCATTTCCTTGTAGGACTCATTCATTTCCACGTTGGTCTTGATCATTTCCTTTGTGGTCTTGCTCATTTCCTTATAGGACTCGACCTTTTCTAGGAGCCTCTTGAAAAGCCCTATAACCACGTTTTTGAATTCCATGTCCAGTCATTTTTTTTCCCTCCATTTCTTTCACATCTGATTTCTTTCCATGTCTCTGCATGGTGGCTGCTTCCCTGAGTTGGTCAATTAGCTTTGTGTGGTAGACTTCCTACTAGGGACAGTGGCTCAGCCTCCCCAGTTACCTGAGGTGGATATGGGTTGCACAGTCTTGCTGAAGTTAAGCTCAGGTTAATCGTTGTTAGCACTTGGAGGGGTTGACCTCCAGGCCAATTGTCTGTGAAGCTCAGCTGTGCTCAGGTTGGATGGGCGGAGTCTCCGGGCCAAGCAGACAGCGTTAGTTCCGCCCTATGCAGCCCCAGGGACTCTGTTCCGGGGGCAATGACCATCAGCACCTCTGAGAGAGAGCTGCTGTGGAGCTCCACCGGCTGCCAGGGAATTCAGACTCCCCCCAAATGAGTCTGCACGCCCAATGTCTCACCCAGGGTCGTAAAACAAAGCAGTGTGATGGTTTCCCGAATGAGAGGGCAAGTCACAGAGCGCTCTCGCAGCTGAGCTGTTCGCGCAAGCTGCCTTCTCCACAAGCCGGCAGACTCGGCAGCACCCGAGCTTCGGCGTGCCCTCCCACTGTCCAGTTTTCACCCTTTGTAATAGTGGGTTAGTTCCCTGGACTTCGCCCAGAGCTGGAGAATCAGTCCAGTGGGACGTCTTTGTCTCCCCGTTGGAGAAAATTGGCCGGTTTTCAGCCGCCCGCCCTCTCCGCTGGCGTGTGCTCCAAACCTCTCTCCGCGCAAATCTTTCAACGCTATCCGCCGCCGCTCCTCCGAGTCACAGTGTCTTATTTTCACTTTTATTTGTGGTATTTTCACTCGGCCAGCTTTCTGGTGATTCTGGAAGGTGTTTGTTCTTTCGTTAAGTTGTAGTATTGAAATTGCTGAGTATGACGGCAAGATAGGTGTTTTACCTCTGCCGCCATCTTGGTTCTCTCCCCAGGCAGGAAATTTTAATAACAAATTCATAAGACAAACAGAGGTGGAGGCTGCTTCCCTGAGTTGGGGAACAGATAACACTGTTTCAGCTCTGACCTTCCAGGGCTTTAAGGTTGTTTGCCAGCCTTCCTGCTTCCCGTCCACACTTTCTGTCAGTGAGACAGGCCTGGCTCTGCAGCGCTCCCCCCCCCTCCCCAACCCGGGGCCCCCTCCTCCCTGGGGCCCAGGGAGCCCGCAGATCTGGCAGCACAGCCTGGGCACGGCCTGTGCCTCCCCTTCAGGGACGGTCACGGAGTCCAGGCCTCCCCTTCAGGGACGATCCCGAGAGAGTCCGGGCTTCCCCTTCAGGGACGGTTCCAGAGAGTCCGGGCTCCTGCAGCCGGACAGGGAAAGGGCAGGGCCAAGGCCGGCCCCCAGGCTCCAGGCCAGGAACTCCAGCCCTAACCCTAACCCTAACCCTACCCCTACCCCTACCCCTAACCCTACCCCTAACCCTAATCCTACCCCAAACCCTACCCCTAACCCTAATCCTACCCCTACCCCTACCCCTAACCCTAACCTTACCCCTACCCCTACCCCTACCCCTACCCCTAACCTTAACCTTACCCCTAACCCTAACCCTAACCCTAACCCTAACCCTAACCCTAACCCCTAACCCTACCCCTAACCCTAATCCTACCCCTAACCCTAATCCTACCCCTAATCCTACCCCTACCCCAAACCCTACCCCTACCCCTAACCCTAATCCTACCCCTAACCCTAATCCTACCCCTAATCCTACCCCTACCCCAAACCCTACCCCTAACCCTAATCCTAACCCTACCCCTAACCCTAATCCTACCCCTAACCCTAATCCTACCCCTAATCCTACCCCTACCCCAAACCCTACCCCTACCCCTAACCCTAATCCTACCCCTAACCCTAATCCTACCCCTAATCCTACCCCTACCCCAAACCCTACCCCTAACCCTAATCCTAACCCTACCCCTAACCCTAATCCTACCCCTAACCCTAACCTTACCCCTACCCCTCCCCCTCCCCCTCCCCTCCCCCTCCCCTCCCCCTCCCCTCCTCCCCTCCCCTCCCCTCCCCTCCCCTCCCCCGGGCTCCTGCAGCCGGACAGGGAAAGGGCAGGGCCAAGGCTGGCCCCCAGGCTCCAGGCCAGGAACTCCAGCCCTAACCCTAACCCTAACCCTAACCCTACCCCTACCCCTAACCCTACCCCTACCCCTAACCCTAATCCTACTCCTACCCCTAACCCTACCCCTACCCCTCCCCCTCCCCCTCCCCCCCCTCCTCCCCTCCCCCTCCCCTCCTCCCCTCCTCCCCTCCTCCCCTCCCCTCCCCTCCCCCTCTCCCCTCCCCCCCCCCCCCCGCCACCGGGGATGTGCCCGCAACCAAGGTACATGCCCTTGACGGGAATTGAACCTGGGACCCTTCAGTCTGCAGGCCAACGCTCTATCCGCTGAGCCAAACCGGTCAGGGCAACAGACTTTACTTTTCAGGTCAGTTTAGGTTCGCTGCAAAATTGAGCAGAAGTACAGCTGTGGCCTCCTCCCACGCACAGCCCGGGCAGGGCGCTGGTCACATTCCACGGCCCTCAGTGGCTCATCCCCATTGGCCAGAGTCCCCAGTTTGCAAAAACATGTGGCCCCCGCCCGGCTGGGGTGACTCAGCGGCTGAGTGGCCACCC
Organism: Antrozous pallidus; assembly: GCA_027563665.1. Lineage (NCBI taxonomy): Eukaryota > Metazoa > Chordata > Mammalia > Chiroptera > Vespertilionidae > Antrozous > Antrozous pallidus. Next base: position 6,456,665 of record CM050514.1, on the reverse strand, counting down.
ACACGGCAGGAGGTCACGGGTTCGATTCCCCGTCAGGGCACAGGCCGGGTGGTGGCTCCGTTCCCAGTAGGGGGAATGTGGGGGGCAGCTGATCGATGTTTCTCATCATTGCTTTATCTCTCTATCTCTCTCCCTTTCTCTCTCTAAACAGCAGTTAACAAGTGTGGGGGGCGCCCCAGGCAAGACACCTTGAGCATTCCTTAACAGTTTGTGGGCTAAATCCTAGGCATCTGGCTGTCCCTTTTGTTCAGGTTTGGGATACACCCATTGCCCTTAGGCAGGCAATTCCAGTAATGGACAGATTATATTATCAGTAAGGATTTACATGATTGTTTGATGGGGAAGCTGCTTTAATTAACAATGTTTTAGCTCTGACCTTTCAGAGCCAATTAAGGTTGTTCACCAGCCTTCGGGGCTTCCTATCCACATCTTTCCATTGGGGATTGGATTCCGGCACCTTTGTATTTTTGGATTATAAATAAACTGCTGCTATTTGGGTGTCAGATGCTGTCTCTCCCTCAGAGAGAACAGACATCCCACCCGGCCCCAGCTATTTTTTCTATTACTGCTTCTTCGTCTTCTATACTTTTATTTCTTAATCCCCAGCTCCTTTACTCAGAAACTGGACCCAATCTCTCTCTCTCCACGCTGGACGTGGAAAAGAGAGAAAAACACCCACAAACATGTATTTTTTTAAAAAAAGTAGAAACATGTGGCCGCCATCACAGCATCATCTGGAGTAGTTTCACGGCCCTGAAGGTGGCTGTTGCTTCCTGTCCCCTCCGCCCAGCCCCTGCACCTGCTCTGGGCAGCTCCAGCCTCCCAGGGCCTCAGGCTGTCTGTCCATCCAGTGGGTTGCTCAGGGGTCTGGGTCGCTCAGGGGTCCGGAAGCCCAGAAAGGAGATTGCTTCCCACCCCTGACTCCTGCCCAAAGGGCTTTCCAGTAAGGGGCAGGCCCAGAGGGGAGCTGGGGGAACACCCTCACCTCGTCGGTGGTCCCCAGGCTCTGAAGGCAGAGGGCCCAGCAGGGGTGATGTGTTCAGGAAGGTCAGCGGCCACCTGCTGAAAGAAGTGGCGGTAACACCAGCAATGCAGCCGAGAACGCTCAAAACTGGTCACGTTATGGAGGCCATCCTCCCGATCACGTGTGTGCAACGGAATACCAGGAACATGTAGGTGGAAGGCGCAAACCTGGGAAAGAACGGTCGCCCCAGCCATGATCACCACCGAGGGAGATGGTTTTGTCTCTATTGTTTGCTGCAGAGCTCCCCCTAGTGTAGGGCTCAGGAACGACAGTCCCAGCGCCCAGTGCCCAGGTAGGTGGGAAGCAGGGTGGGTAACTCAGAGTCTCGTGCCCACATGGGGGTCAGGGTTCTAGGGGGTGCGGCGGTGGCAGCGGAGGGGCAGGCGCCCAGGGCTGTCGCGGGATGGGGCCGATGTCACAGGAGGGCCAGCCCAGGCAGGAATCCGGGCAGGCTGGCTGGGAGTGCCTCCCCCTCCCCGCTTCACAGTGAATTCAGACAACACTGCCCTGAAAGTGTGATCATTTCAGCCGGAGAAAATAAAAAGACCCAGCAGCCTCCCCCCCCCTTTTTATTTTAAATACAGGAGTCCTTTGTGCACTTAGGCATTTCCAACGTAAAGAAAACGATCTTAGTGTCCTGTGTGCTGTAAAAGCACCAAAATCTGAGCCGCTGAGACAGCCAGGGGGCATTTATTCTCTCACTGTTTAAGGCCAGAGGTCTAAGATGCAGGCGTGCGCAGGGCCCAGCTCCCTCTGAAGGCTCCAGGGACGCTCCGGGCCACCCTCCTCCAGCGCCTGCTGGCTGCTGGCCATCTTTGGGGTCCCTGGCTGTTGCAGCATCACCCCGTCTCTGCCTTCGTCTTCATGTAGCCTTGTCCCTGTGTGTGTGTGTGTCCAAATTTCCCCTTTTAATAAGGAGGGCACTAATTATATTGGGCTGGGGCCCACCCTACTCTCACTCATTGTAATGCAATGACCTTATTTCAGAATAAGGTCACATTTGGAGGTGCTGGGGCTTAGAATGTTGGGGCAACAAAAGGTAATTCACCTGGAGCCCGAGCCAAGGTCTCAGGTGTTGGTCTGCAGACTGCCCAGACCCTGAGGGCCACGGCTCAGGCTGGGTGGCCAGCAGCCCCTTCCTCGGGGCCCCCAATCCTGTGCTGGGTTCACAGGCCTTGTATTCTTGCTCTTCCGGAATGGCCAGGGGAGACTTCTAATAATAGTTCACTCTTCGCTTGACCCAGAAAACCCCACAAACCCCTGCAGATCCATAGGTTCACATCTTCACGTTTATTGTGAGAACCCTGTGAAACTGGCCAGGCCATCAGTGTAAGGTCTGGGGCTGGGATAATAGGGACTTCCCCCATCCCACCCGCTGAGATGAACAATAGCAGTCCCCTAGGACATACCAGAGCTGTGTGGACATCCTGCTGGACAATAAACAACCACCCCGATTGATCAAGGGTGGCCAGGTTGGAGTTGTACGAATTTCCCGCTCATAAATCACCTGCCACAAACTCCCTCAGAACGTGCCAACAGCAGCATAAAAGAAACCCTGCCAGGCATAGGCGGGTGTGACTCCCCCAGCCCGTGTTTTCAGACCGTGGGACCTCACCCAAGAGCGTTTAATAAACTCGAACTTTCGCTGGTGCCCTGCTTGTCTTGGTCAATTTACTGGCTTCGTTCAGATTCAATCTTACTTCTCAGATTAAAACCTTACCATCAGGGTGTGCATATCCGAGCCACCAAGTCTCTGAAGGATGCCACTTTTCAGAAGCAGTGGGTGCCATTTTGTCGCGACGAAGGTGGAGCTGGCCGGTGTGCCCAGGCCAGACAGTGGGGCTGGACAGTACCGGTGGGCCAGAAAGGGTGCTGAGTTTTTGCTGCACGAGCTTAGCGATTCGGAGAGCAACGCTGGCCCTGAGGGTTTAGATGTCACTGAGCTCATCCAGGTGAACAAAGCTCCCACCTCACAGAGCTCATGGGCGGATGAACCCACACGAGCTCTCCCTGCCACCCCAGAGGACCCCACTGAGAAAGAGCAGGTGGTTCCTGAAGCAGAGGAGGTTGCGGAGCAGAAAAAGATGCCCCAGGAGAAATGGAAGAAATCAAAACGATGGCCTGGGAATAAATTCGGCATCAAATGAATGCGAAGGAAAGTAAACCCAAACCCCCACAGTCATTGTATTCCTGCATCAGACAGCTCCTGCACCCACTGCCGCACCGGACATGCCCTGCGCTGGGCCTGGGCAATGGGTGTGAGGAGATGGGGCTCACACTGAGGCCAGGCAAGAGTCCTGGGCATGTGCATTCTGCACTCTGGCTTCTGTGCTTGACAGGACCCTCCTCCGGCCTGGCTGACTGCTCAGGGCCCGGCTGCAGCTGCCTGTGGTCCAGGTGTAACTCCTCGAGGGGGAAATCAGTGCCGTTGTAAGCCACTGAGGCTGGGTGGTTTGATAGGGCCAGGATGCTGAAATCCAGGGAGCCATGTGCTACCACCATGTTTTCAGAAGGATTTCTGCTGATAAAAAGGCTTGGACTCATTCTTCTACCCCAATTCTCCCATCTTACACATGAGAAACGAAGGGCTCAGAGAAGCGAGATTAGCCTGGCACCAAAGTCCCCTTGCTTTGCTGGTAGCCAGGCTTGGGAAGATGGTTAGAATGAGCGCTTGGCCATGACCGGATTGTCTGAATCCCCAATCAGATGCATCATGGGACTCGCTTCTCAGAGCGTGCGTGTCTCAGATGTGTGGCTCTCGGTGCGCCTTCTGGAAAGCCCAGAGCATGTCCTCCTGAGGCCAGACCCTCCCTGCCCTCGGAGCTCTGGCAGTGACACCCCTGCAGGAAGGCAGAGGCTGTGTCCCTGCACCCCCAGGGGCCGAAGGCAGGAGGCGCCCACGTTTGCCAATGACAGAGTAAGCTCAGGGACCCACAGGAAGAGTTCAAGGGCTCAACTGGCGCTGAGCAGGGCAGCTTTGCCCCGCCCTCTGACCGTTGCTCCTTCTCCGAGGACATGACTGTCCCAGAAGAGGGTGTGCTCAAGGGTCATGGGATGAAGGGCTTTCTCTCTGCAGAGCTGATTACAGGCTCAAGCTTAGCCCTGATCCTAACATAACTCCACACGCTCACAAGCAGTGGTCACTTCCCCCAAAGCTCTCCGTGCCGGGTTAAACCCCTTCACTGAACAATCTCCGTCCATTTCAGTCTTCCTGCTCATTCAGATGTTCACTGTGTAAATATTGGCATGAAAATACCATGTGCCAAGATTTCATGCAATTAGCAAATATTGGTTGGTTGACGACAAAACCCATAAAATCAAATGTTGACTGTTGTATAAGATTCATGGGCCATCCCATGATTCATTTGTCTAGAAAAACACACACATTTATTAAGTCTGCACAGTGCTAGCTTGGCTCTTTCGGCACACAGCCTTCTATCTGTACTTCTGCAGGCCAGTCCGAGTATCCATTCTTTGCATCATCAGGGTGGTTGATCTGTACAAAGAAAAGAACTGTATTTATTTGCTAATCCACAAATATTTCATGTGTCATCTATGAGCAAAGTCCTAGAATCGAAAAGTCCCATTCTACGATTAGTCACTTCCTAGAATGGATTTTGCCCCAACCCACTCTGGCTACTTGATTTTTCTCTCAACGTGCTTCCTAATACAGTTTGACCCAGGTGTTAAGGAAGCTCCAGAACTTTCTGCAGTGATGTAAATGTTCTGTGACCAATCCTGTCCAATAGAGTATCCACTAGCCATGCTTGGCTATCAAGTACTTGATATGTGCCCAGTGTGAGTGAGGAACTGAATGTTAAGTTCTATTTAATTTTAATAAACGTGATGCAAACTTAATAAATGCAATAAATTTAATAAATGAAATGCAAATTTGGTTCATAGGTGCTGTATTGAACAGCATAGTTCTAACATTTAGTTTTCATTCTGTGGGGGTAGGACTATATGTTACTACAGAATTCCTAGCTCAGCAAATGTGTGCTCCTATTGATGCGGGGTTAGTCGTTTATATTTTCTCCTAGAGGCCTAGTGCATGAATTTCGTGCATTGGTAGAATCCCTAGAGGCTGCTGGCTGCAGGCTGCCAGCTGGAGCCTCCCTCCCTTCCCCCTGCCAGTCCTGGTCCCCTGGTCTAACTCCAGGACACCTCCTGGTCAAGGGGACAATTTGCATACTATTCTTTTATTATATAGGATTCTTTCGCAGATAATGGAGTGCCTTAGCTTAATGCTTAAAAGGAAGAATATGCATTCTAAATGTTGGAATTCTAATTATCTATCTTTTCTTACTTAACATCTTTGAGATATAATTTTCATACTATAAAATACACCCAAAGTGTTTGCATCAATGGTTTTTAGTGTATTCACAGATATGCAACCATCGTAGTCAATTTTAGAGTATTTTCCTCACTTGAAAAAGGACCAATACACAGTCACTCCCCATGCCCCACAGCCCTAGGTGCTCACTAGTCTACTTTGTGTCTCTATGGTTTTTGTCTATTCCAGAAGTTTCATATAAATGAAATGAGCAGGAAGCGGTCTTTTGTGTTTGGTTTTCTTTGCTTAGCATGTTTTCAAGGTCCATCCATGTGGTAGCATGTATCAGTACTTCATTTCTTTACATGGGGCTGAATAATATTCCAGGGATGGCTATACCCCATTTTAAAAATGTATTTTTATATATTAATAAGACACGTGGATTGTTTCCACTTTTTTGTTTTTTTACGAATAAGGCTGCTATGCACATTCATGTACAAGTTTTTGTGTGAACATGTTTTTACCCCCTTGGATATGCAGAATATCTAGGAGTGGGATTGTTCGGTCACATGGTAGCTATATGATTACCTTTTTGAGGAACAGCCAGAATATTTCCCAAAGCAGCAGTAGTATTAGGTTTTTTTCGAGAGTGTCTGAAGGTTCTAAATTCTCCACATCCTTGTTAACACTTCCTAGTATTTTCTTTTTAATTGCAGCCTCTTAGTGAGGGTGAGGTGGTATCTCACTGAGGCTTTCGTTGGCATTTTCCTGGTGGCCGATTACAAGCATCTTCTGGTGTGTTTATTGGCCCCTGAAGACAAGTTCATTCCGATCTCTGCCCACTTTAAATTGGGTTATTTGTCTTTTTATTATTGAGCCGTAAGAGTTCTTTATACATTGTGGGTATAAGTCCTTTATTTGCAATTTTTTTTCTTCCTCCTCACTTTTTTTTTTTTTTTTTTTTGGTGTGGTGTCTGTTGATGCACCAAAGTTTTAATGAAATGCAATTTCTTTTTTCTTTTTTTTTGTTCCTACTTTTGGTGTTGTAGCTAAGAAACCATTGTCTAATTCAAGGTCATAAAGATTTAGGGCTACGTTTCCTTCTACAAGTTTAATGGCTCTAGCTCCTACATTTAGTCATTTGACCCATTTTGACCTAATTTCCACATATGGTGTGAGGTAGGGCTCCAAATTATTATTATTTTTTTTGCATGTGAGTGTCCAGTTGTCTTATCATCATTCTCCATGCAGTGGTTTTGGTACCCTTGTCGAAAATCATTGACCAAAACAGTGATGTTTCATTTCTGGACGGTGGGTTCTGTTCCCTGGGTCCGTATGTGAGCTGTGTGCCAGCACGCAGTCTTGATTACTTTGTAGTGAGCTCTGAAATTGGGAAGTGTGAGTCCTCCACGTTGTTCTTCTTTCTCGGGATTGTTCTGGCTATCTGGCTCTCTTGAATTTCCATGTGAATCTCAGGATCCACTTGTCAATTTCTATAAGAAAGCCGGCTGGGCTACGAAGGGGGGATTTGGATGTGCCCATGAAACAGGGCTGCCATTTTCTCAGGAAAGTAAGGGCAATGGGTCCACCCTCCTTGTACATCAGAATCCCCCTGCCAGGCCCCACCTCTGGGGGTCCAGTTCAGGTGGCCTGGGCACCAGTGTTGCATAAGGAGGCTTGGGGAGGGCAGGTGGGGCGGGCCAGATGGAAGGAGCCAGGAAGCTCTGAAAGGCCCGGTTTTTCTCGGGTACTGGGCCCTCTGCTCAGCTCCTTGCTGAGCCCCACATGTTGCTCTCACTTCATCCTGATTGACTCTCATCTAATAGGGGCTGTCCTTATCCCATCTCCACAGGGGATGGTGCTGAAGCACAGAGAGGTTAAGTAACTTGCCTAAGACCACACAGCTGGTAGATAAAGCCTGGAGATCCCTAAGATGTAAGATTGGTACTGATCATGCAAAGGGTGGAGGAGAAGGTGGCCCTGTATCACTCCACAGAGGCAGCCCGGGGAAGGCCAAGGGGGAGTGTAGCACATGCCCACATCACAGCTGAAGGATCACCCAGCTTTCATGTCGGTACACAGATTAGAAGACTCACGCCCAGAGAGGAGAAGCAGCTTGTTCAGCATCACCTGGGGCCCCTCAAAAATCTGACCCTGGACTCCAAGCCCCTCTCCCAGCCACCCCTGGCTCCCCTCACCTCCTGCAGGTCCAGGCAGTGGGGCCCCCGGAGAGCCACCATACAGAGCGCAGGCAGTGCTCACTCTTAGGACAAGCCCATGAGCCTCAAGAACACTGGGTATCTGGACCCGATCATTAGCAATGTGTGGTCTGGGCAGAGGCCCCGGGTAAACACTCTTGATGTGTTCTGGAGGGCTGGCTCTCCGGGCGAGGAGGGACAGGGAGTTACAAGGAGTAAACATGCCTTTTGGGTGCCTGCTAAAACCCCCAGGGAACCTGAGCTTCCGGAGGGCGATTGCAGGGCGTCAGGGGAGCTCTGGGCCTTCTCCTGGGTGTGTCACCAATTACCTGTTTGTGTGGCTGCCCTGAGATCACACCCACCCACCCCCTTCTCCTCCACCTCGGCCGTCCTGCCACCAGCGGAGGTGGCCCCGCCGCCGCCCATCTGCTTTGGTTTTTATAAAAAACTAGGGGCCCTGTGCACAAAATTCGTGCACTGGCGTGAGTGGTCCCTCAGCCCAACCTGCCCCCTCACATACTGGGAGCCATCAGGGGATGCTGAGGTTTTCGTCCTTGGGCAGGGGACCTCGGCCAGGGGACCCCAGCCAGTGATTGCCCTGCGATGGGACTTCTTACTGAGGCTTTTTCCGGCCTTGGGAAGCAGCCATCTTGGTTGGGTGTTAATTTGTATATCACTCCTGATTGGCTTGTGGGCGTGGCTTGTGGGTGTAGTGAAGGTACAGTCAATTTGCATATTGCTCTTTTATTAGATAGGATATTTTCATTGATTTCAGAGAGGAAGGGAGAGGAAGAGGGAGAGACAGATAGAAGCCTCATTAATCGGCTACCTCCTACATGCCCCCTATTGGGGATCGAGCCCACAACCTGGACATGTGCTCTGACTTGACCTGAAATCGAACCCTGACCTCCTGGTTCATAGATCAATGCTCATCCACTGAGCCACACCAGCTGGGTCCACCTGCTTCTGTCATCCTTCCCAGACCCATCACCACATCCATGGTTATGGATGCAAACAGAGCAAGCAGGGGACTGCGGCCAGATGTCCTCGCCTGACGTCAGAAGCAACCTGTGGACACGCAAACCTCTGCCTCTCTGAATTCCTAGCTCGGGGAAGGGGTTCCCTTTGCCCAGGAAGGGTGGGAGGTCTCCCTGCTTGGCAGGCAGCTAGCTCCCCGCTCTTGAAGCCCCGGTGTTTTGGCCCCAGTTCCAAAGAGCAGCACTGTCTCTCAGAGGCTGTGCCATCATCCCCAGAGGCATCAGCTCATAAATCCATGACAAGTCCCCAGGCCTCAGCTGCAGTTTTCACAGGCTGTGGAGTTAATGCATAAGCATGCCATTCGTTTGCTGTTTACGTAGATAAATAACAGGACTTCAAGTCAATCATGAACACGTTACAAGAAGGATACATTTATCCAGTGTTTGGTGCCTGCCGTTATTTTATTTTATTTTATTTTATTTTATTTATTTTATTTCATTTCATTTCATTTCATTTTATTTTGTTAATCGATTGCTTTTTAGGAAGTGAAAGGGAGGGGCGGGGAAGAGAGAGAAACATTGATGTGACGGAGACACATCAATTGGTTATCTCCAGCATGAACCCCAACCAGGCTGGGATCGAGCCTGAAACCGAGATACTCGAATCGAACCCAGGACCTTTCAGTCCAAGGGCGGACACTCTATCCAGTGAACCAAACCAGCTAGAGCTGGTGTCCAACCACTTTAAATGCTCTGGCGAACAGGCACGGTGGTCTCTGAGCCCCATCAGCAGTAAGCACTGTCCCTCTCCCCACCGGAGACAAAGCAGAGAGAGAGGCCTGGGTTGGCCCCAGCACGATGCACAATCAGTCTCAGCAGCCCATCGAGAATTTTCTAGTGTTTGGTTTTGTAGATCCTCACTGGAGGATATTTTCCTATTGATTTTTAGGGCGCGTGGGAGAGGGGAAGACAGAGCAAAACACCAACGGGAGAGAAACACATCCATTGGTTGTCTCCCGCACATGCCTGGCCAGGGGAGGAGCCTGCAACCAAGGTACGAGCTCTTGACTGGAATCGAACCTGAGACCCTTTGGTCTGCAGGCCAATGTTCTGTCCACTTAGCCAAACTGGCTAGAGTGAGGATTTCCTACTTTTAAAGAGATTTAAGCCCAAACCGGTTTGGCTCAGTGGATGGAGCATCAGCCTGCGAACTAAAAGGTCCCAGGTTCGATTCCGGTCAAGGGCATGTACCTCGGTTGCGGGCACATCCCCAGTAGGGGGTGTGCAAGAGGCAGCTGACCGATGTTTCTCTCTCATCAGTGTTTTTAACTCTCTATGCCTCTCCTGTCCCCTCTGTAAAAAGTCAATAAAATATATTTTTTAAAAAAGAGATTTAAGAATTGAAACCTCAATGCCGATCTAATGCTGATCTAAGGGGAAAGGGTTCCATTCTCAGCATGGACGGTTTCACCTATGACACACCCAGCACCAACGGAGCGGAAGGTGGGATTTTCCCAGATATAGGAACCGGGAGCCGGAGTGGCGAGGCGGGCGCTCAGCCCGGGTGCCCACCCCCGCATGGCCCTGGCGGCACGCACTCTACGCGGGGACGTAGTCAGAGACGGGAAGTTGTGACCGACTGGCAACCTTTCACATCACAGCCCCTGTTCTCCTCACCACCTGTGGGCAGGGCCATTCCCAAACCACTAACCCTGGGACCCGTCGGCATGGTGACGGAGGGTCGCTAGACTCGGTGTGGTGAGCACATTGTTACGTAAATGCTGCATGCCTGCGTTGTACACCTGAAACCAATGGAATGTCGCATACCAACGGACTGTGCGCTAAAACCCAGTGACGGCAGACACTCACCCCCTCTCTCTGGATCTCTGCAGGGAGGTCAACGCCCTTCGCCGTAAGGAAGGCCCAGCTGGACCTGAACCGCATGCTCCTGATCTCTTGGCTTCCAAGCGCTTCTATGGTCTTCTTGGCGTCCTCCTGCAGGCTGGGGGACAGAGGAGAGCGACTGGATGTCTCCCGCGGGGACCCCTGTGCGTCCCACTGTGTCTGTCCCGGCACAGAGGTCTCCAGAGCCGCACATCCCCTGGGCCGGGGCGGAGGTTTGGGGGGGAGGTGAGCAGGAGGACAGGGCACCGGAGCCGGCTGCATGTGTCAGGTGTCTAGCCACCGCTGGGCGCCCCACGCACGCTCACCGGGTGCTGCCGTCTTCCTGGGTCACCATGAAGAGCAGGGACTTCGCAGGCGCGTCCTGAATGAACTGGGTCATGGGTCCTGAGTTATCTGTCGGGTCAACGCAAACCAGTTTTATTTTTTTAATATATTTTATTGATTTTTCACCGAGAGGAAGGGAGAGGGAGAGAGAGTCAGAAACATCGATGAGAGAGAAACATGGATCAGCTGCCTCCTGCACACCCCCTACTGGGGATGTGTCTGCAACCAAGGTACATGCCCTTGACCGGAATCGAACCCGGAACCTTTTAGTCCGCTCTATCTACTGAGCCAAACCGGTTTCGGCTGCGCACCCGTTTCAGGAGCGCTGTTAGCTGAGGCTCTTGACCTCAGCATCGTGGCCACTGTGCATCCTGATACCTGGAGCTCCTCCCTGGACCAGGTACACGGCCTGCAGCGCTCTCCTGACAGCTGCTGGGCTTCCGCGTGGGCCCGCGGAGGTCAGAGCAGCTCAGATCAGGAAGATGCTACGGGCCAAACTCGACACCCACGGCCACTTGGGTGGCAGGGGCAGCGCTGGCTCTGCAGTGACGAGGACAGCCCCACCCCCGAGTGGCATCCCAGATGGAGCGGCTCAGGCAGGATGGCAGGACAGATGCCTGGGGCAGTCTCTGCTAAGGGGGCTGCCTGCATCTTACAGGATAAAGGCAAGGCGAACCTCTGACCCTACTCTGCACCCCGGGGCTCGGGGCTGGTCGTTGTGTTGTTAGCTGCTGAGTAAACATGCACAACTCATGCATTTCTCATGCCTCTCCGTGGTCTTACAGGGACCTGTTACCAACTCTCAGGGCTGGTATATCCTGACGGGCACCATGGCCAAGGCCCGGTGCCCAGGTGGAGAGACGAGGAAGGAGGCTGGGGGTCATGGGCCCAGGAAGGAGCACCCCAGACCCAGCGGGCCCCAGGCCCGGGACAGACATCCTGATGCTGTTCAGGCCGGATGCTGGTGGCGTTACTTTACATAGATTTGGTTTGAAAACATCTCTTCCCGTTATCCAATGAGGGAAGGGAAGGAGAAGATTCAGGACAAGTGTGGCCAGAGGAAAGGAATTTTCTAGAAATGCTTTCACCCTGACTTCTGTGAACCCAGCGACTAAGATGACTTATGGAGGGACGACCTTTCTAGAATACTCAGCATGAGGTTCTGGCAGTTTTCTTAGCAGACAACTGAGAAGGTTTGGCATTTCGCTTGTGCTTTTTACGGGTAAAGTGTTCATTTATGTTTATAACTCATCTAAGTTTTAACAGGAAGAGAGTTTTCTTACCTCCTTCATTCATATCAAAAGACCGCGCTGCCACCGCCTTCCCGGTCATGTCTGGAGAGAAAAGGAACAGCTTTTATTTTATTTTATTTTTAATATATTTTATTGATTTTTTTACAGGGAGGAAGGGAGAGGGATAGAGAGTTAGAAACATCGATGAGAGAGAAACATCAATCAGCTGCCTCCTGCACACCCTCTACTGGGGATGTGCCCGCAGCCAAGGTCCATGCCCTTGACCGGGATCGAACTTAGGACCCTTTGGTCCGCAGGTCGACGCTCTATCCACTGAGCCACACCGGTCAGGGCAGAGAACAGCTTTTAGCAGAAAGCTCCTCAGGACTCAGGGTGTATCCGGGGCACCAGGGTTCTCGGTGTGGCCTGCTCCTTCCCCATCTCTTTCCCTGGAGCCCCAAGACGCGCTGCTGCCTGTCCTGGTGTTGCCCATGTGGGTGAGCCAGAGAGAGGGCTCCTCGCTGCCCTAGGGCTTCCTTCCTGGTGACTTCCCACAGAGATTCCACCCTACACTTTCCTGTTGCACCTTCTTCTTCCCATAGAGACCCCAGAATTCCGGCCTCAGGGCTTTCTGCTACATGCTGAGTCTGCCCCCCCTCCCCCGTCATCATGCTGGGCACGTTGTCTTGGGGTCCTGCAGCCCCACTGTCACTGGACCATGTGTTCAGCGTACTCCCAGGGCCACCCCAAACCCGCTATTGTCTGGGTCCCCAGTGGCGATTGTCTTTCCCAGGCCGAAGGGGAGGCCAAGCATGGCTTGTCCTGAGGCCCTGGTCCCCTCTGTCACACAGAGACCGGAGGCGGTGGCCGTGTCGCCCTCTGCTGGGCCACCGGCTGTCTGAGAGCAAAGGCGAGGCCAGGTCTGCTGCTTCGGTCTGACCCGCCTCTGCCAGTCCTCCTCGTTTTGTTTTAAAAGTCTGTGTTTGGTTTCATTGTGTTTTCTTTGGAACTACAAATAATCTGCAAAGGGAGGCGTTGTAAAAATAGTTAAATAAGTAATTTTTAAAATGCATTGAAATATAAACCTAGACTAGACTGAGTGCAAAAACCATTGAGAACCCAAGGTATCTGGGAAAAATCCCACCACAGAGCCTTTCGAAGCGTTTTAAAGGAAACAATTAATAACTTACAATCGACAATGGCGATATTTATTCCTCTCCCAACATTTCCAGTCTTTTCTCCTATGAGCCTGAAATGTAAATAAACAGTAGTCAAAGGACTCCTTTCTTACCAAGCCCGGGGGAGCCCCTTCCCCCACATCCTTCACCAGATCTTGTCCTGGCAGTCCTGCTACTCCCATCGTCACCTCCTACTCCCTCCCTGGCTGACATGCTCGACAGTCTCCCCCCTCCCCCCACTCCTCCACACACATCCTCCCCCGGGTCCCATAGGCTCAGGCCCTCAGGGAACCTGGAAGCTGCACGGAGTCTTATGATTTAGACAGATGGCCAGGGAGAGGACAATTTCAGATTTGCTTAGCAAAGCTCAGATTTGTTTAGTACAAGCTCTTTTCTAAAAAATGTTTCCCCACTGACCCTCAGCCACCTCATGAGCATCCATTGTTCTGCTTCATTCATGTGACGTAGAAGGGGTGGGCCATAGAGACGGTTCTAACCCAAGTCTGATATCAATTTATACACATCCCCCCCCCCCTTAGTGTGATCACGAGAGTCTCCTCCACTCTTGTGGTCCTCTTATCTAACCCCCAGTAACCTTCAGTAAGCCCCTATATTACTTCAGTTAACATTTGCTTTTATCTACTTATTTTAAAAATATACATTTGTATTGATTTCAGAGAGGAAGGGAAAAGAAAAGAGAGATAGGAACATCAATGATGAGAGAGAATCAACGATTGGCTGCCTCCTGCACGCACCACACTGGGGATCGTGCCTGCAACCTGGGCCTGTGCCCTGACCGGGAATCGAACCATGACCTCCTGGTTCCTAGGGTGACACTCAACCACTGAACGAACCATGCTGGCTGGAAATCTTTGCTTTCCGGGAGATGCTAGACCTTTGGAATTTCATGCAGGTATGTGCACATCCTTTGTCAAGTTTTAGTGTAAATGATATATTCGTTCCTACAGCAATGTGGAAGCTGCTATCCTTTTCCACGTTTGGGAGATTCTGCCTTTGATGTGTTTTTGCTAAAGTCCTGTGAAGCCTTTAGGCTAAATCTTTTTGGGAGGAGTGGCTCTTAGACAGTCTCAGAGAATATTCTATAAGAATTGGAAAAGACTCAAAAAGAAACTTCCATCCTATATAATAAAGAGGTAGTGTGCAAATTGACCATCACACCCTCACAAATGGCTGCCTATGACCAGCCCGGCAGGGGGGTTAATGAGGGACAACCAACAACTGAACAACAGGCTGCGTGGGGCAACCAGGCAGGTGGGGGGAGGGCATAAGGGGCAACTAGGTTGGCGAGGGGAGCAGTTAGGAGTGGCCAGGCCAGCAGGGGGAGTCAGTTGGGGGTGACCAGGCTGGCAGGGGAGGTAGTTAGGGATGATTAGGCTGGCACACAGAGGCAGTGAGGGCTGATTAGGCCAGCAAGGGAGGGGGGTTAGAGGCGACCAGGCAGACAGGCAGGCAGGTGAGCAATTAGAAGCCAGCGGTTCAGGATTGTGAGAGCAATGTCCGACTGCTGGTTTAGGCCCAATCAGACATCCCGTGAGGGGTCCCAGATTGGAGAGGGTGCAGTCTGGGCTGAGGGGGAATCCCCCACCTCAGTGCACAAATTTCATGCACCAGGCCCTCTAGTTTATGATAATAGAAAGTTAGGTCATCTGAAGACTAAATTATGAGGTGCTGAGCCCAGCCTGGGAAGCTTCTTACATTCCAGAAGCATTTGTTGATTCCCGAAAAAGTGCCTAAGAAGGTGAGGAGCACTTCTGATAACCATATGAAGCTCGGGGGACAAAAGTTGGAAACCAGGGCCCATCAAAGGAAAGGCCCTATTAATCGCCCATTTCTTATTTGGGTTGGAGTGAAAAAGGGTTCAATCCTGACGGTGAGAGTGAATCAGGCCTAAGTCAGAACTTGTATAATGCAGACACCAAGTGGCCCAAAACATCTCGATCCTTAACCCATATGCACATTATTCTATTCTGCTAATGGTCCCTGACAGAAGTACACAAACATTCTCAGAAGGAGAAGGTAGCATCATCTGCTGCCTCAGTTAAAAAGCACCCTCCAATGCTCTTCCTGGCACACTCTCAAATAGGACCCGGCACAGGAGGAGAGCAGCCGCCAGAAACAAGAGCCGATGGAACCCGCAGAACACAATAGATAGAAGAGACAGACTCACAGGGCTGCAAATACTAGGATTATCCAACAGACTTTCAAGTAACTGAACTTAATATGGCCAAGACGATGATAAATAACGTTGAAAATTTCATAACTGGAAACTACAAAAAATGATGTGAAGATTATGGAAAGAACCCAAATGAGGCGTTAAAACTAGAATAACATAATAACCAAAATCAGTAGCTAATGGAAGCGTTTAGCAGCAGAAAGAATTAGTAAACTGGAAAGCAGTTCAGAGGAAACCAGCTCTGTTCACATGAAAGACAGAGAGATACAAAATGGACTGTAGGCGACAGAGATTATAACAAAGCATAATGTTTCACACATATCTTAGGAGGGGAAAGAATAAACGAGGCAGAAAATGCAGTGACGGAGAATTTGTTAAATGTGATGGAAGACTTTAATACGTATATTTAGGAAGCTCAGCCCTGGCCAGTGTGGGTCAGTTGGTTGGAGCATCATCTTTTGCACCAAAGTTTACCAGTTCAACTCCTGGTCAGAGCATCTACCCAGATTTCAAGTTCAATCCCAGGTTCAAGTAAGTATGAGAGGCAACTAACAGATGTTTCTCTCTCACGTGGATAGCTCTCTCTCCACTTTCCCTCCCCCTTTCTCTCTCTCTAAAGATCAATTAAAAAAATACTAAGAGGTTTTTGTTTTAAAGAAGCGCAATAAACCCAAGGAAGATGAAGCAACAACAATAGACACAGCAGGGTACAAGTGGTGAAGACCAAAGATAAGCAAAAATTCTCAGAGGCAATCAGAGAGGGAGGAAAGGCAATTACTTTCACAATATCAACAAAGTGTTAGCTGACTTACTAAGAAAAACAATGGAAGCTAGGCCACCGTGAACTATATCTGGAGTGGGTTGTAAGGAAATAAGCAAACATCTACCATCAATAAAGATGAAATAAAGATATTTCAGAGGAACATAAACTGAGATAATTCACCACCAGAAGACCATACAAAGCTCTGGTTCTACATCTTCTGCTGTAATAAGCCTTATCCATAAATATTAGCTGTCCTTCAGTCTTAAGAGTACTTCTGGAGTGTCCCTGAAACTAATAGCAGTTGTGGGACCTTGCACCCTCCCAAAAGCCCCCCACCAATTCTTAACCAAAATACATGCACATGTGCACCAAGAGACATGAACAGGGCTATTCATACCACCATCCTATCTAATAAAAGAGTAATACGCAAATTGACCATCACTGCAACACACAAGATGGCTGCCCCCATGTGGTCATAAGATGGCCACCACAAGATGGCCAAAGGGGGGGGGGCAGTTGGGAGGGACCAGACCTGCAAGGGAGGGTGGTTGCGGGCGATCAGGCCAGCAGGAGAGGAAAGTTGGGGGAGACTGGGCCTGCAGGGAAGGGCAGTTGGGGGGAGATCTAGGCTTGCAGGGGAGAGCAGTTGGGGAAACCCAGGCCTGCAGGGGAGGGCAATTAGGGGTGACCAAGCCTGCAGGGGAGGGCAGTTAAGGGTGACCAGGCTTGCAGGGGAGGACAGTTAGAGGCAAACAGGCTGGCAGAAGAGCAGTTAGGCATCAATCAGGCTGGCAGGGTAGTGGTTAGTGGGTGATCAGGCTGGCAGGCAGAAATGGTTAGGGGCAATCAGGAAGGAGCCAGCAGTCCCGGATTGTGAGAGGGATGTCTGACTGCCCGCTTAGGCCCTATCCTACCAGGATCGAACCTAAACGAACAGTCGGACATCCCTCGTGGGGTCCCAGATTGGAGAGGGTGCAGGCTGGGCTGAGGGACACCCTCCCCCGCTCCATGCACCAATTTTGTGCACCAGGCCTCTAGTTACTTATAACAGCTCCAAACCAGAAATGACCCAAATGCCATTCAACACAATGAATAAATGAATTGTAGGATATTCATGCAATGCAATATTACACAGCAATCCCAATCAATGAATAATAGCTTTACCCAACATCAAGGATAATTCTCACAAATATGATTTTGAGCAAAGAAGTAAGACATAAAAGTCTATGGTTTACGGTTACATTTACATAAAGTTCAATAGCTAAAATGAAACAATAATGTTTTACAGTGTATGCTAGGCTGTAAAACTGTCAAGAAAAGCAAGGAAATGGTCGCCATAAAAGACAGAATGGAGGTTACCCTGGGCAGTAAGTAAAAGGGGGCTGCACTTGGGAAGGGGTACAGAGGACTCATGGTATGCTGGTGATAGTCCATTTCTTAGTCTGGTTGGTGATCACACAAGTATTACTTTATCATAATCTGTTACACAACAACATGTTCACGAGGTTATTAATTGCAGTGTTACTTATAACTAGAGGCCTGGTGCATGAAATTTGTGCATTGGGGAGGGTGGGGTCCCTCAGCCAGGTCTATGCCCTTTTGCAGTCTGGGATGGGGAGCGGGCCTAAGCCGGCAGTTGGACATCCCCCTCACAGTCTGGGACACAATGCTCCTTACTGCCCACCTGCTTGCTGCTCCTTAGCACTGCCATGGAGGCAGGAGAGGCTCCCGTCACCATCACTGTGCTCACCAGCCACGAGCCTGGCTTCTGGCTGAGCAGTGCTCCCCCTGTGGGAGCGCACTGACCAGCAGGGGGCAGCTCCTGCATTGAGCATCTGCTCCCTGGTGGTCAGTGCGCATCATCATGACCGATTGTTCTGGTCATTCCATCATAATGGTCACTTAGGCCTTTAGTATATAGATACCAAAAGATTTCAAACATTAAAGCATCTGTCAGTGTAAAACCGATTAAATGAGCTAGGATACATCCATGTGTAGGATATTATGTGCTCATGGAAAGGAATAAGGATGATCTCTGTGGACTGACATGGGGCGATCTCTATTACACTGTTAAGTGAAAAAGTGCAAAACTGTGTATAGATTTTGCTACCTGTCCACACACACACACACACACACACACACACACACACACACACAAAATACACATGAGTATATATGTACACACATATACACATACATATATAAATTTAAGCCACAAACGTGGGGATATACTAATTATACAGATACAATTTGTTTATTTTTTACATAAAAACAAAACACTAGAAAGATAAACCAAAATCTAAAAAAATGTAGCCATTGCGCTTGAGCACCAACCTATGTACCTGGAGGCCAGTGCAGATGCCTGGGTTTCGAGCTTGATCCCCATCCAGTGTGGGGCGTGCAGCCAATCAATGATTCTCTCTCATCATGGATGTTTCTACCTCTCTTTCCCTCTCCCTTCCTCTCTGAAATCAATAAAAATATATTTTAAAAAATTGCAAAGTAATGGGGATGGGAGCAGTGAGTCGTGAGAACCAAGTGAGGGTGCAGGGAAGGTGGTCTGAGTGTGATTTTTCTGCCCGATGGCGGCTCCAGCTGAGGTTTCTGCTTCAGGGGAGCTGTGACTTCTGAGTCTCCCTGTCTCTCGAGTTTTCAGGGTGGAGGTTGGCCCAGTGACCCCAAGTCTCTTGTATGTATGAATTCCTACCGATAGCAGCACTTGGGTTGTTTTCGTTGCTTTTTAAAATTGTGCTTTCACTATATGGCTCTATAGTTTCTTTGTCTTGTTAAAGGTCATACATTAACTAAGGTATAGGCATGTTTAAAAATGCCCTTTTAATAAACGAAAAGACAAAACATAGAGAAAATTTTTACGACACCAACGGGCTAGCTACCTTAATATATAAAGGATCTCATAAATCAATAAAAATGGTCAATGACAGAAATAAAAATGGGCAAGAGATAGAAAAAGATAGTTTATAAAAAAAATAAATACAAAGATGCAGCATAAAGAGATCCTCAAGTCACTTAAGGCAAGAGCAGTAACACAGTAAAAATCTGACCCAAAACACAAGTTTCGTCTCACACAATGGCAGTCGCCGAAGTATTTGCCAGCACGTTGTGTTTGGACAGAGGGCGGGCAAACAGTCATGCTGGTCAAGGTGAATGAGTCCTCTGAGAGGCAGAGAGTGGAACAGGACTAAATGCACCAGAGCCTTCCTTAAGGGGGCAGGCCTCTGAGGGAAGATGAGGAGGAGCGGGGAACTGGGGAGAGCCGGTCAGACCACATGGCAAATCCGTCCAACCAGAAGTGAAGGGAAGAGGAAAGCAGCTTGGGTGGACCGGGCCCCCCGGAGCCTGTCCCCCAGGAGTGGGCCCGCCTGGGACCCCTGGTGCTGGCAGACTCTCTCCTTCACCAAACCCCACCCAGGCTCCCCAGAGCTCTTTTTCTTTCTTCCTTTCTTTTTTAAAAAATATATTTTATTGATTTTTTTACAGAGAGGAAGGGAGAGAGATAGAAACATCGATGAGAGAGAAACATCGATCAGCTGCCTCCTGCACACCCCCCACTGGGGATATGCCTGCAACCAAGATACATGCCCTTGACCAGAATTGAGCCTGGGACCCTTGAGTCCGAAGGCTGATGCTCTATCCACTGAGCCAAATCAGTTTTGGCGAGGCCTAACTTTTGGATTACCACATTTATCTCTGCATTGTCCAGTTTTAGCAACAGTCTGCTAAGTCGGGTTAACTAGAACCCCCCTGCCTTTGATTTCTGATCACCTTCCATATTGATTGGGTTTCTTATCCTCCATTCCTCATCTCTCTGGTTTCTGATCTCCTCAGCCCACCTTCAGCAAGGAACCTGTTAGATTAGTCTATCCAGAATCCCCTCAGCCCCAGATGCTTCTTTCCTCTTAGTAATTCCTATCCACTGACCTCACCCCCCTCCTTGGCTGTGATTCCCACTTACTGTGTTCAGAGTTAAGTTCAATCTCTCTCTCCCACTGCAGAGATCACTACAGTGGGTGCCATGGCCCACCTTGAATAAAGTCTGCCCTACCACTGAAACTGGTTTGGCTCAGTGGATAGAGCGTCGGCCTAAGGACTGAAAGGTCCCAGGTTCGATTCTGGTCAAGGGCATGTACCTTGGTTTCGGGCACATCCCCAATAGGGGGTGTGCAGGAGGCAGCTGATGGATGTTTCTCTCTCATCGATGTTTCTGACTTTCTATCCCTCTCCCTTCCTCTCTGTAAGAAAGTCAATAAAATATATTAAAAAAAGAGTCTGCCCCACCATCATCAAAAAGTGTCATGAATACTTTTTATATTATATTTTATTTAAATACTAGAGGCCTGGTGCACGGGATTCATGCACTGGTGGGGGTGTGACCTGTGGGGATCGGCTGCTGTGGGAGTGCTGCTCATCCTGGTCAGCTGCGTGGTGTTCCCACTGTGGGAGTGCACTGACCTCTAGGGGGCAGCTTCTGTATTGAGCGTCTGCCCACTGGTGGTCAGTCTGTGTCATAGCGACTGGTCAACCAGTTGTTCTGGTTGTTCTGCCATTGAGTCACTGGGTTTTTATTATATAGGACTAGAGGCCTGGTGCACAAAATATGTGCATGGGGGGGAGGGTTTCCCTCAGCCCAGCCTGCACCCTCTCCAATCTGGGACCCCTTGGGGAATGTCAGTTGGACATTCCTCTCACAATCCAGGACTGCTGGCTCCCAACTGCTTGCCTGCCTGCCTCCCTGATTGCCCCTAACCGTTTCTGCCTGCCAGCCTGATCACCCCCTAACCACTTCCCTGCCAGCCCGATTAATGTCTAACTGCTCCCCTGCCAGCCTGTTTGCCCCCAACTTCCCTCCTCTGCAGGCCTGGTCACCCCTAACTGCCCTCCCCTGCAGGCTCCATCTCCCCCAACTGCCTTCCCTTGCATGCCTGGTCCCTCCCAACTGCCCTCCCCTGCAGGCCTGATCACCCACAACTGCTCTCCCTTGCAGGCCTGGTTTCTTCCAACTGCCCTCCCCTGCTGGCCATCTTGTAGTGGCCATGCGGGCAGGACCTTTGACTACATGGGGGCAGCCATCTTGTGTGTTGGAGTGATGGTCAATCTGCATATTACTCTTTTATTAGATAGGATGTTTCTATTGATTTCAGAGAGAGGAAGGGAGAGGGAGAGAGACAGAAACATCAATGATGACAGGGAATCCTTGATTGCTGCCTCCTGCACATCACCCACAGGGGCCCGAGCTGGCAACCTGGGCATGTGCCCTGACTGGGAACTGAGCTGCAGTGCTCAATCACGGAGCAGCCCATGGAAGCACGGCCTCAAGCAAACATCCTATAAATTTCAGAACGCAGCAATGGGGTCTGTGGGTCAATGAACCCCCCGCCCACTGGAGACCGGAGAAGTGCATTCCCACGGTTGCGGGTGGGAGGGTAACTACGGCTCCAGGTAATGACCTCAACATTCAAAGTAGAGATAATTTCTAATTCAGAAATGTATACTCAGCCCAACTATCACTTCCTTGGGAGGGGGAATGAGTATATTTTAAACACAAAGAATCTTTAAACATTTTACCTCTCTATTTTACCCTTTTCTCAGGATGTTAATAGAGGATGTGCTCCAGCAAAACAAGGGAGGAAACTGAGAAAGTGCCATTTGTGTCCTTGAAATGGGGGCTGCCACTCCAGAGAGGGAGGCAGAGATCACCCCAGGTTGATGGTGGAGAGGGATGCCCGGGGCCAGGTGCCAGCGGTGCCAGCCTCGAGAGCAGCCTGGGCGCCTGCAGCGTAAGAGAGATCGCCCCGTATCGGTGCACCAGCACGAACAGGGTCCTTTTGAAAAGGGGAAACTTGGCTGAAACCGGGTTGGCTCAGTGGATAGAGCCTCGGCCTGAGGACTGAAAGGTCCCGGGTTCGATTCTGGTCAAGGGCATGTACTTTGGCTTCAGGCACATCCCCAGTAGGAGGTGTGCAAGAGGCAGCTGATGGATGTTTCTCATCGATGTTTCTTTCTATCCCTCTCCCTTCCTCTCTGTAAAAAAAATCAATAAAATATATTAAAAAAATAAAAGGGGGCATTTGAACCCAGATACACGCACAGAGGGAGATGATGCAGACACAGGCAAAGACCACCACCTATGGCCCAGGGCAGGGGCCTGGAGCAGGTGCCCCCCTCGGGCTCACCCAGAGCCAGCCCTGCCCGCGCCTTCCATCTTGGACTCCAGCCTGCAGACGGGGCAAGAACACATTCCTGTTGCTTGGGCCCAGCCTGTGCTCTTTGTGGCGGCCGCCCCGCCCCACGGGCGAGTGCACGGGGCTAGGACAGCTCAAGCCCAGCGCTTATGTAGGCTCCCTCTGCGGGCAAGGCGGTCACACACACCTGCACCTCGGAGGTGCCGCCTGCACAGGGAAGCCACACCTGCTTTAATCTGAGAGGATCATATAACAAAATGGGAGAAAGCCTGCGTCCCGTTCCCATGACGTTGAAGGGCCAGGACACGTATTCAAAGAAGGCGCCGGAGTAGGAACTGAGGCTTGTTTGACCTGCTGCCAAACGAGAGTTCAACACGGGGACACGTCCTCCACCCGCATCCTCCCGGGGAGCACAGCTGGCATTTTCAGCTTCCCCGGCACGCCCCCGCCTTTGCCCAGGGTCAAGGACGTGCCTTCCCTGCTGGGGGCGGGCTGTCCGCCTGGTCAACCTCAGAGGAGGGAAGGGACCAGGCGGCCGCTTTCCTTTCTCACGCTGCTACTTACAGCTGGTCCTCAAAGCAGATTTTGGCGTAGCTGTCCCCGCCCCTGCCACTGAGCAACCGGTAGGCGTAGGTGTTCGGGGGGCACGGGGCCCAGTGGTCGCACTTTTGCCTCTTGGGGGCCGGGGCTGCAAAGAACAAGAACATAACCGATCGTGCGAGGATTTGCCGGAGGAGCCCACCGCTTGGCCATGAACACAGCTGCTCTGTCTTCAGGACATCACCCCTGCACGGCCCAAGGTCATGGGCTAAAACAGGAGTGGGGAAGGGCCACCGATAGGAATGGTGGCCAACAACAGGAGCTTCGGAGATTCCCCTAGACACACGAAGTTAATTTAATCTGTTTTTGTCTTAAGATAACAAATATACAAAAAAAAAAGGGCGGGGGGGGGGGGATTTTTGCAGGTGTAACAAGTTTAAGAGTTGGGAATCACTGCCCATGGCTGGCCATCCAATTGACATACTTGGTATGGGATGGAGGGAGACAGAAACCTTGGGATGAGCCCCTGAAATGCCCGGCATCAGAGGCGGTTCCTACAGGAAGCTGTGTCCAGACTTCTGATTTTGTGAGAAAATGAGAGAGTGAGCCTTCTGAGGGCGTCTCCCGTGCTCTGCTCCAGCCAAAGCTTCCTTGGAGCTGGGCCCCACCCCAGCTGTACGCAGTCAGCCTACTGATTCCGGCACGTTCACTGTGACAGCCTGATCGGTCACAGTCGAGTCCTAGAAAGAGTGTATTTTTTTAGCCACAAAAGACAATTCAATCTGAGAAGGAATGGCTTTTATCAAAATAGTTTCTCATTACTCAGTGCTCCGTACTTGTGCAGATGGATTTTGAATAATGTGCTCCAATATTGAAAGTATAGCAGCAAATCTATTCACAGGGTCTGGAACAGGAGTACAGGTTACTACTCAGTCGTGTCCACCCGTCACCAAATGTCCTTTCTAACGTCTGTTTGGTCATTTCACCACATTCCCGACTTGAGTTGTGTTCCAGGCACACTGTCCCTTAACGCGGCCGACACGGCAAGTTTTCCTGTTTGTCCCCCTCCCAGCACGAGGGGCCTCGGGGCCTCTCCCGGAGGGGGGGGGGGGCGAGTGGGGGATGGAAAGGAGCAGAAACGGAAGGAGATGTTACCTGCCCCTCTCGTCATCGTCACCAACGTGAAACGGCCAGAACCACCGGCACCCCTGAGCGGGCCGCAGCTCCCTAGCAGGCCGGGCCCGGGCACTGACCTCTGAGGATGGGCCTCTCCCCGAGGCTCCGGAAGCTGTAGATGGCACTGGATAGGGGCGCATCCGGGATGAGCTCTGCCAGGAGGTACCCCGAATACCAGGCACACACGGAGGCGAAGATGAAGAGCACGGCTCTCAGGGTGCCTGTGGGCAGACATGCGGGGTGTGGGTGTGCAGGACAGCGGCCGCCAGGCAGCCCCCCGCTCCCCGCTCCCCTAGCCCCCCTCCCCACCCGATCACCAATCACGAGTGTCAGCAGGGTGCTCCTGGCGGGGGGGGTGAGGGGGGGTGTGGGGTGAGGGGGCAGACGAGGGCCCAGGGCTGCTTTCACGAGCCACCACGCCATGATGACGTAGTAGGCTTTGTGGGGGCAGGCATTCGAGGGAGACAGAAGCAGACACACGAACAAGATGTGAACGCTTTCAAGGCCATGCGCTTTTTAAAAAAATATATTTTATTGATTTTTACAGAGAGGAAGGGAGAGAGATAGAACATTAGAAACATCGATGAGAGAGAAACATCGATCAGCTGCCTCCTGCACACCCCCTACTGGGGATGTGCCCACAGCCAAGGTACATGCCCTTGACCGGAATCGAACCCGGGACCCTTCAGTCCGCAGGCCGAGACTCTATCCACTGAGCCAAACCGGCTTCGGCTCCAGGCCATGCTTTTATGTTCACTGTCGGTCTGGGTCTTAGAACCTCCCCAAATGCTAATGTCATCGATTCCTGCAGTGGCCTGGGGAGCCAGCCCCCCTGACTGGCCCGTCTTGCCCGGCTCAGTGGACGAATGGGGTTAGGCATCAGCTCTCTGGGGCTGGTCCTCCATTCCACATGTGCTGTCCCTCCTGCACTCCACCGGCCAGCCCTGCTAACGCTCTGGTGCCGTGCTCGGCAAACTGCGGCTCGCGAGCCACATGCGGCTCTTTGGCCCCTTGAGCGTGGCTCTTTCACAAGATACCACGGCCTGGGCGAGTCTGTTTGGAAGAAGTGGCGTCCGAAGAAGCTTAAGTTTTAAAAATGTGGCTCTCCAAAGAAATGTCAATCGTTGTCCGGTTGATAGTTGGCTCTGTGGACGAATGAGTTTGCCGACCACTGTTCTAGGGAATGACGGAGCCTAGATGAGCCGTGGGAACCCCAGGTCACAGGTGCGGGCGGCCCTCAGGCTTGGGGCTGGTGGCTGAGGAGAGGGCGGCTGGCAGGGGTCTGCGCTAACTGCTGGTGGTCAGTGTCAGAGCTACAGTGAATTGTGGGACACCCAGTTGCTGTCAGGGGGTTGGTGTCTCCCCACCCAGTACCCTGAGCAGAGATGACAGGCAAGCAGTTCTCCCAGCGCCCCTTTTCCAAGTTCACAGCCATGGACAGAAGCAGGCCTGCAACCCACCAGCTCACCGCCCAGGCTTCTTCCTCTCCAGACGGTGAGGACACGCAAACCTGCGTCTGTCACTCTGCCTGAGCTCAGCCCTGACCTCAGCTCCACCGTTTCCTGCACCTGCAGGTCTCCCCTGCCCGTGGGCGCAGTGGTGGTCCCCCCACTGCTGTCTGATCGAGTCTGCAGGCGCTCGGGGGGCCCCCTGGCTCAGGCGGCGACGCTGACGGAACTGGACGCTTCTCCTTCCCCTCGACGATTCGGTCTTTTTCCAAGTGCGCATTTCAGCATCAGTACTTTTTCCTCTTTCCCAAACCACGCAGCCCCCAAATTATGAGAACGTTATGTGGGAGGGCTTCCTGATGCGAACGCCTTGGACCAGTGGTCGGCAAACTGCGGCTCGGGAGCCACGGTGTGCCGCTCCATTGACTAATGAGTTTGCCGACCGCTGGGATAGGGGCTTAATCACAAGGAACGACAACAGCCTGTGATTATTGGAATCGAGAGTCCAGCAAACGCATTAGTCAACAGAGCGGCACACCGTGGCTCGTGAGCCGCAGTTTGCCGACCGCTGCCCTGGACCGTGTGGCCACTGCCATTTCTAGGACTTTGGGGGGGCATCTCACAGCTGGGAAAAGCAGCCGCAGGGAGCACAGGAGAGCCCTGGGGATGGCGGTCCCTGCCTAGAACCCTGTTGGCTTAGTGGCAGGCGTGGTGACCGGCTGCGGCTGTGAGTGGCCCTCTCCTGCGGCACAGCTTTGTCGGCGGCCTCTGTCCGCTGCTTCAGGACGCTCTCCTGCACGATCCCAGCCCATCGCCCTGCCTCCCGCTCCTCGCTCTTCCAGGCTCTCCCAGCCCGCCATGAGCCCCCACTTTGGTGCAGCCCCGTGGTCCGCCCGGGCACACCTGCGGGTGTGGCACTCCAAGGGCCCCTCCCCTCCGGGACTGTGCCCACCACACGCCCAGGACAGCGCATGGGCCACAGAGTATTCTGGAAAGTGCTGGTGGGGCCACACGGGGGGCTGCTGGAGTCCCGGAGCCAGCCTTCGCAGTCAGGCTCAGCGGAAAGAGCCGCTGAGGTCACAGCTGGGCCACTTCGTCCAAGGGTCATAGCTGAAGAAGGCCTCGGCCAGACCGAGGCCATCAGAGGATCTTCCGGGCGCGCGAGGCCTTCGAGCAAAGAGTTGCTGTTTGGCTTGGAGAAGCTGAAAGGGCACCTGCAGCCACCTCCCGGACATGCAAAGCATAGTCACACAGAAGGAGGACACAGCTCTGTCACGGCTGAGCAAGGACAGTAGATGCAGGTGCCAGGGAGCAAAGGAAGAATGAAGACAAGCCCGCAGGCCTCACCAGCGGGACTGAAAGCAGGGCGGGCCGCCCGCCAGGGGACGAGCTGCCCTCCCTGCGCGCTCCCCGGGCGCCCCGGAAGGCTGTGGGTGGCTGTGGGCTGCGGAAGGGCTGCCAGGATGACCTCAGGGCTGGGACGGCCTGGTTTCCTGTGGTGGCCGGGGGAAGCCAAGACCGAGAGCCAGAGCCACCCCAGGTGGGAGGGCAGGACCCACAGTGAGGACGGGGCCCCGGCTGGCGGTGAGCCATCGTAACCCTGGCAGGAGTCTCACACAGTCAGGGGACCACCCAGGACACCAAACGGAGGCGGGAGTAGGAGCCAGGAGGTGAGGACAAGAGGCACCTGGAAAACCATGATACAGGTTGCCCGGGACCCAGCCTGCCCATGGCCCAGCCTGCCCATGGCCCAGCCTGCCTGGGACCCAGCCTGCCCATGGCCCAGCCTGCCTGGGACCCAGCCTGCCCATGGCCCAGCCTGTCCGGGACCCAGCCTGTCCAGACCCAGCCTGCCCATGGCCCAGCCTGCCCGGGACCCAGCCTGCCCATGGCTCAGCCTGCCCATGACCCAGCCTGCCCGGGACCCAGCCTGTCCGGGACCCAGCCTGTCCGGGACCCAGCCTGCCCATGGCCCAGCCTGCCCGGGACCCAGCCTGCCTGGGACCCAGCCTGCCCATGGCCCAGCCTGCCTGGGACCCAGCCTGCCCATGGCCCAGCCTGTCCGGGACCCAGCCTGTCCAGACCCAGCCTGCCCATGGCCCAGCCTGCCCATGGCCCAGCCTGTCCGGGACCCAGCCTGTCCAGACCCAGCCTGCCCATGGCCCAGCCTGCCCGGGACCCAGCCTGCCCATGGCCCAGCCTGTCCGGGACCCAGCCTGTCCAGACCCAGCCTGCCCATGGCCCAGCCTACTCGGGACCCAGCCTGCCCACGGGCCGGACAGCTGCACCAGGAGCTCAGTCCCTGCAGGCGATGGCAGAGCAGGGGGACACTGGGCAGCAGGAGCCCCGGGGCCGGCTCAGGTAAGGACTGGTCTTGGGAAAGGTGCAAAGCCAGGGAGCCAGCGAAGGTGTCTCGATCCCAGTGGGCTGCCCTGGTGGGAGTGGGCCGGCAGCTGCAGAGGCAGGGCGGGTGAGGAAGTACACAAAGTCCAGGAACCTTCGGTGATTCTGTGACTAGGATCCAGCCTTTCCCGCAGGTAATAAAGTCATCACCGGCCTTTAGACACCTCCTCCCACGTGCTTCCACCTCAGAGCAAAGGCCAGGCCTGAGGGCGGGCAGGAAGTCGGGGAACTTCCTCCTTGAGACCCTCCATTATGCGCGCCTGTATGCATACGTGTGTGTGTGTGTGTGTGTGTGTGTGTGTGTGTGTGTATGCCTGTGTGTGTGTGTGTGTGCCTGTGTGCGTGTCCCACCCTCATCCACCTACAGTTCCCAGGGGTCTCAGGCTGGCCCTGGACACTAGGCTGGGGAAGAAAACACTCCTCAAACCAACTCCAGGTTGGGGGACCTCAGGCGGCCGCACCCCTCCCGTCCCAGGGCCCTACCAGGGCACCTCTGAACGCACCACCACTGGGGCCGGGAAGCCGTCTGTGGCCGGCGGTGCGGCCAGCTCAAGCCATGTGCCCTCGCCCTGGAGGTGGCCCCACCTACATCTCTTGTCCTGGAGGGGCCGGGAGGGCTGAGGGGTGGATGGACCGCACTTGGGACTCAGCTGCTTTGTGGCTCCGGGCTCTGCTGTGGCCACTGTCCCACAGGCTGGGGCACACCACAACAGAGGTGCAAGGCCACCCACCCGCAAAGGCTGGCACGCTGGCCCTAGTCCCGAGGGGTGGGAGGGTGCGTGTCACAGGTGCGCGGACTCCATCCACTGAGCCTGCCCATCCTGCCTGTGAGCTGTCTCCCCGGCCAGACCTGGCGCTGGACTGGATTCCTCCAAACGCCGCTTCCAGGAACTTTGCCAAACGTTAGCTCACAAACTCAACGGCGACATGGCTCTGAGTTTCTGCAGGTGACCCCCCCGCCCCCCACCCCGCTTCGACAAATACACTGACCCCAGGAGTTGCAGCAAAGCTTGCTGTGCAAGGACTCACAGCTCAGAGTGAATCAGTCGGCGGGGGAGGGGAGGGGGGAGAGGATGTGGACATATTCAACATTTTCTCCTAACCAAGCAGCCAAACCATGCTCGAAGTGACAGAAAAAGAAGGAACATTTCCTCCAAGATCGCGCTGCCGAAACTCAGCGCCCCAGGGAGGTGTCTTCTCCCCCAAAGAGACACACCTGTACCCGTGGACCCTCCAAGCCAACACGGAGCTGCACCGTCTCCAACACCTGGCTCTGGAGAACAGCACCGTCTCGCACCGTCCACACAAAACCTTACCACCTGGCTTCCCGGCACCCCGGGAACGGGGCAGAAAGTGGTGTTTAGATCTTTCCGGACACGACCACTGAGGATGGAAGTGCTGCTCTGACACACGCGTGGCTGATGGCCCACCGTCCGGAGACGGAGCGGGGGTGGGGTGGGGTAGAGGGGGTCCCTCCCAGAGGCGGAGAGAACTTTCCATTCTTTCCGTTCCGGCACAGACAGGCTGCCTGCTTCAGGCAGAACCCAGACTCTTTGGCGATAGGAAGACAACAGCACAAGCAGGTAAAGGCTGTGTGCCAGGGGCGGGTCCCCCCTCTCCCTCTCCCCCGACCCGAGGTGGGCTCGCAGAGGGCAGAGGGCAGAGGGCAGAGGGCACGTCAGAAAGAGGCTTTCAGAGAGAAAATGACCAAGGAAATAATTGCTTTTTCCCTTTCTTCTTTCCCACTTCTTCCCAAACACCCCACCGCCTCAAATAAAACCAGCCTCTAGACCGGACAGCTAGAACCAGGGACAGGGGGGCGTGCCCTGCTCACCAGACCCCACGCCTCACCCACCTGGCCAAATCCTCATTGGACGCATGGGGGCAGACTCCTGGCTCAGCAGAGGAGCCCCAGGTGAAGTCCCAGTGCCTCTGGCCTGTAGCTGGCAGCCCCCTGCTGGCCCCGAGGGCCTGGGGGCACCCCTCAGGCACCTGCTCTCCCCCGGATGGACTCCTCAAGTCTCTCTTTGCCCACGCTCCCCCAAACCTACTTTCCCACCCAAACATCACTCTCACCGGCCCCCCTGCCAGGAATCCCAGGGGGCCGGTGGGGCCAGGCAGGGGGGAGCCCAGGAAACTGCGCAGGGCTGCCTGCTCCGAACCCCAGCCTGTTCCCCCGGGGCACTCACTCCCCGAATTCCCGTCCCAGGTCAGAGAGCGGATCGGCCGCACCCTCTGGCTCTGCGGGGTGGGGCGACCCCTGGGACTGCGAGGGGGCCCTGCTCCTCTCTGGCGATGGCGGTGGCACTCACCAGCAACCTTCAGGCTCATCTTCCAGGTGCTGCTCCTGCCCGCCTGGCTCCGGCGGCAGCTGCCGGGGGACTGGGGACTTCCCACACGCCAGAGCCGGGCCAGAGCTGGGCCAGGGCGGAGGACCGGCAGCACGCCCTGACAGGCGGCGGGGAGGGCGGGCACAAGCAGACACCAGGCCTGGCAGGTGCTTGGCAGGTGCACCGGGGAGAGCTCAGTCAGTTCCCCTCCGCAGCCCCTGAGGACCCTGCTCTCCGCCCAGCCCCTGGGGGCCGCAGAGAATGACAAGGTTTGTTCTGGAGGGAGGACTCCGGTCCCCTAATGCTTCGTGGACACAGCCCCCCATTTAATGTCTCAGTGGGGAAATGGCTGCAATGGTAAGCATGATGGGAACCTTGTAAACTCCAAGACAGAGCTCCCAGTGGCCCTGGGCCTCGGGGGGGGGGGGGGGGGTTGGGGGGGAGGGAGGCTCTGCTTCTCCCAGACCAGTCCCCTGCCCTCGGCTTTGCCAGGCACCACCTGCTGCCTTCTTCTCTACTGGGTGAGTGTGTGGAGGGGGCGGGGATTCGGGGGACTGAGTGAGGTCGGGTGATTAGAAAGTATGGGGCCAGGACAATGCCCCAGGCCCCAAGGTCAGTGTCAGGTCTGCAGGTCTTCTTGTTCATACACAGCCGGGGGGGAGGGGGGGAGGAGGGGAGGGAGCGAATGGGGTGGGGGGAGGTCAGGCAGGTGTTCGAAGAAAGCATTCCTTTTCTTCATTTTTTTGAAATAGTTGTATTAATTCTTTGGATTTTTGTAAAAGTCACCTGTGAAGCCGTCTGGTCCAGGGCTTTGTTTGTTGGTGGATTTTGTTGTTGTTACTCTTCACCCAAGGATATTTCTCTATTGTGTTTTAGTGAGAGTGGAAGAGAGAGGGAGAGGGAGAGAGGGAGAGAGGGAGAGAGGGAGAGAGGGAGAGAGGGAGAGAGGGAGAGAGGGAGAGAGGGAGAGAGGGAGAGAGGGAGAGAGGGAGAGAGGGAGAGAGGGAGAGAGGGAGAGAGGGAGAGAGGGAGAGAAGGAGAGAGGGAGAGAGGGAAAGGGAAAAGGAAAGGCACACACCAGTTTGGTTGCCCTGACCAGGGCCGGGAATTGAGTTTGTAACTGAGGTACATGCCCTTGGCTGGAATCAAACCTGTGACTCATTGGTCCGCGGGCTGATGCTCTAACCACTGAGCCAAACCAGCTAGGGCTGTTGGTAGATTTTTAAATTTTATTTCTGCCTTAATTTTATTTGCTAGTAATCAGTCTGATCAGATTTTCTGTTCCTTCCTGGTTCAGTCCCAGAAGGTTGTGTGTTATTAGAAATTTATCTACTTATTCCAGGTTGTCCAGTTTGTTGGCATATAGTTATCCTTGGTATTCTTCAATGATCATTTGTCTTTCTGTGTTGTTGGTTGAAATCTCTCCTCTTTCTGATTTTATTTATTTGTGCTCTCTTTTTATTGTGATGAGTCTGGCTAGAGATTTGTCGATTTTATTTATTTTTTCGAAGAACTAGCTCTTGGTTTCATTGATCTTTTCTACTGCTTTTAAAATCTCCGTTTCATTTATTTCCACTCTGACCTTTGTTATTTCCTTCCTTCTACTTATTTTACGTTTGGTTTGCTCTATTCCTAGTTCCTTTAGGTGTGAAGTGAGGTAGTTTACTTGAAGTTCTCTTGTTTCTGAAGGTAGGCATGGAGCACTGTGCACTTCCCTCTTAGAACTGCTTTTGCTGCATTCCATACATTTTGGAAAGCTGTATTTTCATTTGTCTCCAGGGGCTTTTGATCTCTTGCTTGATTTCTTCTTTGACCCGTTGATTGTCTAGTAGCATGTTTAGTCTCCATGTAGATGAAGTTCAAGAACCACAAAATTGACCCATGGCAACAGAGGACAGAACAGTTTACTCTGAGCATGGGGGGAGGGGAGAAAGCTCTTTATTGCGAAGGAGAAGGGCAGACTTCCTGGTGAGATGAAAAGTTCTGTGTCTCTACCTGGGCAGTAAGGACACAAGAATCCTACGCAAAACGTTACAGAGCAATATTCATTTAGGAACTGTGTACTTTGCTGCATATAAATTACTAGAGGCTCAGTGCACAGAATTTGTGCACTCGGGTGGGGGGGGGAGGGGAGTCCCTCAGCCAGGCCTGTACCCTCTCACAGTCCGGGAGTCCTGGGGGTATGTCTGACTGACAGCTTAGGCCTGCTGCTCCTCATGCTTCTGGCTGAGCAGTGTCCCCCCTGTGGGAGCACACTGACCACCAGGGGGCAGCTCCTGCGTTGAGCGTCTGGCCCCTAGTGGTCAGTGTGTGTCATAGCAACCATTCAGTCGATTTGCATATTAGCCTTTTATTATATAGGATACTTCACTAACGTGTGTTATAAAAAAGAAAGAAAACAATAAATCCATTAAAATGATAGAGCGGAACAGGTGTGTGAAGCTTCGGAAGTCTCATATTGAGAGCTCAGCCTGGCCCTGTGGTGGGCAAACTGTGGCTCCTGAGTTACATGCAGCTCTTTGGCCCCTTGAGGCTGGCTCTTCCACAAAATACCACGGCCTGGGCGAGTCTATTTTGAAGAAGTGGCTTTAGAAGAAGAAGTCTAAAAAATGTGGCTCTCCAAAGAAATGTCAATCCTTGTGCTGTTGCTATTTGGCTCCGTGGACTGATGAGTTTGCCGACCACTGGCCCAGCCAGTGCAGCACGGGAAAGCTGCCCGCCAGGTGCCTTCCTGGCCAGGGGCCTGCTGGGAGCTCTGCCGGCTGCGGCATGGGAGGGGAGGGAGCAGCCTGTGGTTCCGTCTCCACATGGAGGCACTTCCCCCAGAGCTCCATCCTGCCCTTCCTTCAAGGTCGCCCCCCCAAGCCTCCCCTCCTCTCTGCCGCCCTCTCCCCCTGGCCCCACAGGCTGCTGGTCACCCAAACTCTCCAGCGCCCTGTCAGCTGCTGGGGGGGAGGGTCTCAGAGCCACGGCAGGGTGCGAGGCGGGGGCACACCGAGCAGATCCGTCACAGGCAGACCCCATGCACACACACAGAGACCTAGAGGGTTTTTGTTGTTGTTTTCACTGTTTTGTAGCTTCTGTGGACTCATGTGTCCATTTCTTTCCTGCGTTTCACATACTGAACCGAACATATGGTCTCATTTTAATTGTCAAGATGATCAGATTCGATTTTTTCTTTCTTTCATAACTTGCCCCAGGACTTTGCCTTCAGAGGCCGTTCAGTGTACACCCCAGACCGCAGTCCTCGCAGTGTGGTCGGGGACCCTGGGAGTCCGGGGACCCTGGGAGGCTGGGGACCCTTTAGGGAAGCTGGCTGGTCCCTTCCAAGCCCGGGATCTTAGGCTGCGAGGCGGCCCTGTGTCCCAACTGACCCGCCCGGCCCCACATCCGACCCTGACCCTGACCCGCCCCAGACCTCCACCGCCGCCCCGCCCCGCGCACACGCTCACCCAGCCTCCACCGGCGGTCTCTGCGCGCCAGGAGCCTCCGCGCCCGCGCCATCCCGCCCGCCCCGCACGCACGTGGCTGGCTCTGCACCGCCGCCTGCGATTCCGGTTCCGGGCGGCGCCCTTTGCCTCTGGCGGACCCGGGTGAAGCCCCCGCCTTACAGGCCTCCCCCTTCTCGCGGACCCCGCTGAGGCGGTGGGGTGTTTGCCCCCCGCCCCCAATGTGCCCAGGGGGGCCCAGCACTACCCTCCTGTCGCTCCCCATACCCCGCGGGTCCCCTGGGGTGCATCGCCGCCTTCCTGCTGCGGAGACCCCACCGAGGCACCCTCCCCAGGCACCCGCCCAGAGCCCTCAGACTGCCCTCCCCCCCGTTGTCCTCCCCCTCCCGCCCCCCAGCCGCTTTCCTGGGGTTCTGGCTGCTGAAACTGCAACCCCAGCGACACTCCAGGAGCAGCCCCCAGGGAGTTCCCAAGGCTGGGTGGGAAGTTCAGGTACAAAGGCCCACTTTGGGGGTGACCTGTGAGCTGTCCCCCATGTAGTGCTCTGGCTGTCCACTGGTTCCCCCTCCCGGCCCCCCCATCTCTGCATCTCCAGCAGCTTCCACTTCTCCACGCCGGGGCTTAGCTCCGCCCTGCCATCCTCAGCCCTTTCATAAGCATGCCTCATGAACAATAAATACAGACGTTTCGGGGGCTTCCGTTCAAGTGCCTTCGAGTTAGTTTCCAGATTAAAATCCTTCCCCAGTTACTTCGGATCCACCCCCAGGATTTGCGTGTATTTGTTGTAAGTGGGGTTCATGACTTCTCGGCATGTCAGTGGCACCTTGGCCCGTGGGCTTCTGGAAGGCAGGGGCTGTGGGGGGTAGGGCTTCAACACTGAACTCTGTGCCGCTCACCCATCCAGTCTCTAACCGCAGTGCTCAGAGAGTCTGCTCTCCACACTCTTAAAAAATAAAAAAAATAAAAAAATATATATATATATAATTATTATTATTTACAGAGAGAAAGGGAGAGGGATAGAGAGCTAGAAACATCGATGAGAGAAACATCAGTCAGCTGCCTCCTGCACAACTACTGGGTATGTGCCTGAAACCAAGGTACATGCCCTTGGCTAGAATCGAACCCGGGACCCTTGAGTCCGCAGGTCAATGGTCTATCCACTGAGCAAAACTGGTGAGGAAGCTGAGAATCCCGGGTTAAGTGACTTGTCAATGGGAATGTGTTATGTATAAATAAACCTTCTCTCTTTGGAGACCTGATCGTCAAAGACCTCCAACTGTATTCACCTGAGAATAATAATAAACTGGTATTTTTGGAACACTTGCTACATAAAACAATGCTTTTGGCCCTTATCAGTAATTGTAATTCAAGTTCAGGCAACAAGGATCAGGAAAAGGGGGCTGATGCTCTGAAAATTAATAAAGGAAGCCTCAATTAAAGTTAGAATTGCAGTGCTTGTAGGGGAAGCTCTCACGCTCTGCCACTCATCCTCAATTACCCCAAAAAGGAAAAAACAAACCTTGCATCTTCAGTAGGAGGGTGTTTTCTATTTGACTACCCTGGCAGGTGGAAGATTTTCTCTTTGCCTGGCAACAGCCCAGCCAATGAGAGATTGCCACAACTCAGCCAATGAAAAACTGAACTCCATTTCCTCCAATGGACTCTGTAACAGGCCCTCCCGACTTTCCCTTCCCTCTTTAAAAAGAATGATCCTCTTCTTTGTTCTCCAGACTTGCCTATGGTTTTGCCATTAGACCTAATATTCAGAAGTGCAATTCTTTGCTGGTAAAATAACTTTTTCTAGGTCAACGATGCCATACCTCCACTGATCCTGGTCATCGAGGCCGACAGCTAAGGTGTGCTTGATCAGCACAGGCTTTGGCTGGAAAAAGTGGTTTTCCGGAGAGAATTGAAAACGCTAAACTCACTTTTATAGCTTATTCTTGGTCTCATCTTGCAGAACAGAAGTCAGAATGCCTGTTGGGGAATGCAAACCAGAACTTGGTCACACTGCCTTACAACACTCATGCCAACAAACCCGCCTTATTGTGTTCCTTTATGACTCGAAACAGTGCCGAGTGGCGTGGAAAATAGTTCAACACACATCTTTTTAGAGGTGACCAGAAAAATGGAAACACCTGTTTAATAAAAATGTCTGGCTCCTTTCTAAAGAGAGAAACAAGGTTTTCACCTGTATGGGAGTGGGGTGGGGTGGGGCAAAGAGAAGATATGTACACATGTAATACCTTAATAAAAAATTGAGGAAAAAAAGAAGTTTTCACTGACTCAAGTCCATCTATCCAGTATCTTAACGAAGCAGAAGAATGAATGAACAAACATTTACTTCAGATGTTACTTCAATGGCTTCACTGTATAATCACAATTGAGGGAGAAGAGAGTTTACACCCATTTTACAGAGGAGGCAGCTGAGGATCTGAGAAGGGCAGTGAGTCCCACAGCTGGTAGGACTCAGGATGAGGGCAGCACCTGGCCCTCTTCTTTGTGCTCTTCTAGGGGCATTTGCAACTATGTATTATTTATTAGTACTGAGTGCTACCCGATTGCACCACTGGAGCTCCTACACTGTGTTATTTATACTGACCTGTGCACGTTCTGTCCCAGCCCCGAGCCTGTGCGTTACTGGTGGACAAGGACTCTCTATGACTTGTTTGTCCAGCAACTAACATGCTACTTGGCCCATTGCAAACTATCAATGCATGTTGAATGAATGAACGAAGAAACAAATAAACATGATCGACAGCAACAGAAGAGAGGGAAGGCATTATTTGATTTGAATTTATAAATTCTAGGTTCTAATCCGGGCTCTGCCATTTTCCTAGCTAGTCCACTAATTCTTCTGGCCCTTAGTTGTCTCACCTGTAACATCACATGATGGTGATGTTGTTATTAATCTCCACTTTGGGGGCACCAGATGTGGCACAGGGGGCCAAATATGGCGGGGATCTCCCTTTTCCGTGTCCAGCATGGAAAGAGAGATGGAACCCATTCTGAGTGGAGGCAGCTGGGGATTAAGAAAAATGAGGAGAGAATAGAAGAAAGCTGGGTGCTGTGTGGGATGCTGTCTTCTCTCTCATGGAGAGACAGGGACCTGGAGTCCACACAGCACGTTTATTTTATACTCCCCCTTCCCCCCCCAAAAATACCAGGAAGTTACACTAGAAGGTCAAGACAAAAGGAGATTATTTGCACTCTTGAGTAGGCCCTGAGCTTTCTTGGTGATAGGCTGGATTTACATATCAATACCCACTCCCAAGGACACCTGGGCAAAGTCAAGAGTCAAATACTGATCTGCCTTCTTGGTGACGTGTGTCCGAAGGGTAGCTCTGCCTGCCACCTTGGATTCAGCTGACAATAATTAAAGAAATGCCCATGTCCCTCCCCAGGGGGCCCTCAACACTCCACCATTTCCAGAAAAATGAAATGAAAGCTCCGCTGCAGTCACTGATGTGTTGGAAACCAATAATGTTCTATGTCCTGTGGAATGGGGCTCCTGGGAGGGGAGAAGGAGAGAACCCCTTTACAAAGCGAACACAATTGTGACACCAAAACCTGTGTCTCTGGGAGGCATAGCTGCTACCAGCTGAGAACCACTGGATCTGATCACAAAGGGTGGGAGGAGAGAGGCCATGGTGACATTTGGGCCTCAATGGGTCGTCACAGGACCTGCATGCAGCACCTGGGAGCTTGTCAGAACTGCAGACCCCACCCCCACCCCACGTGGGTGCCTGTGTTCACAGGGTGCCTGTCATTCACGTGCACGCCGGAGAGCGCTGCCCAGCCACCAGGGTTTTCTTTCCCTGGAGACACTTAGCAACTGAGTTAGGTGATTAAACAGCCCTTTACCATCTGCTGCAAGACTATATGAGATCAGAGCCACCAGGTGTCAAGGCAGGAGGCACCTGGAAGTCATCTGTGCCTCCCAGACCAGGACCCCATGGTGGTCTGGTCGCTCTTAGGAGAGCTCATGAGGGCAAGTGGCAGGGAGGGCCGGTGAGAGGTCCCTGGGGTGGGGA
Organism: Antrozous pallidus; assembly: GCA_027563665.1. Taxonomy (NCBI): domain Eukaryota; kingdom Metazoa; phylum Chordata; class Mammalia; order Chiroptera; family Vespertilionidae; genus Antrozous; species Antrozous pallidus. Next base: position 6,419,017 of record CM050514.1, on the reverse strand, counting down.
CATCCGAATGAGGGACCTGAATGACTGTCCTAACCAGGAAACTGGCGAGGGAGTTGCTGCTGTCCCAGGGACAAGCTGCCCCTGCCTTGTGGACACCTTCAAATGACAGTCATGCTGAGCTGGAGCTTCCTGGTTTCTGAGCAAGGGCCTGTCCCCAGATGGGGCAAGGGCGAGCAGGAAGCCTGGGCGGGTCGGAACTGGCCTGGCTGAGCGACCAGGGCAGTGCACGGGGGCACACCCTCTGCAGGGCTGGTAGGGAATGGAGAGCAGGCCTGCCGCCTGGCATCTCACTCTGTCTCCTGGGAGAACCAGGTCTGGGGTTGCCTCTGACCTTGCCAGGCCATCTGTGCAGGTGAGGGCTGGCTGGTCCAGATGTCAAGGTCAACTCTAAAGGGGACATCTGTGCAGGTGAGGGCTGGCTGGACCAGATGACAAGGTCAACTCTAAAGGGGACATCTGTGCAGGTGAGGGCTGGCTGGACCAGATGACAAGGTCAACTCTAAAGGGGAGGGGAGGCCCAGCAGGGCAGCCAGTGTGTGTGTATGTGTGTGTGAGTGTGTGTGTGTGTGTGTGTGTGTGTGTGTGTGTGTGGTAGGGGGCTACTATGGAAATGGGCCATGGTGATGGGAGGAAGCCCTGTGATATTTATCAAAACCAGCACCCCCTCTCCATCATCCTCTCCTTATCCTTGCCTGTTGCCCCTCCTCCCTAGCACTGAGTCACGCCTGGCATTAATTTAGACATCTTGTTCACTATTATCTGGAGCGTAGTCCTGTCTCGGTAGACCAGGTTCCATGTGGACAGGGTCTCTCAGTTCACAGCAGAATCCCAGGGCCTCGGCAGGCCCTGGCTCACGGTCAGCACTCTCTAAATGTTTGCCCAACGCCTGGATAAACAAATGAGCAAATAGATAAGCTCCAGGGTGTTTTACTTGAGGGTGTGCTCCTGAGAGGACGATCCCTTCAGGTCCCTTTAAAATATTTTATTTTATTGATTTCCGAGAGGAAGGGAGAGGGGGAGAGAGAGAAACATCAGTGATGAGAATCATTGATCGGCTGCCTCCTGCATGCCTCACACTGGGGATCGAGCCTGCAACCTGGGCATGTGCCCTGACCAGGAATCAAACCGTGGCCTCCTGGTTCATAGGTCAAAGCCCAACCACTGAACTTTGCACAGTGAGCTATTTTTAAAGGGCGTGAGAAACAAAGGCTTTATTGATCCAGGAGGCGAGGCTGGACCATCAGGAGCCACGAAGAAACCACCAGGCCACGCTATGTGTAACCCAGGCCCCTGGCCTTCTTCCTCCTGGAGGGTTAGGTAAGTGCAAGGCGCTGCTCGCGCCCGGCATGTGGACAGTGGGTGGGAGGGGAGCCTGGCGGGGGGGGGGGGGGGGGGGGGGAGGCCTGGCGATCCCTGGGGAGGGTACAGCAGCTGCCACGACTGAAACCAACATGCTCTCGCCAAGTGCACGGTACAGAAGCGGATCTCAACACACACCCCTAGCACTTTACTGTCTGGAGTGTGAAAACGTTTTAAAGAGACTGTAGAAAGCTTAGCCAAACATAGACGATCAGCCATCCATCCGCTGATCCAGAAAAGCATTACCGTCCACCCTCCGTATCCGGGAGCCCCACATCTGCCAATTCAACGAACTGCCAATCAAAAAAATCCCTAAACCATTCCAGGAAGCCGATCCCTAAACAACACAGTGGACCACCTTTTAACGTAGCCTTCACATTGCATTAGGTTTATAAATAACCTCGAGGAGAGTCACAGCTTAGGGAGGCTATTAGTCCACCCTATATAATAAAAGCCTAATATGCTAAGTGTCCAACTGTCCATTCGTCCAATCAAAGTGTCGTCCTATATAATAACAGGGTAATATGCAAACTGACCCTGATGGCGGAACGACCGGTCACTATGACACACACTGACCGAAAGGGGGCAGACGCTCAACACAGGAGCTGCCCCCTGGTGGTCAGTGCATGCCCATAGGGGGAGCTCCACTCAGCCACAAGCCAAGTGCATGAATGTTCGTGCACCAGGCCTCTAGTTTTATATAAGGGACGTCCCTGGACTTCAGTGTCTGAGGCAGGTCCTGGGACTAAGGCCCCGTGGATGCCGGAGGACGGCTGCCGTGTCATCCGCCCCCAGCCAGACACAGTGCGGGACTCTGCAGAAGCTGTGCAGACCACGCCCACTGCCTGCTTCCTAGCTGGTGGCAACCGTCAGGCTGGGATTCGGGCTGAGCTCATCACATCATCAGGGGGGATGCTTCGTTGTCACCCATCTCAGAAGGACCCGGAGGGCTGCCATGGGGAGGGGAGGCTGGGCTGGCGCCTGAAGGCGGAGAGGCAGTAACCGGGTAGGGCGTTTATAGAAGGTGGGGTGCAGGAGAGGGTGTAACCTAGACCTTGCTACTGAACGGGGGGCCATGGCCCACCAGCATCTCTGGGGTCTTGTCAGAAAGGCCCTGCCCCAGACACACAGGTTGTGAACGTACATCCTGCAGTGATTAATTTGTATGTGAAAGCAGAGGAAGCCCAACCTCGGGGAGAGAGAGAGAGAATGAGAGAGAGAGAGATTACAAACCATTGCTCTAGGTCCGTGGTTGGCAACCTGCGGCTCTCGAGCCACATGCGGCTCTTTGGTCCCTGGAGTGTGGCTCTTCCACAAAATACTGCAGCCTGGGCGAGTTTATTTTGAAGAAGTGGCGTTCGAAGAAGTTTAAGTTTAAAAAATGTGGCTCTCAACAGAAATTTCAGTCGTTGTCCTGTTGGTATTTGGCTCTGTGGACTAATGCGTTTGCCGACCACTGCTCTGGGTCCATCCCCCTTTCTCCTGGGGTTTCCTGGGCTCAATCCCCGTAGGGGGCGTGCAGGAGGCAGCAGATGCATGTTTCACTCTCACATTGATGTCTCCCTCTTTCTCTCTCTCTCTCTCTCTCCCTCTCTCTCTCTCTCTCTCTCTCTCTCTCTCTCCTCTCTCTCAAAAACTCAATAGAAATATTAAAACAAAACAAACATTAATGCCCTTCAGACACAGCAAACGTGAAACCCCAAGCGAAAAGGCGCCAGGAAATGAACACCATCCGTGCAATACACGCTGCCCAGGAAAAGGAAACCTACAGGCACGCAGGGGCCTCTGAAACGAGCAAGCACCTCACAAGCCACATTCCTATGGGCCAGGTGACCGCCTCGCCCCCTGCTGTGTGGGGTGTGCCCTCGGACATCGTCGCAGGACAAGAATCCAAGCTCCCTGAGCTCGCAGACCCTCTGTTCCCTAGGACCCAGGGGTGCTCTCGGCTCCAGCCGTCTAAGGAAGTTGGTGCAAGGAAAAGGTGAAAGTAGGGAGATCACATCTGAGCGTTCCCTCACCTTATCACCATCCCCCAAATCAGAACACCGCCTGGCTGCTGGGATGGTTGCTGCGGATGGGTCTCGGCTCTCCCCACCTCGGAGCTGGGGGTTAGGAGGTCGGACGAGGTGTCCTCCCATCAGCCCTTCAGCTGGGCTCGGGACTGGCTGGTGGGAACTGGCCTTGGAGCCATCTGCTGCCTCCACGCCTCACACACTCAGGCCACATCCGGAGCAGGGCAGACCCAGCCGGCCCAAAGCAGCTGGTCGTCGGGAGGTTGTGCCGCAGCTGGTACGTGATTTGTCTGCGGGTCCTGACTCCAGGGACGGCTGGAATGCAGGACCCCGAGAGGCCGAGAGGCAGGCATGTCCCGGGAGAGGTGGCTTTGGGTTACCCTGGCTGGGCCTGGGCCTGGATTGGGGGTTTTCTCTGCAGGGAGCCAGGGGAAGGGGACAGCTGGGCAAGGGCACCGCTCACAGAGAAGGTGGGTTCCGGGTGGGAGAGGCAAAGGGAAGAAAAGCCATGGAGAGCCCAGAAGACACACCTTTAGAGCTTCCCCCGTGAGCGGGAGAGCCGAGGCCTGCAGGAAGTGGGACGGAAAGGATTCAGGAGCAGGTCAGTGTGGGGCGTGGAGGGCGGGGACGGTGACTCAGGGTTTTGCCCGGCGGCGGGTGGGGGGGTGCCACCCAGCGTGGCAGAGAATAAGGACCTAACAGGAGGAGGTCTGAGGAACAGGAAGAAAAGAATGGGCAGCGCTTTTAAAATTCACTTTTCACACGATTTCCTGATTATAAAAATACTAGAGGCCGGTGCACGAAATTCGTGCAGGGGGTGGGGGCAGGGTTGTCCCTCAGCCCAGCCTGCACCCTCTCCAATCTGGGACCCCTCGAGGGATGTCCGACTGCCCGTTTAGGCCCGATCCCGGTAGGGTTGGGCCTAAACGGGCAGTCAGACATCCTTCTCACAATCCAGGATGGCTGGCTCCAAACTGCTCACCTGCCTGCCTCCCTGATTGCCCCTAACTTACGCTTTTGCCTGCCAGCCTGATCACTCCCTAACCACTACCCTGCCAGCCTGATTGATGTCTAACTGCTCCCCTGCCAGCCTGTTTGCCCCCAACTTCCCTCCTCTGCCGGCCTGGTCACCCCTAACTGCCCTCTCCTGCAGGCTTGATCACCCCCAGCTGCCTTTCCTTGATGGCCTAGAACCTTCCACTGTCCTCCCCTGCTGGCCATCTTGTGGCAGCCATCTGTGTCCACATGGAGGCAGGATCTTTGACCACACGGGGCAGCCCTCTTGTGTGTTGTAGTGATGGTCAATCTGCGTGTTACTCTTTTATTAGATAGGATAATATACAGGGTGGGGTAAAGGTAGGCTTGTAGTTGGTATGGAAAATAATACAATACTTAATAAATAAACACACAAGAATGAGTCCTGTGTTTTGTGTACTTAGAACTGCAAACTTATTTTTGCCTGACCCTGTATTTAGGAAATACAGAACTTTTAAAAGAATATTTAAAATCTCCTGTAATTCTGTTAGAGAGAGCGGCTTCGGCTTCTTGGTGCACTGCTCCCGGCTTCCGTCTCTCTTTCTGTGTGTGTGGACCTGTGTATGTGTGTGTGTGCATGTATATCTGTATGTGTGTGAGAGTGCATGTGTACATATATGTATGTGTGTGTATGTGTGGGCATGTATATCTGTATGTGCGTGAGAGTGCATGTGTATGTGTGCATGCATGTATGTATATGGGCATGTGGGGGGGGCATGTGTGTATAGAGGCATGTGTGTGTATATAGGCACGTGTGTGGGCATGTGTCTATGTGGGTAGGTGTATGTGTATATGTGAGGATGGGTATATGTATGTGTGTTGGTGTATATACGTGGGTGTGCATTTAAAATTGGCCTCACTGCATAGAGTTTGTTATTTTTCGTCTTGAGATAATGTAATGTAGTCATTCCCTGATTTTAAATTATTAACCATGTTTTACACGGCTGCTGAGGACTCCGCCCTGCGGAGACCACTCTGCTTCCTTCCTGTGGGACAGTGAGGCCACTTTCCTTCCACCTTCAACAGCGTGGCAGCGAACATGCCCAACAGCCCGTGAGGGTGCAATACAAAGGTTTTAAAATCTTCAAATAACCTGAGGCATTTCTGTAGAAAAAAAAACACAAAACACCCAAAACAACGAACCCTTAAGCTGATGTTGAAATTCTTCGGATAGAAAATTGAAGGCCAAACTTCAGGTCTGAACACGGAGCTCAGCAGCTTCCTCCTTCTTCTCTTGGAAATCACAGAACAGAAGAAAGGAAAATGAAACAAAACAAAACAAACAAATGCATCTCAAGTCGCGAAGCCTGCACTTTCAGTGAAACTGGGAGGGAGAGGTCAGGTGCAGACTGCGCAGACGGAGAGGGCAGAGACGAGGCCAGCAAGGGGCCATAGGGTCCTCGGGCCTCCGATCTCAGGAAGCACCAGAACACATTCTCTCCTGAGCAGGGGCTCCTCCTGCAGTCCGCCTGGCTCCCTCCCCCAGCAAGGGGGCGGGGAGGAGGGTGAGCAGGGACTCAGGAGAGAGGGCAGGAATGGTGCACACACGGGACCCCCGTTCCCAGAACCAGCCCTCTCGTGGCAGCAGAGAACAGGAATGGTACTGTGAAACCTGCGAGGCCGGCGGAGCCTCCTCCTCGCTCCATCAGAACTGCCTGTAAATAGCCGGCTCACGATTCCACGGGAGGGAGGCAGAGATTGGAAAAGGCATCTCAAGCAGAATTGATGAGAAAATGCTCTTTATATATATATTTTTTTTATTGATTTTTTTTTTTTTTTTTTTACAGAGAGGAGGGGAGAGGGATAGAGAGTTAGAAACATCGATGAGAGGGAAACATCGATCAGCTGCCTCCTGCATGCCCCCCACTGGGGATGTGCCCGCAACCAAGATACATGCCCTTGACCGGAAATGAACCTGGGACCCTTGAGCCGCAGGCTGATGCTCTATCCACTGAGCCAAACCGGTCAGGGCAGGTAAATGCTCTTTAAAAAATGTGGAAAACAGTAGCAAAACTTACCACTGAATGACGGCAGCAGAGGAAGGTCTTCAGAGAGCAAAAGAGAAACATGCATTTAATCACAAATTTAAAGCACACACATAAAATGGAACTGCCGTCTGACCCAGGGATCCCACTTCCAGGCAGATTTCCCAGGAAGCCAGAAACACCGGTCAGAAAGAGCACATGTGCCTTTTGTTCATAGCAGTGCAACTCACATCGGCTAAGACCTGAAACGGCCCAAGTGCCCACCAGTAGAAAATGGATGAAAAAGCTGTGGTACATTTACACAACGGAATACTGTGCACCCGTGAAAAAGAAGGCTCTCTTACTCTTGGAGGCAGCATGGATGGACCTGGAGAGTATCATGCTAAGTAAAATAAGCCAGTCAGAGAGAGACAAGTACCCCATGATCTCACTTATATGTGGAACCTAAGGAACAAAATAAACTTATGGACCACATAGATCCAGAGACATTGAGGCACGGAGCAGAGGGAAGGGGGAGGGGGAGGGACGAGAGATCAACCACGGAACTTACATGCATATACACATAGCCCAGGGCACAGACAATAGTGGGGTGAAGGCCTGGGGAGGGGCTGTGAATGAAGAGAGATGTCAATGGGGGAGAAAAGGGGACATCTGTCATACTTTCAACAAGAAAGATACATTAAAAATAAAAAACCAAAACATATTGGATCTATTTTTCAACAGAGGCCCATAACGAAGAAACCCGAAAGTTGAGAGAAGATAGCAAAGTATCAGGCGATGAAATCCAAGCTGACCAAACTCCAGAGAGACAGAGGGGAAAAAAAAAAGACAAAGTCGTAAGAAGAAGCCCTAGAGAGCACAGACACTTGTGAAAACAAGGAATACAGTAGACAGAAATGAGGCAGGTGAAAAAATGTATGTAAATAAAGAAATATTCTTGAAATACATAAAATGATAGACATAGCAGACAAGCAAAGCCGATCTAACATATGTATAATTCAAGTCCACCTACAAAGAGGGAGGGGCTATAGCCACAGATGAGAAGAAATATTGAACTTCCCTGTGCCAGGAAGCTTGATCCCAGAAGGTTAGCATGAGCCCTCTCTCCTGGGCTTTACAGATAAGAAGAGTGTATTTTGGGCAGCGAGGAAAAAAGTTAAGTCACTTAAAGTAAGAGGAGCAACGTAGAGCTGATTTCAGTTTCCCCCAAAGCAACGTTTAAATTGAAAGGTGGTGATGCCGTACCTACAAGATGCTAAAGAAAGGAAACTCAGAGCAAGGCTTTTATATCCAGCCAACGTTTTCTTTCTATATAAAGGAAGCAGGAATTTTTTCCCCCCTTTTGTTAATCCTCACTCAAGGATATTTTCCCACTGATTTTTAGAGAGAGTGGAAGAGAGAGAAAGACAGAGAGACACATCGATGTGAGAGAACCCTCCTCCATGCACCCCTACCAGGGCCAGGGAGGAACCTCTAACCAAGGTACTTGCCCTTGACTGGAATTGAACCCGGGACTCTTTGGTCTGCGGGCCGCCGACATTTTATCCACTGAACGAACTGGCGAGGGCGTGGCTGCAGGTAGTTTTAACAAACAAGGACTCGGAAAGTGTTGTCGGTCCTTTTTGAGGGGACTCAGAGAAGAAAACTCTATCCAGTCCAGAGGTAACTGGGGAAACTGGCAAAAATATAATGCTGAACACCCGGGACTAAAGAAATAGTTCTAGTAGCAACGTGCTCCATGGAGAAATAGCATCATATACCTAACATCATAGCTAAGGTTTGCTGTTTAATAAATGGTTAGCGCCCATCCTTATACATGTGTTACACGTATTTTCTCCAATAGCTTCCCCTGCAGCATTTTGACTGTAGCATACACCATTCTTAACTTCAAAAAGGTAATTTTCCTTTCAATTTCCAACGTCAACCCTTATAAAGACAGTGTTGTAATGGCTGAGACCATGGAGCTGGTGATCAGACAAGCTGGCTTATGGACCCGGACTTTGCCACCCACGGGGAGAGCCTGGGGACTTCATGGCACCTCTGTGACTCCATGTCCCTCCCTGGGGGACAGCCAAGTAGACAGGCCGGGGCTGGAAATGTGTATTCTGGATTACCTCCAAGGTTTACTAGACATGTAGCCAGCATATTGTGCAGATGTGTATTCAAAAGAATGGAGGGCTGGACAGCTTTTTAAAAAATATACATATTTTATTGATTTTTTTACAGAGAGGAAAGAAGAGGGATAGAGAGTCAGAAACATCGATCAGCTGCCTACTGGGGATGTGCCCGCAGCTAAGGCACGTGTCCTTGACCGGAATCGAACCTGGGACCTTTCAGTCCGCAGGCCGACGCTCTAGCCACACTGAGCCAAACTGGTTTCGGCAGGACCGGACAGCTTTAACTAGCTGCTGGGATGTAGTTTAATGATATGCACACACTTGGTAAAAGCTGCCTTTAAAAGCCACACAGAATGGGGGGGGGGGGGGGGGGGGGGGGGGGGGCGGGGAGGGGGGAGGGAATAGCACCAACTTCCCACCACAAAGTTTCACAACAGCACCACCTAGTGGTAAACACACAAAATCTCACCTGCAATGCCTCCCACAACCTAACGGATGGGAAAATGTAACGATCCAAGACACACACACACACACACACACACACACACACACACACACACACACAGTGAAAACTCACATCAAATGATCTCCTTCATTATTAGAAAGCAGATTTCCTATTCTGTTCCTCCAGTAACGACTGTTTCACCTCCTAATGGTTTGAAACATCTTTTTCCCCCCCTTGTCTGGGTATTGTCAAACTAAGTGCCCAGTCATCGAAAGAAACCTATGTCTCAAGGATTGGTTAGATCACAGCTGTGGACCGGGTCCATCCCCATGATCAAGTATTTCTGACTCGCCCCTCTCGGTGCCCGCCCTCCAGAGAGTGACCACCCAGCGGCCCCCTCCGCCCTGTCAGGGCCAGGCAGCACGGCAAGAGGGTGCAGACCCAGGTGTGCTTTGGAGGGGGAAGGAGGGGGGTACTCTCACAACAAACACTTTCTTGGCTGTGTTGCTGGGCATGTGACTAGAAGCGGGTTTCTCGTCTAGAATTCGGGGAACACCATGTCCTTGCAGAGGGTTGGGGGGGGGGTGCACAGGTGTCCCCATGCGGCCACATTCAGCCTCAGCACCGGGCTGAGACCCCGTCCCCTCCTTACGACACTAGATGTACTTCCTCTCCGGTCCCAGGATGGCTCTCACACTCCGGCGTACTTTGTTTTCCCCATTTTCGGAATAGTCTACACCTTAACCCATCTCGTACCGCTCACGAGTTTTCTCGTGTTCCGCACGCCATCTGTTAAGGACCGCTCACGAGTTTTCTCGTGTTCCGCACGCCATCTGTTAAGGACCGCTCACGAGTTTTCTCGTGTTTCGCGCAGCCCCTCCCCTGGAGGTGCCAGGAGAGCACCTCGTCAAGATTCACCCAAAAGGCTGTCAGGGGATATGAAGAAGCATGAACCTACGTGTATTGCAGCGAGTGGAAAGAAAACTTTCCCTACGAGAGCCTGCAGTGTGTGCCGCCCACGGAGAAAGGAGCGAATCTGGATTATTCCGTAAATTTTGTTTGGTCCCTCTTCATCGAGGAACATGCTTTACGCAGGCCCACACGTTAAAAAAGCACCAGGAACTTTGTTTAGCTGTTTTTGGTAAATAAAAATGTCACCATTATCGGGAAACACCTAACGTGCATTATGGTCTGTCGCGATGGTTTAAATAATGTGCCGTGTGCCCAGAAACGTGCGGTCCCTCGCGTGTGTCTCGGAGACGTCTGTGGGTCCGCAATGTGTTTACCGATCCGTTTTACCTCCGCTCCTTTCCGGAAGGTTCGGGTCCACGCCGCATCGCCGACTGCCCCTTCAGTTCACGACGTGAACTGGGCATTAAAAAAAAAAATCCCAAGCCCATCATGTTGGAAGTATTATTTATTCAAACAAGCCAGAGTCTTTTATCTCCTTTTCGATGGTTCCCCCTTAAATGGGTGGAACATACAAGTACCAAAAGATGGCCATTCTAGAAAACGCTCTCTGAAGCGCACGACTCGGACGGTGCCTGCCGAGCGTCCTCAGCCCAACGCCTCCTTCCCCAGCTCTTGGTCCCGTCCTGGCTTTACTTCAGCGCTGAGTGCTGGAAGCAGAGGGCAACTCCGGAAGGGAGATACAAAACACGCTTAAGCATTTTATTTATTTTAAATATATTGTATTGATTTTTTTACAGAGAGGAGGGGAGAGGGATAGAGAGTCAGAAACATCGACGAGAGAGAAACATCGATCAGCTGCTTCCTGCACACCCCCCACTGGGGATGTGCCTGCAGCCAAGGTACATGCCCTTGACCGGAATCGAACCTGGGACCTTTCAGTCCGAAGGCCGACGCTCTAGCCACTGAGCCAAACCCGTTTCGGCTCTTAAACATTTTAAAAAACACAAGCTACACTTAAGAACTGTGTCTGAAAGGCTGCTAGTCTGAGATATACACAGTCCAGTCTGCAAGGTGCCACTCCTGGAGGCTGCTTCAGGACACAGGTCTGCGGCCTCCCCAAGGAAACCAGGAGCGTCTGGTTTGAGTGGCAGAGCACAGGGATTTCACCCGTTAAGCTTAGTTCACTGTGCAAGGAACAGACAGAGGAGGACAGACACCATTTCAGGTGACAAGAATTCAGCTTTCGTTATACCACAAACCTGATTTCTCCTCTCTCTCCTCACTGGTACTAATGGCTTCCCTGAGTGTGTCCACCCCCACTGCTGAGAACATTGCACCTGTACTGAGGAAAGGGAGGAAAATGCCAGGTTGATAACACTAGCAACAAAGAACACAACGTTATACAAAGAATTGGAGTCAAGGGAGTTTATTTTGGGTGATTTTCAGTATAGACATCCTTCCTGGACTTGGATCCCTTTTTCTTTCTCTCAAAAAGAGAAACATTTAATGTTTTAATTATTTTATTTTTTTACAGAGAGGAAGGGTGAGGGATAGAAAGTCAGAAACATTGATGAGGGAGAAACATCGATCAGCTGCCTCCTGAACACCTCCTACTGGGGATGTGCCCGCAGCCAAGGTACATGCCCTTGACCGGAATTGAACCTGGGACCCTTCAGTCCACAGGCCGACACTCTATCCACTGAGCCAAACCGGTTAGGGCTAATGTTTTCTTAACTTTCACTCAGAGGCAGTTAGTTCAAAACTGCCAGGCTCCTGTGAAATTTCGCTCCGACAGATACAATGAAGGCAGCTGAAACCTTAGTTCTCTCAGCGATCCCAGCCACGTGGGGCGCACCCAGCCAGAGAAACAGGGCCTGTGCCTGGGGAGACCCCTGCCTTCTCAAATCCCCGGACCCATGCCTCCATCACAAGTCAAAATACAAACATTCCAACCGAAATGAAGAGCACTCTGTGGGAAAACACGAACGGTAAAGAGGCTAGGGGTCAAGGTCCTGGAGGTTTCTCGGCCCCCTTCCGTGACCCCATTAAGATTTCAGCTGGGCTCAACACACTCGGAATCTATTTCACAGACCTGTCATTTGTAACACAATCACCCGTCCACAGTGGCTAAACTCCCTCCTCAGGTTGGCCTGGGTGGGGTACCCACGTGGAACCTGTAAATTTATACTTCGCCAAGTTGGTCCTGTTCAAATAATTTTCCACCCACTCATCATCACTACTTCGTAAGCACCCCAAACTCCATCAAACTCCATCCAGCCGGTATGGAGGGGCCAGGCCGCCCGGGGACTTTAGAGACTGGGTGTCCGGGGTCACTCCCTCCTGGGCTGGGTCTGAGTTCATCAGGAACCTTTCCATGCCTCTTGGCCCAGCCTGAGCTGACCCCACTCATTAACAGCAAGGATGCTGTGAAATCCCAGTACAATGTAGTTTAGAAACACTGGCCATCTGCATGTTGATACCTAATTACAAGGAACCCCGAGAAAGTCAGGGTCAGGGATAAAGCACTGTAATGACTGGTTGCAGTGGTGTCCTCACCCCTATAGGGCTGAACAAAAGCAGGTTTATAGCGGTGAATCTGCAAAGCACAGTTTAGTCCTGTATTGTTATTCACTAACTAGAGGCTCAGTGCATGAAAATCATGCACTCACGTGAGTGGGGAAAGGGAAGGAGGTCCCTCAGCCTGGCCCGTGCCCTCTCACAGTGCAGGCACCCTCAGGGGATGTCCAACTCTCAGCTTAGACCCACTTCCTACTGTCCGTTGGACATTCTTAGCACTGCTGTGGGAGAGGCTTCTGCCACTGCTGCTGCCCGCCAGCTGTGAGCAGCACTCCCCATGGGAGCGCACTGATCACCGGGGGGCAGCTCCTGTGTTGAGCATCTGCCCCCTGGTGGTCAGTGCGCATCATAGCAACTGGTTGTTCCACTGTTCAGTCGATTTGCATATTAGCATTTTATTATATAGTATTGTATTATTTTCCAAACATGCAACTGTAAACCTATTTTGCCCCGCCCTCTACTTAGTTCCAGTAGCGAAGGGAACTAGAGGTTTGGCAGACACTCTGATGTCACCAGGAGGCCTGGCTCTGCTCTCACACTTCCACACTCTATGGACGCGGCTGACAGCCATGGCAGTCTGTCTCGACCTGCCCATGACAGCAATCGCACCGGCCCAGGGCCTTGCCCAAGGCCAGAGCATGTCTGCGCTCACTAGAGTCACCCAGGGGTGCTCACCGCCTGGCCCGGGCCATGCACAGTGCCAGGGCCCAGCTTTCTCATTGCCCACGTGGACACCGGGGTACGGGACCCCCGCTGGGATATTCCTGAAGTTTGGGGTTGGCGGCTGTATAATTTGCACCTCCCATTGAGTCAGCAACTTTAAGAGTATAAGACATCTATGAGTTCCTGGAATTAAAGCTACTTTTTAAAAAGAGCCAATTCCGCTTATTTTGTTCCATACTTCTGATAATTTTTAAATTTTCCTTCCCCACTCCCAGCATGTCTTCTCCCCTTTGCTGTTTAATTGGCGAACAGTCGCGAGTCGGAATGTGATGGTCTGGCGGCCCAGCAGAAACGCGCACATTGAGTTCTGCTGCGTGCAGTTGGCACACAAAGTCTAGTGTCTTTCTTGGCAAGACTGTAACTTGGCATTTTGCGGAGTTTAGTGTTGTTGTATTTTTCCTAAAAAAATAAATAAAGATTATCTTCGTGGCAGATTTTCATTCTGAACAGTCCTGTCATCCATTGTGATACGCTTGCGCCAGCGCGAACACACTGCGACCCCAGGCAGCGGCCGGGCTTCCCTTGAGGAGGATCAGGTCTGTGAAACCAGATTATCGCTGTTGAGGAAGCAGCGGGGTGTGGAGGGCGGGGGTTTGTTTCCAGTGACATCACGTGGCACGAAGCCAGACTGAGAAGAGCACCAGGCTTGGCAGGTCCCCCACATGGGCCCCCCCCTACCCCCGGACAGGGGAAATGAACACATTTTCACTCTCCCAGGGAACCGATTAAATAACGAAACGCTCCTCCCTCACCTCCTAAATGAGATCGTGCAATCACAACTGCTTTGCCACATCGAAGACCTGCTTTGCCACATCAAAGACCCAGAGCTCCACGGAGTGAGGGCCACATGGCTGGGAGCTACGTTCATGATTGTGAACCCCAGTTCGGGAACCCCACATTGACCTCCAGCTGGAATCTCTGTGTTTCACGACGAATCGGGGGAAATCCTCCCTGATGTTTGGGAGCGGACTGTGTTCAGAGAGCCTGCGTTGTCCCACGCAGGAACCTTCCACGCTGTGCACTCATTTCAGGCTCAGAAGGAATACAAAACAGCGTGAGAAACGCCGGGTGGCCCCGAGCTATCACTTGGAAGGCTTTCCAATCCCCTGGGAGAGAAGGGGCCCACTCTGTTTCATCAGCAGCGTGAGTGGCTGAAGACAGGATTTCATCTCAGGCTTCCAAACACTTCACAGAACTAAAAAGACTGTTCTTGTAGATGCAGCCATGGCCCATCGGAGAGCCGACAAGGGTTTGATGACAGCCCAATGCTAAGCTGCAGCTTTCAGGAGAGAACCATCTCCCAGCATCCCTCACGGTGTGTCACCAGCTCAGACTGACACCCTCAAACGGTTGCTACTTCCTCTCCTGCTCAAAACAAGCTCCTTGAAGGATTCCCGAGCCAAGTCTCAATTTACGTAACGGGAGGAGGTGGGAGCCGCTAACGGGGTTTTGACTGAGGGTCCAATTTTGAGCAGCAAGCGATGCCAAGAAAATGTCCCGCATCCAATGGTCGATGTCATTCTTGGCGCTAAATTGGGCTTCTGTAATTTAAGTATTCCCATTAAAATGTCACATCCCATGGCTCCAGAGATGCAAAGGCAGAGAAACTTGAGACAAAACACAGAGAATTATAGCACACTTCCTCCAAACAGCCCAGCTTGAAATGCAGAACAGCTTCTGCTAACGGGCTGCACCGGAAACATTCTGAGCTCGGACCCCCTAACGAGGGAAATGGCCGGGGTGACACCTGCCCCAAGACGTAGGAAGAAGAACTAACCAGGTCCCACCTGCAGCTCTCTTCTTATTTCAGGGGTTCAGGCTTTTCGAAGCAAGGGGAAGGTGCCATTGAGGGGCGCTGCCTTCCCTTCTAGGCAAAGTGGCCCACAAAACAGCTGCCAGTGAGGAGGCCAGTAAGGCAAGGAAGAGGATTAGGCTGGCGGAGATTTCTAATTCTGAGACAGAGCTGACATATATGGACTAGCTGAGACCAGACGTGATGATGAGAATCTGACAACAGTTCATCTCCCCCCCCCCCCCCCCCCCCCCCCCCCGCCATCCCTAGAGGGCTCGCTCATTCTTGCCGTGCTGGGTCTGTCGCTAGAACAGACCAGAAAGTCATGTTTTTCTGCACAAGTACCTGGGAGGGCTGGTCTTCAAGGTCACCACGACAGGTAGTACGCGACCTCCCATCCCTTCGGCGCTGGCATATATTTCTAAACAGGGAGGTGACCCTGGGGCCCAGTGAGCAGGGCAGGTGGCTGACAACCCACAGGCAGTCTGTCGGGAACACAAATAACACTGCAGCCAGAGGAGGTCCTCACAGTTAGCCCTTCCAGTGGGATTTTATTATACACCCAACTCACCACCACAGCAATGCAGAGTGGACATGAACTTGGCACACGGACAAGAGCGAGAAGGGACGCTGGCTCTGAACCCTTCCCCCAGGTACATCCGATCGCATAAGGCTGATTACATCGAGTGACAGGTTTTTGCTTTTCTTTGGCAAAGGCCCCAAATGATAGCAAGAGGGGCTTTCCCCAAATAAAGACACCCCCCCCCCCCCGACGGGACGCCAAGACGGGCATGCCCAAGGGAAGAGGCGTGTGGGTCACCCGTGTGACTGGACGGTTTGAGCGGATGCAGGCGGGCGTGCTCGAGTCCGAGGGGTTCTGCAAAGGGAGACGCGCGGTTTCAAAGCTCAGGGATGGCCAGAGGGTCCCTTCAAATCCTTGGCATGTCTCGCGTCTTCCTTCCCCTGAGAGTCGTCAGAAGTGCAGGCATTCAGCCACTTCCTGCTTCTCTACAGGGTCACGATCAACCTACCTTTGCAGAAGATTTGGGCGAAGGAACCACTAAGCCAGTGACACAGACTTTGTTTCTCTCCCCGAAACGCCGCTTGCCGGCTTTAAGACGAGCACAGGAGCTAAAGGCCGGGGTGGTGGCGGAAGCTGCTGATGGCTGCGTGGTTCGGGGCTGGCCTCCTGCACCCCCACCTGGGTTAGGACCCCGGGCAGGGTCATGGGAGGGAGCGTTTGTCTTTTACCTCCATGCCAACACCACTATGGAGGCACTGAGTACGGATGGATTGCACTTCCTCCTCACTCCATCGCGATGGGCAAAGGCCTTCCATCTGCAGAGAGGCTGGTGAGCACCACTGGGCGCCGATCTCCCTTCCGGGCCCGGAAAGGCCCAGAAAGGCCCGGAAAGGCCCAGAAAAAGGGCCTGCTGCCGTCTCCGACTCAGAAGGGCGGACGGTTCTCTCATCAGCACCCAGGCTGCTTCTCCTGCCATCGGAGCGGAGCCTTCTTGGACCCCTCGGGCCCTGGTGGACGGCCGGTGCACAACGCCCGTGTGTGCAATGGATGAAAAGCTTCCTGCAGCTGAGGAGAGAGACAGGTTACAGGCACTCCCTTCTCCAGAGACGGGAGCGGAGCGAGGCGCGCTCACCACGGCTTGCTTTTATTTTGAGGCACATCAAGACGGTGTGGGGCTACGCCGGTCACAAAGAGTCTGAGGCCCCGTTCACTCCGGTTGGGTTTAGCATGAGGTGGTTTTTATTATCATTTTTCTCGGAAGAAGGACGCTAAGAAACCAAGCATCAAAATACAGTGAATCTGGAAGGCATCTGGGAGCGGAAGAGAGATTTAAGAGGAATGGACACGGAGACCAGCAGGCCTGGCGCCCCCTGCCTGCTGCACCTGGGACTTCATTCTCCTAGCTGAGTTCAAGGGTGCGGGAGTGCAGGCCTTGCTCTTCATTTCCAGCGGTGCCGGACCAGGGACGACTCATCGCTGACGGCCTCGGGGTCCCGGGGCACGCGCGGACACCGGCACGGCAGCAGAAGCAGGATGATTAAGGTAAGAAGGATGATTCCGCACACGCTCATGAGAGTGTAGGAGACGATCCACAAAACGGGCTCGTTCAAAGGCAGGGCGGGGACACAGCTGCTGGCTATGTCGTCTGTTGAGAAAGGCCCAGAAATTTCAGACACCGGGGTACCTGCAATTTCTGAGGAGACAGAAGGGGGAAACGCACAGCTATGAGACGGGCAGTCCATCGCTAACATCCGGCAAGAGAGAGAACCCCGTGCTGTAGCAAGCCACTGCCACATGGCATCAGGCCCAACGGCTCAGGCCTCTGGGCGAGCCCCGGGGAGCGGGGGGGGGGGGGGGGGAGGTCTGGGTGACAGCGTGCCTTCGGCAGGTGCGTCCCCCGGGACTGGAACGACAGCCTGGTTCAGGGCTCGCGTGGGCACACAGGGGAGCACCAGGCACTCCCCGGGGCAGGGGGGGGGGGCGGGCAGGTGAGAGCATTGGCCCGTACCTGGCGGGCCTAGCTGGGGTGGTGGGTTGTGAGAAAGAAAGAGAGCAGCAGTGTCCACAGCCAACAGCTCAGCGGACCCCCACCCCCCAGTGGAGTCACCTGGGTCCACGCTCTGGCGGTCCTAATTCTGCAATCTGATCGTTTTAACTTTTAGTTTTTAGTGGAATCTCTACACTGTTGTTTTTTTCATCACGGCTGCACCATATGACCCAGCAATCCCACTTCTGAGCGGCGCCCCAGAGAAAAGAGAAACACTAATTCGCAAGGACACACGCACCCCTATGTTCATTCGGCATCCCTCACCACAGCCAAGGCGCGGACGGCACCTGTGTCCACTCATGAAAGAGCTGACCGCGACGTGGTCCGTATGCACAACGGACTATTACTCAGCCATAACAAACAAACCAACAAACAACAAGCAAACACAAACGTGATCTTGCCATTCATGACAACAGGGGTGCACCCAAAGGGCACTACGCTAAGTGAATCAGTCAGAAAGACAAATACTGTGTGGTTTCACTTACATGTGGAATCTAAAAAAACCCCCACAAAATGAAACAAAACAAAAGCCAAACCAAACCCAAAAGCCTCCAAACAGACTAAACAAAAAAAACAAAAACAAAAACAAAAACAAAATCCAGAGATCAAAATGGTGCTTGCCAGAGGGGACGAGGGCAGAGGGATGGGTAGAAAAGGTGAAGGGGGATACAGGTAGCGAATATGGCAATGTCTGCATGGTGACAAGGATTGCTAGACCTAAGTGCTGATCGCATTGTAAGGGATGCAGACATGAAAGCACCGTGCTGTACACCTAAAGCTAATGTAATATTGTACATCAACTGTACTTAAAGAACAAAGTACTTAAAAGGTATATTCAACAACCTGCACTGGATCGTGTCCTTGTACCAGCCTGACCCACACTCTTCATGGAGTCCGTGACCACTGGGTCGGATGGGCCCAGGTGTTCCTTCTCTGCCCCATGTTGGTCCCATGTCATACGCACAGTGCACGGGGGACCCAGCATCGAGCACGGTCAATGAGTGCACCATCGAGCTCACGACGAGTGGCGAACAGAGAGAAAGCCGGCGAAAACCGACCCCGTGACGTCTGCTGGGACACCAGACGAGGCTCTGACCCGGGAGGCAGCGGCACAGGTCTCTTCACCGTAGGTCATCTGTCTTTTAAGACATTTATTTGCTTTACAAGAAGAGACGCTTTAACACGTGCACTTATGAGGGTGAAACATACTGCAAAAACCCTAGTCCAGGAAGGCATCAAGAACTTAAAATGCCCTGAAATAACTTCTGTTTCCAGACAAAACTGAGCAGGAGGGACCAGATTTACCCTGTCATCTGAAAGAACTCAGAAACTGGACAAAGTCTAGGGAAAGAAAGTAACGGAGATCTTGGAAGTTGGGTGAGGAGCGGCCGTAAGTCGCTCAGCTTACCGACTCGGAATGTTTCGGGGTTGTGGTGCAGGGAACAGAGACACGGGCAGAAGCCAGCAGAGCTCCCTGCATTGGGGAGGGAGGTGGGCCCCTGGTAGAGTTAGCAGGGAGAGTCAAGGACAGAGGGCAGCTGTGCAGAAGGGAACTCCACACTCCCCAGCGCCCCCCTGGAGCCTTCATCTGGGGGCTGACCAAAAAAACGGAGTGAGGTTCCGTGCAAGAACCACTGGAGAGGATTTGAAGAAGCAGTGCTTGGGGCTCACAGGGCTGAGAACAGTGCCTATTGCCAGCTGTTTCCTGTTCACTCGCTTCCCCAGAGAGAAAGAGAAAGAACAAACCCAACTCACAGGGTATCCCTGAGAGCCCTAGGAGTCTTTTGTCGGTCACAGGAAAAAATTAACCATAGATTAAACACTGCTCTCATCCCCTCTCGTGATGCTCAAAGGAAGACACGGCAGGATCAACTCTTTTAAGTAACTTAACGGATCAAGAACATATCTCAGGCCCTAGCCAGTTTGGCCCAGTGGATAGAGCGTTGGCCTGCAAACCAAAAGGTCCCAGGTTCAGTTCCGGTCAAGGGCACTTGCCCGGGGCTGTGGGCTCAATCCCCAGTGGGGGGCTTGCAGGAGGGTGCTGATCAATGATTCTCTCTCATCACTGATGTTTCTATCTTTCTCCCCCTCTTCCTTCCTCTCTGAAATCAACTATATATATATAGCAAATCTCAGCAATATTTGTCAAGATACAAAAGTATTGAGCACTGTTTTGGGTTCCTGAGCTCAGTTCCAATGTGCGGAGGGAGTGGTTTCCACACCAGTAAACAATTCTTGCACCCTCACAGGGTGCTCTAGGATTCAACTCCATCCCTACATTAGCTACTTTTAGAAAAAACCTAAATCAAACTTCTACTGATAAAAACTGCAATATGTGAGATGAAAAATACACCTCACAGTATTAATAGCAGATTATACACTGCAGAAAACAAGACTAGTGAACTTGAAATTATAATAGAGGTTATTCAAAATGAAATATAAAGGAGCAAAACATATAGAGAAGGCTCAGTAACATGTGGTACTACTTAGAGGGGCTGACTATCCATGCAATTAGACTACCCAAATGAAAGAAGGGGATGAGGAGAAAAATTTCTTGAAGACCTAACATGATTTTTCTAAATGAGATGGAAACTATAAACCACAGATCCAAGAGACTCAAAGAACCCCAAGCACAAAAAACATGAAGTAGACTAAACCAGTGAATCCCTGAAAACCAGTGCTAAAGAGAAAATCTTAAAAGCTGAGAGAGGAAAAAGAAATATTTTATATAAAGAGACAAAAAGGATTAAAGAAGATTTCATGTCAGAAATAATGCAAGCTATGGGGTGGGGTTGGGGGGGGGGGGGAGTACTGCCAACCTAAATTTTATATCAAACAAAAATATCTTTCAAAAATAAAGACATTTTCAGACAGACATACGCTGAGGGAATTCATCACAAGAAGATGCACACACACATATACACTGGAATATTATCCAGCTAAAAAAAAATAAAATAAAATAAAGAGAACCTTGCCATTTGTGACAACATGGATGGACCTAGATGATAGCATGCTAAGTGAAATAAGCCAGAGAGGCAAATGCTGGGATATCTCACTTATATATGGAATCTAAAATAGTCGAACTAAGAAGCCAAGAGTAGACTGGTGGCTGCCAGGGGCTGGAGGGAGGGGGAAATGGGGAGAGGCAGGCCAAAGGGTATATATTTTCAGGTATGTAAGATGAGTAAGTCCTTGAGATGTAATGTACAACACAGTGACTGTAGTTAACAATATTATATCATATACTTGAAATTTGCTAAGAGGATAGATCTTCAATATTCTTACCAACACCACCCCCGAAAAAGAAAGAAAATGGTAACTGTGTGAAGGGATGAACGTGCTCGTTAGTTTGATTGTGGTGATCATTTTACAATGCATGTGTATCCCAAAACAGTGAGTTGTACACCTTAAATATACATAGCTTTTATTTTTCACTTATACCTCAATAAAGCTGAAAAAGAGAAAAAAAATCATCACACCCGCCCTGCCCTATAAGATCCACTAAAGGAAGCTCTTCAAGCAGAAGATCAACCATAGCAGGTGGAAACCTAGATCTACACAAAGAACGATGAACATCGGAAATAACTACAGAGGCCATGCGAACACCTGTACACAGGTAAGAAGGCAACCGATTTAAAGCAAGAACCAGGACAATGTACCGGGTGGGTTAACGATGTATAAGTGACCTGCAGGACAGTGACAGCACAGGGCACAGGGGGCAGTGGGGAGAAGTGGAGGTATACGGCTGTGGGTTCTTTTACCATATGATGCGGCAGACTGTGATAAAGGTGTACACTCTAAACCCGAAGGTGACCACTACAGTAACAACAAAGAGTGACAGCTAATTCACCAACTGAGGAGATAAAAAGGGAATAGGAATAATCCCAAAGAAGGCAGGATAAGAGGAAAACAGGTGGAAGAAGAACAGATGAGACAGGGAACACAAATAACAACATGGTAGACTTAAATACAACCACACCGATCGCCACATTCAATACAGTCTACACCGGGAGCTGGCAGTATGGACCACACAGAAAGCACGGTAAGCTTTTTTGGGCCACAAACGATTTCTGTCATATTCTCTTTCTGATCCTTTTTACATAAGCCCTTTAAAAATGTAGAAACTATTCTTGGTTCAAAAGCGGGCTACATGCCAGATTTGGCTGGCACACTGTTGTCTGCCAATCTGTGGTCTAAATACCCCAACGAGAAAGCAGAGGTTGTCAAATGAGATAAAAAGCAATATTTAATTTCATGACTATCTGCCGCCTACCAGTAACCCATTTTAAATGTAAATACTGAGATATATTAAAAGATAAAGGATGGAAAAAGATGCATCACACTAACGCTAATCCAAAGAAAGCCAGAGTGGCTATAATAATACTAAACAGAGTAGATTCAGAGCAAAGAGTATGGCTGGGGATAAGGATGGTAATTTCATCATACTAAAATGTTCAATCAGAAACAGGACATAACAATACAAAATGTTTATGGACCTAATACGTGGGAAAAGTTTCAAAATACATGGAAAAAGAATGATGAAACTGCAAAGCGAAATGAACAAATCCACAAAAATAGAGATTTCAACACCCCTTCTCAATAATAGAGCAAGTGGACAGAAATAAGTAAGGACACAGCCTAGCTCACCAGAACTACCAACCGGCTTGACCCAATTGACAATTTATAGAATACTCTACCCACACAGCCGAATATACATTGTTTCCAAGAGCAGATGAAATATTTAACAAGATGGGCCCTATTACAGCCTATAAAACAAGTTTCAATAACCTTAAAAGGGCTTGGTTTATTCTATGTTTTCTGAGCATAGTTTGGAATTAACTTAGAAGCCAATAACAGAAAGGTATCTGGAAAATCCATAATTACCTGGAAACGAAATCACCCTTTTCTGAAACTAGACGAATTCTATAAGGAAATATAGGAGGAAAAGTCCTTGAGTTAGGCAAAAAATGTCTTAGCTATAAGGAAAGGGAAAAAAAGAATGAATTTTACTTTTATCTAAATTAAGACCTCTTCGAAAGATGTTATTAAGCGACAGAAAAGACTGGGAGAGAAATACTTGCAAGTTACATTTCTTATAAAGGATTTGAATTCTGAACACATAGAACTCTAAAAATTCAATAATGAGAAGTCAGAGAATTCAATATAAAAATGGGCAAGAAAATCTGAAATGACGCTTCAGCCAAGATGAGTGAATGGCATATACACACGTGAAAAGATGCCTGAGGTTATTCAATCAGCAGAATCTCAGTGAGACACCACCAAGCCGTCACTAAAAGGGAAAAGGCTGATCAGCTCGGGCTGGCGAGGCTCAGTTGGTTGGAGCACTATCCTCCTTGGGTGAGGATTTAAAATTTTTAAAAATTAATTTTGTAGAAAAGACTGAGCCCTGTCCAGCATGGCTTAGTGGTGAGAGGTTGGCCGACACACTGGAGGGTCTCAGGTCTGACTCCTGGTCAAGAGCAGGTCCTGGGGTTGCAGTTGGGGCACGTGCAGGAGGCAACCTGTCACTGTCTCTCTCTCACATGGATGTTTCTCTCTCTCTCTCCCTCCTCCATTCTCTCTCTAACACTCAATGGGAAACATATCCGTGGGAGAGGATTAACAACAAAAGACTGACCATCTCAAATGTTGGCGGAGTGTAGAGGAACGGGAACGGGACTTTGAAAAACAGTTGGGCAGTTTCTTTAGGAAGTGAGTCATATTTCTGTCGTTTGACTAGCCATTCCACACCACGGATTTACCCAGGAAGAATGAAAATATAAGTCTGAGGACTTCTACACTGATGGAGAACAGTGTGGGGATTGCATAACTGATGATGGAAAAAATGAAATAAAAGAAAACAGTGGATAAGGAAACAAACCCGAGAATGGCCAGATCTTTTTCGTCAAGGCGTGCAGAAGAAAGTGAACAGTTTCCAAAGGCGGGTTACTCAGCCCCGAGACGGTGTCTGAGGAGGTTTCTGGACCTGCAGCACAGACGTCTGGATGTCTGGACGGAGGTGCAGTGGTCCCTCCTATGAAAGGAGGAAGCAAGGCTGCCCAGTGTCTGCCCTTGGGGCCCTGTGGCTTTGACATCTTTTCCTTTTCTTCTTTTTAAAAAAAATATGTACTTTATTGAATTTTTACAGAGAGGAAGGGAGAGGGAAAGAGAACTAGAAACATTGATGAGAGAGAAACATCCATCAGCCATCTCCTGCACACTCCCTACTGAGGATGTGTCTGCAGCCAAGGCACATGCCCTTGACCGGAATTGTACCTGGGACCCTCCAGTCCGCAGGCCGACACTCTATCCACTGAGCCAAACCAGTTAGGGCCCCTTTTTTTTAAAGTATATTTTTTATTGATTTCAGAGAGGAAGGGATATATATATATATATATATATATACACCAATGATGAAAGAGAATCATTGATCGGCTGCCTCCTGCACGCCCCCTACCGGGGGCCGAGCCCACCCCCCGGGCCTGTGCCCTGACTGGGAATCGAACTGTGACCTCCTGGTTCCTAGGTCGATGCTCACACAACCACCGAGCCCCACCGCTGCCCTCGACTTCTTTTGATGGAACTCGACGTAGCAGGCTGAGCACAGCTGTGCCCCGCTGTTCCTCGCCGCGAATGTGCGTGTTTTCACACGTGCACACGGACCGGATGATCCACTGTCAGCCTGCAGCAGAGCAAACTCAGCGGCGCCTGCCAAACCCATGCCTCCGGTTGGACAAGCTGCCATCGCACAGCGCGGGGGCCGCCCGCCTCCAGCTATAAAAAGAGCCGGGTGGCATTTCAGAAGCTGTGGGCACATGAAGAGAGCCGCCAGTCTGAACGCTGTCATTTTCCCGGCCGTGGGATGCCCGGCCCCCAAGACACAGGCAGGTGACAGGGCCCCGTCTCCGGGATCGATCTGGTGAGGCTCTCTGCTGAAGCCCCAGGCGGGCCAGCTCCGTGGGCACCATGACTGCCACCTCGTCCACCGGGCTCTGATCTGAGGCTGGCAGAGTCCTATCGGAGGGGGTGTGGAGAGGGGGGCAGTTGAAAAGAGGCAAGCAGCATAACAGAAGCATCTGGAGATCTTGTCCCAAAATGCCCACCACCCTCCCACCAATTGGCACCCTGATATACCCTGGCTCTGGCTGAGACAGGCGGTGAGGACGTGGGCCACGTGCGTCTATAAAGCTCCCCAGGAGGTGAGCTCTCACTCACTGGTCTCCCCACCACCTTGTCCCAACCCTTACAGGGCAGCCCAGTCCTATGTGCTGAGGGCGTTCTGTCAGACACCAATGAGATGCCGACCGAAAGACACGGGAGAGGAGGGAGCTGCCAAAGGGTTCTGGCTCCATCGTGCGCTGGTTGGCACAAAGGGGGCCCGTCCCCCAGCGATCACACACAGAAATGAGGGTAAAATGTGATTCCCAACTTTTAAATATGTGGCTGAGCTCAGGAATAGGCCCTAGGGCTAGGGATTACAAAGCCCAGGTGTGTGTGTGTGGGGGGGGGGGGGGGCGGGATTACAAAGCCCAGGTGTGCGTGTGTGTGTGTATTGGGGGGGGGGGGATTACAAAGCCCAGGTGTGTGTGTGGGAGGGACGGGGGTGAAGAAGACTTGACCCCAGCAACAAGGAGATGGACCCTAGAGCCGAGATGCCAGTGACATCCTGGTCCCCGGCAGAAGGAGCTGGACAACTACCAACATGGAAGGCTAACTGTCCAAAGTGTGAGGGGAGGGCGGCGGGGGGAGGACAGAAAGACTCTCCCATGACAAATGGAGCCTCCACACACAACCTCAGGTTTCAGCGCTCGACGCAGAAATCCTGACGTTTTCATGATCTGAGAATACTCAGCAGAAGCAGAAGCAACATTGCTTTTTTTCTTTCTTTCATAAAAAGTGTGCTTTATTCGTTTAGAGAGAGAGGGAGAGAGAAGTATCGGTGAGAGAGAAACACCACCAACTGGCTGCCTTTTGCGTGCTCCCCAAGAGGGATGGAGTCGCAACCCGGGCACGTGCCCGGACAAGAACTGAGAGCCCCCTGGGGCACGGGATGACGCTCAACCCACTGAGCCACCGCAACCAGGGCCAACAGTGCTTTTTTTAAAACATATTTTATTGATTTTTCACAGAGAGGAAGGGAGAGGGATAGAAAGTCAGAAACATCAATGAGAGAGAGACATCGATCAGCTGCCTCTTGCACACCCCCTACTGGGGACGTGCCCGCAGCCAAGGTACATGCCCTTGCCGGAATCAAACCCGGGACCCTTCAGTCCGCAGTCTGACGCTCTATCCACTGAGCCAAACCGGTCTCGGCCCAACAGTGCTTTTTAGCAGCACTTTCACAGCCCAAGGCGCACTGGACTCTCCCGGAGGGTGCGGGCGGGGTGGGCACTCCCACTCAATAAGCCCCCAGCAAAAAATGGCAGACGGAGTGAGAAAAAATCCGCCGAGAGAGAGCAGTCAGCAGACACAAGAGGAGGAGGTTAATCATCCGTCGAGGACAGAAAATACAACAGTCGCTTGAGATGACGCAATAGCTGTGTTTAAAGTGATTAAAAACTCACCCACATACCAATACAATTTTTCTAACTAAACAAGCGGATTCAAAAGTTCAGGAAGGAAAGACAATTGAGAAAGACTAGGGAGTGTTGAAAATGAAATAATAAAAAGAATCTAATACTATAAGACACATCAATAGAACAAAATAAAAAAATCCATAAATAAATATATGTGTCCTAAATATTTACTGGAATTTAATATGAAATCATAGTGGGATTTCAAATTACTGAAGAAAAGGTGGATTATTCAATGTTATAGGCACAATGGGGCAGTCATCTTGGGAGGAAATGGTTTACGTACATTCCAAAGTAAATCAAACATGAAAGTCCTTGAATAAATCAAAAAAAAATTTAGTGAGAAAGACCATTTTAAGAAATATGTATTTTATTGATTTTTTACAGAGAGAAAGGGAGAGAGATAGAAAGTCAGAAACATCGATCCGCTGCCTCCTGTACACCCCCTACTGGGGATGTGCTCGCAGCCAAGGTACATGCCCTTGACCGGAATCGAACCCGGGACCTTTTAGTCTGCAGGCCAACGCTCTATCCACTGAGCCAAACTGGTTTCAGCGTGAGAAAGACCATTTAACATGCGACATGAAACCTAAGAGCCTTCAAGCAAACAACTGATATATTTAAATACATAAAAATAAATATTTTCTATTAAACTTATTATAAGCTCAAAAACAACGTACCATTGAGATATGAATTAAAGTTTTATTCCCCCTTCAGACAAATGATTAATTTCTTTTTTTCATCTAAGTTTTTAAATTTATTGGCATTAAGTATTTTTTTTTATTCTTTGAAGTATTACACATAGTAGTACATGTTTCCTTTTTTTCAAATGATTAATTTCTTAACTACATAGAGAGCTCCTACGGATAAATACAAAAAACCAACAACAACAAAAATACACTAAAATCCTAACAGGAAAAAAAAAGGGAAAACGCTATGAGTGGATAGTTTGCAGAAAAGGAAAAACAAATGCCCTTAGAAAACCAATGCAACGTCACCCATATAAAGCGGAACAAAGCGAAGTCACACTGAGACCGTGTTCTACGCCTATCAGATTGGCACAGTTCCCCGGCGCGTGACGATCCCACGTCGGCGAGGAGGCTGCCTGGAGAAACCGGCCATGGGATCCACACCAGGGAACTGGCCGAGCCAGAGACAAAGAAAAAACCCTCTGCCGCAGCCGTGGGACAGCGTCCGTCAAGCTCACAGGAGAATCCCCTTCAGCCCAGCAAGTCCACTCCCCATACTCTCACCGGGAGGTATACTTCCAGGCGTGAGCAGACATCCTACCTGATAAAAGAGTAATGTGCAGATTGACCATCACTCCAACACACAAGATGGCTGCCCCCATTGGCCACAGATCCTGCCCCCATGTGGACACAGATGGCTGCCACAAGATGGCCAGCAGGGAAGGGCAGTTGGGAGGGACCAGGCCTGCAAGGGAGGGCAGTTAGGAGTGACCAGGCCAGCAGAGGAGGGAAGTTGGAGGCAAACAGGCTGGCAGGGGAGCAGTTAGACATCAATCAAGCTGGCAGGGGAGTGGCTAGGGGGATGATCAGGTTGGCAGGCAGAAGCAGTCAGGGGCAATCAGGGAGGCAGGCAGGAGAGCAGATGGGAGCCAGCAGTCCTGGATTGTGAGAGGGATGTCTGACTGCCCATTTAGGCCTGATCCCTAAACGGGCAGTTGGACATCCCTCAGAGGGGGTCCCAGATTGGAGAGGGTGCAGGCTGGGCTGAGGGACAGCCCCCCTTGTGCATGAATTTCATGGGCCTCTAGTATATACAAGGTATCCATTGTTTCTAACAACAAAAGATTGGAAACGACCTAAATGTCTACAAATAATGATTGGTGAAATAAACTCGGGAACATCCACATACTAGTATATGGTTCTCAACCTTTCTAATGTCGAGACCCACAGGTTGAGAACCGCTGATGGAGAGCCTAAGACCATCAGAAAACACAGATATTTACATTACGATCCATTAACAGTAGCAAAATTACAGTTATGAAGTAGCAACGAAAATAATTTTATGGTTGGGGATTATTATTTATTGTATTAAAGGGTTGCGACATTAGAAAGGTTGAGAACCACTGTGCTGGAAGATCATAAGGCTGAAAAAAATAATCATGAGGGAGACCTTTATGTACTCATAGGATTATCCCTGACCAGGGCACTATATGATTCACTGTAGCTTTTGAATATTCCCTAGCCAACTTTTCAAATTAAATTAAAAATGATAATGGAGATAAAGGAGATAGAAGCCACAACAAAATATCGAACACTACAAAAATTGAGCTAGTATGGTTAAAAAAGTGCAAAATAGTATTTCTAGAATGAAAAGTATAGTCGATGCAATTAAAAACTCACTGAATAGGTCAAACAGACTGAACATGACTGAAGAAAGAATGGCCAACACATATATTCAAATTTTCCATAATAAAATATTGAGGGGAATCAGAAGGGAAACTATATATTCAGTAAATGATGCTGAGAAAACTGAATATCCTTATAAGAAATTAGACTCCTATTTCACATTTTAGAAGAAAAAATTTAGAAAATATATAGTATCTTTAAAAACAACAACTTTATTTTCTTAGATTAAAGAAGAATTTCTTAAATAAGAGCAGAACAAAACCATAAATTTTATTTCACTAAATTTAAGAAAAAAATGTAAATAAGACACCAAAGACAAGCAAAAACAAAAAACAAAAAACAAACAAACAAAAAAAAGTCCAGAGAGATCAGAAGAGATCCACCATGCACATAGCCCAGAAAAATTAATCTCAAATATAGAAAGAATTCATATATGTTAATCAAAAGGTAAAAAAAAAACATGCAAAGTTATTAACAGAAAAATTCACCATCTGAGAAAAAGCTCAAACATTCCATAAACATATCAAAAGGTAAGACATCTCAGATGTAATCAATTAAAATATGATACTATTTCACACGGATTGGCAAAAAGCAAAATAACTATAATAGACAGAATGGAAATTCTGGTGGTCCAGCTACTTTGAAGACCAATTTGACAGTAGCCAAGAATGCTGACGAAATTCCATTTCCAGATCTCATTTGCGTGCACAAGATGGTCACCAAAGTATTCGTTATACTCACCAATGTTAGAAACCGCCAGATCTAAAGCAAGGCGGCACTGGGTAAGGCACTGGGCATACTCCCCCAGTGGAGTACTATACAGCAGTCAGAATGAATGACCTACTGCTCATGGGACATGGGGAATCTAGGAAAAGCCACGGTGAACAGTAAAGCAAGCTGACAAAGGATATCCACCATACAACAGCAAATACCAAGAAACCCTAACAACCAAGTTGTGTTTTGCTATAAACACTATTTATTTATATACTAGAGGCTTGGCGCACAAAATATGTGCACGGGGTGGGGGAGGGGTCCCTCAGCCCAGCCTGCACTCTCTCCAATTTGGGATCCTTCCGGGGATGTGTGATTTCCTCTCCTAATCACTTGCCTGCCTGCCTGCCTGATCACCCCTAACTGCTCCTCTGCTGGCCCAATCACCCCTAGTCACCTTTGCCTTGCCCCACACTCAGGACCCAGGATTCCCTCCTCCAGCCAGTCACAGGCATATGGGACCCAGGCTTCCAACCCTCTGGCTGACCACAGCCGCAGGGGACCATGGGTGGGCAACTTTGCCCAGGCCGCAGTTGCAGGCACTGGGGACCGTAGGGTGGGGAGCTTGTCCCTCTCCCAGGCCATAGCCTGGCTGGTTCGCAGTCCTTTCCCGCGAGCTCATTTGTGCCTGGCTGGTCCCTCTCTCCCCAGTGTTGAGTGTCCCAGTAGTTCTGGTGTGAGGGCTCGAGGGTGTGACAACCATTTGCATATTAGCTCTTTATTATATAGGAGGAGGATGGCCAGCATCTAGGATGACCTTCAATGACTCCACTTCCTGGTATTTACTCTTGTGTACACCCCTCCCCCATCTACCAAATGAATAGAGCAGAAGTGACACCGTATCACTTCCAACATTAGTTTACAGAATGCCTGTGTCTTCTGTCTTGGATGCTCTGTTGCACACTCTCTCTAGGCTCACTTCTTCTGGGGCAGTGGTTGGCAAATCATTAGACAACAGAGCGGCAAACTGCAGCTCACGAGCCGCAGTTTGCTGACCACTATTCTGGGGTGACCAGGAACCCATCGTGGGGACATTCAGATAGGCCTGTAGCAAGGTCCACATGGCATGGAATGGAGGGGCTCTGGCAACCACATGACAGAGCTTGGAAGGGGACCCTCCAGCCTTCAGATGCTGCAGCCTTAGGGGAGACCCTGGACCAGAACTGCCCAGTTACGTCCCCCACCCCTTGACTCCCAACCCTGCACACAGGCTCGTTAAGTGCCGCTCCACTGGGGGGCAGTTGTTGCATAGCAACAGATAACGGTCCAATGACATTATACACATGCGGTGGTTATGAGAATATACACCGAATATACACCGGCTTCAGGATAGAGGGTGACTCGGGGAGCACAGTGAGGCGGGGCTTTAGCTATACTTATTTTTTTATTTTATTTCTCTAACAAATTTTTGAAGATGACAAACGGATAGCATTTGTTATATCTAGATGTTTGGTAAGTACACGATTTCCTGTAACTCCAAGCACTTTCTTTGTTATTAAAACATGGGATAGCCCTGGCTGGTATAGCTCAGTTGGCTGAGTGTCATCCTGTGCACCGAAAGGTCACCAGTTCGATCCCCGGTCAGGGCACGTGCCCCGATTGTGGGTTCAATCCCCACTTGGGGCATGTATGGGAGACAACAGATTAACGTTTCTCTCATCGATGTTTCTTTCTTCCCTTCCTTTCGCTCTCAAATCAATGCAAACATATTAAAGTGAATAAATAAAAAGATTTTAAAAATGTTGTAGCCGAAATCGGTTTGGCTCAGTAGATAGAGCGTCGGCCTGCGGACTGAAGGGTCCCGGGTTCGATTCCAGTCAAGGGCATGTACCTTGGTTGTGGGCACATTCCCAGTAGGGGCTGTGCAGGAGGCAGCTGATCAATGTTTCTCTCTCATGGATGTTTCTGACTTTCTATCCCTCTCCCTTCCTCTCTGTGAACAAATCAATAAAAATATTAAAAAATAAAAAATATAAAAAACGTTGTAAACACTTTGAAAGAGAACAAAAGGCAGCACTTCATTCGTGTATGACGGTGCCACAGGCCAGGCCTGGCTGCTCCCTGCAGGCCCGAGGGGGGCCATGACTTTAACGGCGAAGCGATCTGCACTAAAGAGCAGACTGATCGGTGTGCATTCCCACCGCCGCTAAAACCGAAGGGCTGAGTGCCCACACCTTAACTCTGTTTCCAACAAACACCTCACCAGGCATTCGCGCCGGGACGCGGGGAACGCCGCCCAGAGAGGGGGGTAACGGTTCCCACGGCTCTTCCCATGGAGCGCACGGGATGGCGGTCTCCCCAGCACCTGCCAAAGCGGACCAGGTCGCGGCTGTTGCCATAGCAGCCCCGATCTACTTCGGTGATGTTCAACCAGGGGACAGGAATTGTGGGGAAGCTGCTTTGGTTCTTAGATTCCCTGGTTTTCCAGAAGCAAAAGGCTCACCGTTGGGAGACGCGGTGTTTCAGGTTGTGGGGCCCCAGGGAGCGCAGGGAGAGAGGACCCCTCTGCGGAAAGCAAAGCGTCAGTCGCCATTTGAAAGGGTCACCTTTGCTCGTGAGCACGATTCAGAAATGACAAGTCTCCCGCCCCTGAGTGTTGTCACAGATACAAGTGGGAGAACTCTGCGCTGACATTTGAGAAGACACATCGCAGCACGCCCCTCCCTTCATGGATGGGGCGATTTTATTTATGAAGAATGGGACCGGCCTAAGAATTCCGGATGTACTTTTCCCTTCTCCCATTTCTCCTCTGCTCGCCGCACGCCTTTCCCCAGTGGGGATGGCGGTGCGCTGGAGGGAAGCATCACTTGCCTACCTCATTTCCCGGGACTCTCGTTTTGAAACCACGACGTAGGCAGCAAGAAATCATAGCTGAAACCTCTCCCCTCCTGAACAAATCAGCCGAGGCTGGATTTCCCGCACACCCTCTGCTCCACGACTCTCCCCCAGACTCTGGTGAATTTTATGTTGAATTGTTTGTGTTTTTAAACTACTTTGTACGAAAATGTTGTTTAGAAACACCAATGATGAGAGAGAATCCTGGATCCGCTGCCTCCCGCACACCCCTTACTGGGGATCGAGCTCACAACCCGGGCCCGTGCCCTGATTGGGAATGGAACTGTGACCTTCTGGGTCACAGGTCGATAGTCAACCACTGGGCCGCACCAGCCAGGCAGACGCTGGTTCACTGCAGATCGGAAGGAAGGTCTGGTTGGTTCGTGGTCCTGCCTGTCCCGCGACTACTAGGTCTCAAGTTTAAGGCTTTCTTTCATCAAATTCCTGTTTCCTCCCCTCCCCTCCACGGGGATGGTGCATTTCATGGTCACCCCCGTTTTCTTCTGTTCCGCCTCCTGTCATTAGTTCTTTTTTCTGCCCCACATTTGCTAAGTTGTTCTATCGCTGAGCACTTCATTCCGTCCCTGACCCTGACCGATGCCCCCGGCATTTTCAGTCTTCTGACATCCTACTGGGGACATGGTGGCCCGGTGCACGCTTCCTCACGCGTCTCCCGCACTCCATCTAGGACTTGCCTTTTCTCCTCTAGCTCGGCGGTTAGCCGGGAGTACGCATGAGCAGTGGGGACACTCCATCCCAAGCCTATTGTCAACTCTGAAGACATTTTGAAGTTTAAGGAGTGTCGCCTTCCTATCCACTTGACTGTGCTCGTGTGGCTTCTCCGTGGATCTGGCTGAGCCGCAAGCCAGGCTTCGCAGAGCAAGGCTGCTCCGTCACCATCAGACCGTCTCACAAAGGACTTCTGTCAGAACAATGGTTCCTCGGTCTCATGATTTCGGGCTTTTGAGAAACAGCAGTGACAAGCATGTATTTCTTATTTTACAGGACTTCTTTGAAAAAAAAATACAGTTTATCTATGAGTTTTCTCTTCCAGAGTCCTTTCACGTTCACTGTCGAACGCTCATGCTCCACCACCAGGCCCTTTGGAGTATTTTTATTCCTGGGATGAGGTGCCCGTGCCAGTTTAATACGAGAGGGAACAGGAATGCCAGCACTTTCTAGCCTTTTTCATGTGCCAGGTACGGCACTGAAAGTCTTACCTGGGTGAACTTGCTTCTTCCTCTCGGCAAACCCCAGTACATTTTACCAATAAGAATTTGATCACAGCCAAAACCGGTTTGGCTCAGTGGATAGAGCATCAGTCTGTGGACTGAAAGGGTCCAGGTTCGATTCCGGTCAAGGGCATGTACTTTGGCTGCGGGCACATCCCCAATAGGAGGTGTGCAGGAGGCAGCTGATCGATGTTTCTCTCTCATCCATGTTTCTAATTCTCTAGCCCTCTCCCTTCCTCTCTGTAAAAAGTCAATAAGATATATTTAAAAAAAGACTTTGATCATGGATGACAGGCTTGAGTGGATCAATTCAACACAACTGACTTGTCAAGAAGTGCTGCCAAGGGAGTGAACCGCCATAAGTTCTGGAGGCAGGTGTCCCTGTCCAACGCCAGCATCACTCACCTGCACAGGGGCTTGCCGCAAAGCCCACCCTCCTCCGCGCTCTGTCGAAGACCACGTAGAAGCCCTCCATCACGGTAGCACCGATCACCAGCGCGTTCGTGGACGGTGAAATGCCAAATCGGTAGCACTCATAATGCAGGCCAGCCCTCATCATGGGCTGGATGTAAAGCTGGTGTTTAAGAGAAAAGAGGAAACAAGCAAGAAGAAGCACAAATCAGGCAACATCATACAACTGTCATGGTCACAGCGTGCTCAGAACTCTCCAAGATGCTCTGGGCACTACAGATGTAGGGGCTGAAATGTGGTGGTGATAAGCAAACATTAGTGAGAGTGACAGGAACATGTGCACCGCCTGTAGCTGTGCGCAGGTCCAACCATAAGCAGACTTCCACCCGCCTATTTATTTAGTCATCCATTCATCAAGTCATCCATCCATCTAGCAATCCGTCCATCTGTTTGCCCATCCATCCATCCATCCATCCGTCCATCCGTCCGTCCATCCGTCCATCCATCCATCCATCCACCCACCCACCTATTCACCCATCTATCTGTCCTTCCATCCATTCAACCATCTGCCCATCAATTATTTTTTGAGCCTAGACATTGCCCTTGGTACCAGCAATACAAGGATGAATAACATATGGTTCCTGTTCCAGCCAAGCTTCCCATCTAAGGGAGAGACAGGTAAGTAAATATCGAGTCAGAAGTGTTCCAATGGGTCCCTTCTATTGGAGTTCCCATACCAGCCGGGGGAGACGGACCACAATGGACCAGCACACTGATACATAAGAGTAACAGGTGCCATCCAGGAAGGCTCGTGGTACTTCGGTGACCTGCTAGTTCTCTCCTCGTCACAACTCTGTTCACTTCATCTCTAAGAGGGGGTCCTCTCTTCCTTCCTCCTCCTCACTCACTGGCTACTCCCTCACAGGCATCTATACTGGGTTTGCTTCACCTTCCTCACGTGTCAGTATCCAAGAACTGCAGAGTGTTGGCTTCCTCTCTCTCTTTCTTCCCAGGTGGCTCATGCAGCCCCATGGACAACCATACATGCCCTGTGCTCTATGCTGAGATTTCCAAATCTTTATGTCCAGCCCAGATCTTTGCTGCCATTGCCACACTCTTCTGTCCACCTGCCCGCTCAGTTGACATTGCAAATGTAACTTTAAGAAAATAACACTGAACTTTGGCTATGGCCCCAGTCTGCTCATCTTACGGCTCTCTGTCTCAGTTAAATCCGTGACCCAGCCTTTACTCAGGTGCCAGAGCACCAGGTCAGTCTCTCTCACCTCCCATCGAAACCACACCTACAGCCTTCCTTTGAAACACAACCCGAATCTGATCAGGTCTCCCGTCTCCATCACCACCACCCCGGTCCAGGTCATCGTTGGCCTCTTCTCTCCTGATCTACGACAAAAGGTCCCTAACTGGCTCCAGGATGCCGTTTCCCCAAAGTGACGGTGTCTTCTCAGAAAGAGTCAGGATGCACAGCGAGGATGACTCCTCAGTGCAAGAGGGAAAAACCATCACCGCCAGCGAGAAGACACGGCTTCAAAGGGTAGGAAGTTCTGATGTGTGTGAGGCCTGGGTCCCGAGGTCCCCAGGAGGCAAGAGTAACTAGGAACATGAGTTAAATCTTAAAACCATCAGTGAGCAAATCAATATCATATTAGTTACAATTCCTCTTTTTTTTTTTAAATGGAAAAATATTAACATGTAGGCAGTTAAGAGAGAATGGCTTGGTATGACACAACAAATATTTTTTGGGGAAAAACACACACAATAAAGCACAAAATAAGTGAGAAGGACTTTGTCCTAAAGGATGAAAGCACTAAGGAAAACTTGGAGGAACACGTCAGTACTCGGATAGGCAGTCTCGGGCCTTCTGGGAATGTGAGAGGTAGGGATTTTGGAGGGATGAGCAAAGATTGAAAGGAGACCCGTGGGAGGGGCTTCCGTATGATGACGAGTGGAGGTGGAGGAGGAGGCAGACCGGGCTGAGCGTGGGTCTTTTGGAATGGAGGTACAAGAACAGCATATAAAACCCAAACAGAAAAGGAAGCCAGAAGCTGTGCTGGCGAAAACGTAAGTGATCAAATTGACCCTGAGGAGGGTTAATGTCACTGCACTTCACCCGCAGGGCAGATCGGAGGGAGAGGGGCTGCAAGGCGGAGAGGGAAGCAAGGTCACAGGGGTGGCAGTGCCTGGCCCGACTGCTGGGCATTGAGCAGCTGCTATGTCCAGGGAGCTGTTCCGGCAGCTAGAACCCTGCACTGATGGCTTTGTCTGTCTGTCTGTAAACCCTTCTTCAAGGCCAGGCATCATTCTACTCCTCCCTGTGTGCCTGGCACGTAGGCACCTAGTATATGCCTGGCATATAGAAAGACCTCAATAAATGCATGTCAAATGAGTGAGTGGGGCTAAGCTCTGATCGGTGTTAGATTAAGAAAAGGTCGGGGGCGGTGGCTTAGCTTTGAAACAGAAACACACGCACACACACACACCCCTACCTTTGAATGAACGAATTCCGTAACGAAACCCCAATAATTATGAAGTATGATGCAATTGATGCTACTGATCTGAATATAATTTGTATCTTTTACTCCGGCCTGTCTGTGGGGCGCCGTCGACTCCCAATAAAAATTCCAGACTGTGCCTTTGTCACATGTCGGGAAAGCTGTGGTATTTCTGGATCTCAGAAGAAACCGTCTGTTTTAAACTGAGTACAAAGAGGCGAACCAGTGGCATCAGGACTGAAACTATTTACACTTACAGGGTTAGGTGGAAAAAAAAATCAGAGTTTGTCTGAGAGCCGGAAATAGATTTTTTTCCACGGGCCAAAGAGAATTCAGCTCGTGTGTGTTTTGAAAAATGGTGTTGGGGACAAACCAGACTCTCCTGCTCTAGCAACCACTCGCCCAGCTCTCTCTGCCTGCTGGCGCCTGAAGCTCCCGGGGAGGGACCCCAGGCTAATCCCCTGGCGACAAGGAGCCCTGTGATTGC
Source organism: Antrozous pallidus (assembly GCA_027563665.1). NCBI lineage: Eukaryota > Metazoa > Chordata > Mammalia > Chiroptera > Vespertilionidae > Antrozous > Antrozous pallidus. The sequence goes on along the minus strand of CM050514.1, from coordinate 6,382,296 downwards.
TCTGAATGTTAGGAAAGGGGTGGGCAGGCAGAGCTGAGGTGTCAGATGACCCCAGTGTGTCCTTGAGGGGTCTGACCAGCATAAGGAGCATGTGTGGTTCTCAGCAGGCGATTGGTCACAATGGCCCAGCCGCGTCCTTCCCAATGGGCAACGGAGAGCAAACGCGGTGAGGTTGAATAAAAACTCAGAAAAACAATGGGGAATGTTGATTTTTAAAAACTGAAAATGTGAACCTGCCAAAGTCAGCCCCCAAAACATCTACAGTCTCATAAGTGAGAATAAGACTGGATTCTTATTCAGAAATATGCATATGGATGCCATCTCCCTAACTCGCCTCCCCATGTCCCCACGCTCAGTGGGGGCTTGATCCTAAGAGCACTGGCAATCTATTATGTCCCAGGAGGGTAATAACTTGGACGGTTATTACCCTCCTGGGACATAACAGATTTTTCCCCGATTGCCTGCTTTTGCCCTTCCGCGTCTCGTGAGTCCCTGACTCTGCCAACCACCCACGTGCCGTTTATTTGCCAGAACACAGCCACCTGCGTCCTCAAGCGAGGCTTTAACTTTACTTACAAACCACGCTGAAGAGACAATGTCCACATTTGGCTGGTTGGCAGACCGAAATATAATCCATAAAGAATACGTTATTTTAAAGGTGCTGAAAACATATTCCAACATCACTCCTTGCAGTGCCGCTCAGCCAAGGTCATGGCCATCTTCTGAAAATGCCACTGCAAGGATTACTATTTCTCCTTCATTGTTAAAGAGGTAGATGCAGACAGGGCGAGGAAGTCAAGGGCAGTGTCCTCCACCGGGCTGTATTTCAGTCTTTTCCCCAACAAGTGCCCATTTCTGGAATGCTACCCCTTTCCCCTAGCAAAGTTGGAAATGGAGAAAAGGCAGTATTATCACTTACTTTTCTTCTGACATGATCCCTCCTTTCCTACCTCCTAGCCACACTCCATTATCTCAAATTCTCCAGATTATATGACGTAGACACAGGGCTTAGCCACTTCACAGTTACAGGGCCCTCCCCACCCCTGCAGGGCAGTGTTGTGGAAGGCAGGGTGGCCTTTCAAACTCATGGTTCTCATCTTCAAGGAAATATTTGAGAAAGAACAGAAGTGTGTGTGTTTCAGAAAACACAAGCCAAAGGAAAAAAGGCAACGGCATAAAATACACCCTAAAGACATGGCCCCATGCCAGATGAGTAGCCTGGAAAACTCGCATTATGGGTTTGAAGGGCAAGCTCACAAATGGGTTATTCTGCTCAGCAGAGGCTTGACAAAAGATGGGTTGTTGGAGTGGGGTCTTCGAGGATGGGAAGAATTTAGATACACAGATGGAGTGGGGACCAGAGGGCATTTCAGGCAGGGAGTGGCGAGGAGTGGGGAGTGGCAAAAGCAAAGTCAGGAGACAGAGTAGGCAGAGCGGCTAATCAGTGGAGGAGGAAGGAAGGGTATAGTAGGAAACAGGTGGGAGAGCAAGGAAGAGCCCAGCGAGTAAGGATGAGAAGGTCCTGGAAAGCCAGACCAGGAAAAGAGATTATCAGCATTTTTCTAAAAATATATATTTTATTGATTTTCTACAGAGAGGAAGGGAGAGGGATAGAGAGTTAGAAACATTGATGAGAGAGAAACATCTATCAGCTGCCTCGTGCACACCCCCTACTGGGCATGTGCCCACAACCAAGGTACGGTTGGTTGACCAGAATCGAACCTGGGACCTTTCAGTCCGCAGGCTGATGCTCTATCCACTGAGCCAAACCGGTTTCAGCGAGACCATCAGCATTTAACTAGCGGCATTGGAAGCGGTGGTTTAGGAAGACTGAGCTGGAATAGTTGTAAAGGGAAACAGAATGGTGACACGATGCCTGGAGGGCACTCTGGAGATTCCTGAAGTGACGGAAGGGGGTGTGAGTGACACAGTGAGAGCCATGAGGAAAGGCGAGGACATGACTAAGGAAGACAGAAGTTGGTCCACTTAATTAGATGCTTGGGATGAAGAAGGAATCAATGATTTGTTGCATATGTGGGAAATGATGTCTTAATCTCTGAGAATCCAGTTTTATTCTTTATACACAAGTAGGAAAAACCCATCTATTGGTATTGTAGCTGTTGCAAAAATGGCCTCAATTCTTGACCTTTCCTTGTAGCCACCCCCTTGTGATGTGTGTGACTTTGCAGCTCTTTCCATTGAGAGGTGGTGTCTACTTCTCCACCAGGGAGTCTGGGCTGGCCTTGGCCTTGTGTGGGCAGCACTGTGCGGGAGGTGGTGGCTAGTTTTGGGCCCAGACTTTAGGAATCCCTGAGTTTCTTTTCTCTCAGAGGAAAAAACCACTGCCACGAGTCACCGCTGAATGACGAGACAACAAATAGCCCTATCACTCCACTGACCTAGCCAGCAGAGTAAATGAGGCCATCCCAGACCTCAGACCAAGACCAACCTAGACCAAGGCCAACCTGGACCAAGACAATCCTAGACCAGTGGTCGGCAAACTCATTAGTCAACAAAGCCACATATCAACAGTACAACGACTGAAAATTTTTTTGAGAGCCAAAATTTTAAAACTTAAACTTCTCATGCCACTTCTTCAAAATAGACTCACCCAGGCCGTGGTATTTTGTGGAAGAGCCATACTCAAGGGGCCAAAGAGCTGCATGTGGCTCATGAGCTGCAGTTTGTTGACCACTGTCCTAGACTAAGACCAACTTAAACCAAGACCAAGACCATCCTAGACCAAGACCATCCTAGACTAAAGCCAACCTAGGCCAAGACCATCCTAGACCAAGACCATCCTAAACCAAAACTATCCTAAATCAAGACCAACACCAGTTGACAAGACAGAGGGGAGCAAGCCCAGGAGATCAGCAGACCCACCCAGGCTCCTAAGCAGGAATTAATGCTCACTGATAAAGCTGCTGCTATTCGTGGTTGTTACTCGGCACCACTGTATATCTACACCTGTGTTAGGTATCAATTATTAGATATTATGCACGAAGGGCTTTACTTTTGCATGTTACACGTTGATGAAAAAAAAAAGCACAAATCCCAGTTCATACCTGAGGCAGGATAGTGATGCGGAAGGACCTGCTGGAGTTCTCGTCTCTCAGGTAGATGGAGATTTTCGGGAAGTAAGACCAAGGTGTTTCGGAATTCGCCCAGCATGCCAGCTGGGATCCAGTCCAGAAACCATCTGAGAATTCTGGAATCTAGACAAAACACGATAACGTGAGAACTAATGACTAGTCTGGCGCGTCAACAGGAAACAGCTCCCAGCTCTTCTTGTCACCTCGGCAGGTGCCCGCTGGGATCAACAGTTTAATTTGGACGGCGCAGTGGAGCCGCCAGTCCTCTGGAGGGCAGCGGTGCTGACAGTTAACAATTAAAACACCCAGGCTTGAGGAGCACTCGCGGCATTAGGCACCCTTATAAGCGCTTTGCAGTCTAATTACTTTAATCCTCAGTCGCCGCCATCAGTGCGGTAACATTACCCCCTCTACTTCACAGATGAGGAAACCAAAGCACAGAGGTGAAGTGGCTTGCCCGAGGTAGCACAGTAGTTGGCAATGACCCATCAAAAGAGAGACCAGATCCTAAATGTGGCCCTCAGGACCTTTCAGGCATCACCTCTCCTTTGAATTCCCCGCGCCCAGCAAGCTTCCTCCAGGTGCAGAGCTCCTTGGGAGCTCTCTGCTCTCCAGATCTCAGCTCAGACGATGCTTCCTCCAGGAAGTGCTCCCCGACTCCCCCACATCATGCTGGCCCTCCACCAGGGATCCCCCTGTAGCAGTCAGTTTGACATTTACTGTGATTGGTTCACTTCTGTTTCCTGCACTAGGATCTGAGCCCTTTAAGGACAGAGGCCCACATCCTCTGTGGTCCAAACACCCAGCTCATCAGAGAGATTCAGGACAGACTGGGAAATATGAATGGGCTGGAACACAGAATGTCCACCTGTGCCTCTCGTCAGGGGACTGCAAGGACAGTCACCCAAGCAAGTCTACTGGGAGTTGCTGAATCTTCAGTGAATTACAAGCTCCAGCCAGGCCATCTCGCCAGGACCAGCGAAGGCACCAGAGCAGGCCTGCCTGCTCCCCAAGGGAGGACTGTGTGGGCGGCTCCTCTGCTACCACACACGCCCCTTCCAGCACAGAGCCCCGCTCCGATGACAGCTGGGGGAGTATGTGGTGGGGACAGAGCTAGAAGAGTAGTGATGGGAGGAAGGCGGATGTTTGTCCCTGAGGGAGGACCACCTGGGCTGAGTTAGGGATGAAAGGGCATTGGTGAGGTATGGTGAGGGGAGGAGGGGGAGAGGGAAGAGGGCAGAGCATGAGACTTGCCCCATTGGGGACGCGGACGACAGCCACAGAGGCTGGTGCAGGGGAGGTGCATGGGACAGAAAGGTGCATGAGGCAGGCAGGGAGAGAACCACGGTGCATTTATCAGAAACTGTTTCCCAGAGGCCGGGCTCCGCGGCACACCAGTGCACTGCGGCATTCCAGAGTCCAGCCCCGTGGGAGGGTGGGGAGACACTGAAGTCCAGAGTCACCGACAGGAGGGTGGGACACGGTGATGTGGCCCTGGACAGACCACTTAGGACAGTATAGGGAGGAGAGGGACCTAGGATCCACTCTGAGAAATGGGCAGGAATAGAGACCCCTCCCCTCCAGGAGGGTGGCCTGGGGCTGGGAAGAGGTGCCAGAGGAGGGCGTGATGGAAGCTGAGGCAGCTCAGCTTGCTGCTGTGCAGAACACGTGGGGCAGGCACAGAGGACACCGTGGTGGGGAGGCACAGAGGACACCGTGGTGGGGAGGCACAGAGGACACCGTGGTGGGGAGGCACAGAGGACACCGTGGTGGGTACAGAGGACACCGTGGTGGGGAGGCACAGAGGACACCGTGGTGGGGAGGCACAGAGGACACCGTGGTGGGGAGGCACAGAGGACACCGTGGTGGGGAGGTACAGAGGACACCGTGGTGGGGAGGCACAGAGGACACCGTGGTGGGGAGGTACAGAGGACACCGTGGTGGGGAGGTACAGAGGACACCGTGGTGGGGAGGTACAGAGGACACCGTGGTGGGGAGGCACAGAGGACACCGTGGTGGGGAGGTACAGAGGACACCGTGGTGGGGAGGTACAGAGGACACCGTGGTGGGAAGGCACAGAGGACACCGTGGTGGGGAGGCACAGAGGACACCGTGGTGGGGAGGTACAGAGGACACCGTGGTGGGAAGGCACAGAGGACACCGTGGTGGGGAGGCACAGAGGACACCGTGGTGGGTACAGAGGACACCGTGGTGGGGAGGCACAGAGGACACCGTGGTGGGGAGGCACAGAGGACACCGTGGTGGGTACAGAGGACACCGTGGTGGGGAGGCACAGAGGACACCGTGGTGGGTACAGAGGACACCGTGGTGGGTACAGAGGACACCGTGGTGGGGAGGCACAGAGGACACCGTGGTGGGTACAGAGGACACCGTGGTGGGGAGGCACAGAGGACACCGTGGTGGGTACAGAGGACACCGTGGTGGGAAGGCACAGAGGACACCGTGGTGGGTACAGAGGACACCGTGGTGGGGAGGCACAGAGGACACCGTGGTGGGGAGGCACAGAGGACACCGTGGTGGGGAGGCACAGAGGACACCGTGGTGGGGAGGCACAGAGGACACCGTGGTGGGGAGGTACAGAGGACACCGTGGTGGGGAGGCACAGAGGACACCGTGGTGGGGAGGTACAGAGGACACCGTGGTGGGAAGGCACAGAGGACACCGTGGTGGGGAGGCACAGAGGACACCGTGGTGGGTACAGAGGACACCGTGGTGGGGAGGCACAGAGGACACCGTGGTGGGGAGGCACAGAGGACACCGTGGTGGGGAGGCACAGAGGACACCGTGGTGGGGAGGTACAGAGGACACCGTGGTGGGGAGGCACAGAGGACACCGTGGTGGGGAGGTACAGAGGACACCGTGGTGGGGAGGTACAGAGGACATCGTGGTGGGGAGGCACAGAGGACACCGTGGTGGGGAGGTACAGAGGACACCGTGGTGGGGAGGTACAGAGGACATCGTGGTGGGGAGGCACAGAGGACACCATGGTGGGGAGGTACAGAGGACACCGTGGTGGGGAGGCACAGAGGACACCGTGGTGGGAAGGCACAGAGGACACCGTGGTGGGGAGGCACAGAGGACACCGTGGTGGGGAGGCACAGAGGACACCGTGGTGGGTACAGAGGACACCGTGGTGGGGAGGCACAGAGGACACCGTGGTGGGGAGGTACAGAGGACACTGTGGTGGGGAGGTACAGAGGACATCGTGGTGGGTACAGAGGACACTGTGGTGGGGAGGCACAGAGGACACCGTGGTGGGGAGGTACAGAGGACACTGTGGTGGGGAGGTACAGAGGACACCGTGGTGGGGAGGTACAAAGGACATCGTGGTGGGGAGGCACAGAGGACACCGTGGTGGGGAGGCACAGAGGACACCGTGGTGGGGAGGTACAGAGGACACCGTGGTGGGGAGGTACAGAGGACACCGTGGTGGGGAGGTACAGAGGACACCGTGGTGGGTACAAAGGACATCGTGGTGGGGAGGCACAGAGGATACCGTGGTGGGTACAGAGGACACCGTGGTGGGGAGGTACAAAGGACATCGTGGTGGGGAGGTACAGAGGACACTGTGGCGGGACGGGATGAACACGGGGTGTGTCCCGTGCTACACAACTGCACTCTCAGGCGCCAGCCCTCCCTCCCGGTGACAGAGGGAGAAGGTATCTCGTGTCTCTCCATCCATGGAAGGCTGCACTTGGACTGCCCAGGAGTGACCTGCAGACTCTAATGCTGGCTTTAATGCAGTTTCTCCTTCGATAACAGCGAGGTTGATTGGAAATGGGCATCCCAGGGATGAGCTTCCTGCCAGACGATGAGGTGGGGGAGTCATTTTGCTGGAAAGGGTGGCTCGGCTGGCCCACGGCCCACAGCTCTGAGGTCAGCACTAAGAGCAGGTCCAGCCACAGATGGAGAATGAGACTCAGAGAGGCCAAGGACCCGGCCTAAGGGGCCCAGCTCAGAACTCGATGCTGGACCATCTGCCTCCAAAGGAGTCTGGGAAGCTTCCAGGGGCTAAGCCACGTTGAGGATGGGAGGGAAGAGGTCAGGCCTCAGGTCACAAAGCTCTAATGTCAGAACTCATCTGGAAGCGGGTTCTCTGTGCATTTTAGAGTTGCAGAAGCACGCGGCCTGAGACGCAGGGCACCACAGCTGGGAGGAGTGGAACCCAGGTCTCCGCCACGCACAAGTCCCTACTGGGCTCATTTCAAAATACAGATCTACCCACCATCCTATCTCATAAAAGACTAATATGCAAACTGACTGTCACTCCAACACACAAGATGGCCATCCACATGTGGTCAAAGATGGCTGCCACAAGATGGCCAGCAGGGGAGGGCAGTTAGGGGTGACTGGGCTGGCAGGGGAGGGTAGTTGGGGGGGACTAGGCCTGCAGGAAAGCACAGTTGGGGGCAACCAGGCCTGCAGGGGAGAGCAGTTAGGGGTGACCAGGCCTGCAGGGGAGGGCAGTTAGGGGTGACCAGGCCAGCAGAGGAGGAACATTGGAGGCAATTGGGCCAGCAGGGGAGCAGTTGGGGGCGACCAGTCCTGCAGAGGAGGATAGTTAAGGGGAGACCAGGCCCTGCAGGGGAGAGCAGTTAGGAGCAATCAGGCTGACAGGGGAATAGTTAGAGGGTGATCAGGCTGGCAGGCAGAAGTGGTTTAGGGACAACCAGGCAGGCAGGTGAGTGGTTGGAAGCTATCAGTCCTGGATTGTGAGAGGGCGGTCGGACATCCCTCTAGGTCCCAGATTGGAAGGGTGCAGGCTGGGCTGAGGAACACACTTCCCCACCCTGTGTACAAATTTCACGCACCGGGCCTCTAGTTCATTTCTAAAATCCCAAGGCGACAGTCCCCGCAGGAGCCAGAGCCCAACGCTGGTTCTGTGTTCACTCTCTGAGGCTGGCCTTTCCCTGACCCGAAAGAAGACCAGGCCAGGAGCGGCTCCCAGGGCCTGGCAGAGAGAGAACAAACAGGCCTTTGGTGCGCACACAAAGGCCCACAGAGCAGCGCACACCCTCCCGGGACAACCGGCCTTCCCAGGTCGCGGCTCCTGATGCAGCCTCTGGGGTCACAGGATCCACGGTGACCAGGCAAACATCTCCTTCCTCCACCTCATGCTTTTCTTACAAAGCCAGCCACTGCCCATCCCGTGACCCCATGACCTCGGGGCGCCAACACCTGCCGGCCACAGCCTGGGGCTCTCCGGCCCGCAGAGGTCCGCTGGCGGTCGCTCACATGCCCAGGCTCCGGGCACCGCCTTGGCCTCGGGGGAAGCGTTGGTAGCTCAGAGGTTCCGCCTGAGGAGGCTCGTGTGGCCTCAGCTGCGGGCTTTTTCACTATTGAGGGGAATGGGCAGGTGGCTCCGTAATTCGAGCCTCGAGCCTCCTCTGCTTTGCCGCCAGCATTCTGAACGTCAGGCTCTAGAACCTCGGGCCGTTCCTTGTCTGATTCAGCGGATATTAGACGGCTCTGGCTGACGCCTTGAAGACCACCTCTTAGTGCCAAAAGGGCCTCCGCATTCTTGCTTTTTTTTTTTTAAATCCACCTGTTTTATTTTTTTTTAAAATATATTTTATTGATTTTTTACAGAGAGGAAGGGAGAGCGACAGAAAGTCAGAAACATCGATGGGAGAGAAACATCGATCAGCTGTCTCTTGCACACGCCCTACCGGGATTGTGCCCGCAGCCAAGGTACATGCCCTTGACCGGAATCCAACCTGGGACCTTCCAGTCCACAGGCTGATGCTCTATCCACTGAGCCAAACCGGTTTCGGCTGTTCTTGCTTTTTTATTTCCCTTCTGCATTCTTTTTGCTCACCCGCTGCTCTTCCCACGGCAGTTTTGTCTGTCTGTCTGTCTGTCTATCATTAATCCTTACCCGAGGAAGTTTTTCTCATTGATTATTAGGGAGAGTGGGAGGGAGAGAGGGGGCGAGAGAGAAAGAGAAACATCAATGTCAGAGATTGGTTGCCTCCTGCATGCGCCCCAATTGGGGCCGGGAATGAACTTGCAACCCAGGTACGTGCCCTTGACCGGGAGAACCACTCAGTGCACAGGTCAGTGCTCTACCAGTGAGCAACACTGGCCAGGCCCCCATGGCAGTTTCAGACTTTTGAAGTTTCTACTCAGGACAACCGCAAGCCTTCTCTCTCTTCCCAGGTTCCCGCCACCATCTGGAACAAAGCAACTGCTCTGCCTTTTCCGATCGATCGTCTTTTGAATCTGGCCTTCTCAGGGGAGCGAGAAATTGGCCGAGTTACTAGCAGGATAGCGACTCTGTGGGAAACACTCATATCTGGTGACTTTGCCGGGGGGCCCTGCGTGGACAGATCTTATGATAAAAACACCCAAGCAGCTGGGAGGAACGTGCGTCTTGCATTCACACAGTAGCAACACTGCAGTGTGGACGCTGGACAGAAGCTCCTCTTTCCTGAGCACTTGATCCCAGACCTCAGAACAACCCCGCTGAGAACGTGGGGGCCGTCAGGGGACCGCAGACCCTTCCCCAGGCACTCTGCTCATCCGTGCCAGAAACCAGAAACTTCTATTCCAACTGACCCCAAAGCTGTGTCCTTCCCAATCGATGCCAGCTGGTCCACTCCAATACCCCAAACTGGAAAATTGGGGTCACCCTGGGAATACCATCAGCCAGGCCCCCAAAAAGCACTTATCTCTAACCACTATTTCAGTTGTGTTACTGAATGTGACCACACAGTAATTGTTATATTGACCAACCGGTCCTTGTCACCTATGGATCACATTCTTTTAAAACAGAATAAAATCCCAACACAGCCCTAACCGGTTTGGCTCAGTGGATAGAGCGTTGGCCTGCAGACTGAAGGGTCCCGGATTCGATTCCGGTCAAGGGCATGTACCTTGGTTGCAGGCACATCCCCAGTGAGGGGTGTGCAGGAGGCAGCTGATTGCTATTTCCCTCTTTATCGATGTTTCTAACTCTCTATCCCTTTTCCTTCTTCTCTGTAAAACAAATCAATAAAAAATATATTTTTAAAAATCGCAACACAGCTTGAATGAGGCCTGAAAGGAGCATTTTTGGTTTATTTCTTTAGTTTTAAAGGCTACAAATATATTTTACTATTTATTTTAATGTAGTACGCTGCCAGTTTTTATTCTCAGATTACAAAACTGTATTGCACAAACTACACCATCATTTGAAATACAAAACGCTGCACCTTCAGATCCCAGTTCTCTCGGGTTAAAATGAAACAATTATTTGCCAGTTCCCATCACATAACAAGATTGTGAAATTAATGGGTAACGGTTAAAAAACACACAGCCCTTAAACCCTCAGAGGGAGGCCATGAGACTAGAGGGTAACCCTACCCAGCACATGGTCATGACCTGTGTGTTCTCTCCGAGGTCCATCCGCGCCCCGAGACTCACCAGAGACGCACGGGCCACGCCATCCACCACCGCAGCAAACACCTTCGGGGGCAGGCGCAGCAGAGTGGTGCCGCTGTCCACGATCGCCTTATCCGCGTTATACTAAAAGGGGGGAGGGAGGTGCGGGAAGGCGCATGAGTGACACAGCACCAGCCCGCCCTCACCGGGCATCCCTTATGTCCCAGTCTGGGCAGCCCAGCACCAACTTGGGGGTTACAATGAATTTCCTATTCTCAGTACCCAGAAACCCGGGGCCTTTTAGCTCAACGTTCTCACTTCGAAGACAAAGAAACTGAGGCCAGCGAAGGGGAGCGACGTGACCAAAAACAATAGCCCTCTCAATGCAGAGGCGTCCCTCATGCAGGGGAGCCGAATGCCCTTGCCCAGGAGCCTCCCCGGGCACCCAGGGAGGACCCCTTGTCCTCAGGGGGTGCAATGGCACATTAAATGCCATTTGCACAACTCACACAGGCCAACCCTCCCTATGCTGCCCAGGGAAAAAGAACTAGGGCCACCTTCTGTCAGAGCATCACACGCCCACACACAGTCTGCACTTTATCTCAGGCCCTTGGATTCTGCCACCGGATTCCTTCATGGCGAGGAAGCACCCTCTGACCTTAAGCACAGAGCAGTCTCGGTGGAACGGGCCACCATGCATCCCGTCTCCGCGGGTTTCTCAGAGGCGTGTGGGGGCATGGGCCTTTGTGGGGGACTGTGATGGGCGTATGGAAGGATGGGATGCTCAGGTTGGAGGCACGAGGGAGGAATGTAATGAAACTAGAGGCCCAGTGCACAAAATTTGCACAGGGCACAGGCTGGGTTGAGGGACCTCCCTCCGCATGCACAAATTTTGTGTAATGTACCTTCTGATTTTTCACATTCAGGTCCCAGCTGCCATATTTAGGTGCCTCTGGCATACACAGACAGGTAGACACAAAGAGCTCACAGGGTAAGTACCTCTCTGCAGTCCAGATTAAGGCTCTGGCCTCCAACTTCCAGTTTCAGAATTTCGATCTGATAATACCACTCCTCCTTAATCGGGGTATACCAGATGTCTCCTATGTACAGACTTGGTTCAATTCCTCCCAGGACCTAGGAAGGAAAAGAGTAACAGGGATGAGAGAAAACACAGAGGCACACAGCACACGGCACAAAGCAGCGGGCCTTGTAAGTCAAACCCTCATTGGACTCGTACTTTCCCTTCAGTCTGATGTTACAAAACAAATGTTTATGCTTGAAAAGTGAACAGGGACCATGGGGGCCTGTGGAGGACACCCAGGGAAGGCACCTGAGCATTCTTTAAATCAGTGTCGGCTGAATCCGAGGTGCCAGGCAGAGCAGCATCTTGGAAACACATCCACCAAGAAGGTTGAATGCGTTGTCAGTACCGACTCTTAACTTTGCCCCAGGTGTCGGGGAGAGGGCCTTGAAATATAAATCCAGTCTAGCCCTGGGAATGAGGGAATGAATAGGGCCTGGGCACACCCAAGCTCTTTGATCCTAAGATTTTTGTTTGTTTGTTTGTTTTTTTGGTGAAACCCTTTTGTATTTTGGAATATAAACACGCTGCCATTGGGTTTGAGTCCCTGTCTCTCCATCAGAGAAGACAGCGTCCCACTCAGCCCCAGTTATTGTTTCTATTTCTGCGTCTTCTATTCTATCCTTTTATTTCTCAATCCCCAGCTCCTCTTCTCAGGAACTGGACCCACTCTCTTTCCACGCGGAACGAGGAAAAGAGAGAAAACTCCCATGGGGGCCAGGTAGCCACAGGTCAGACAATACTCTGCCCCGGTCTGAGCAAGATGCTCTGGGGTTTCCCTCACTGACAGGAAGCACACGTAACTTCAGCTTTACCGTACGCAGACTGTGCCCCCCCCCCAAAAAAAAATGCAGTGAAGTAGTTAACACCCAGCCTGACAGTGGCGTTGCCCTCAGAACAGAGGACATCCTCCTGCCCCACCCAGTGCACGGAAGCAGAACACAAGGGAGCTTTCTTAATCAAATTTCATTTTGCAAAACCACATAACCTTGCTCCACAAATCCGAGGCCCCCCTCTTTCCTGGAGAGGGGGTAACCAGGTGTGAAAAGCAGCTGCACTGCCCTAGCGGGTTTGGCTCAGTGGATAGAGCATCGGACTGTGGACTGAAAGGTCCCAGTTTGATTCTGGTCAAAGGCATATGCCCGGGTTGCAGGCTTCATCCCCAGTAGGGGGCGTGCAAGAGGCAGCCGATCGATGATTCTCTCTCATCACTGATGTTTCTCTCTCGCTCTCTCTCTGCCTCTCTGAAATCAATAAAATTGTATTTTGAAATAAAAGAGCAGCGGCACTGATAGCAAATGCAAGTGGCAGAGCCAGCGTCTCACAGCTGGACAGCAAGGGCACAGGCAGCACCCACTCTGAGGAAGGCGCCCTCCCGGGCGTTCATCTGTCACCTCCTGCTGGAGACGCTGGGGTGCGGGTTCCAACAAGGGGACACCCAGGGCTGATGGCCTTGAATGATTCTGTTTCACTAACTAACGCGTTAGCTGTGTGTGTGTGTGTGTGTGTGTGTGTGTGTGTGTGTATTGGGAAGAGGGGATATATAGGTGTTCTTGTCTCCCCAAACGTATGAAATCACAGGCACCACCTTTGCGTCCCCTTCCCAGAGTGAGGCACACCTGCAAACCTCCCCCACCCATCGAAACCAGTTCCCTTCCAAAGGAAACTTTAAAAAAGTTTTAACGGAATTTGGGGGAGCTATGAGAATCCTCTTTTGGATGGCAGGACCCTTAGGAAAGATAAAAACAATAGCTAACTTGATTCATTTTTTAAAAAGGTTCTATAATAACGATGATCAAACTCCTCCAAGGCCTATGGATGCCTACACGTCTAGTATTTCTATCAAGGTCTTTAATAAAATAGAATAAAAAAGAGCCCCCGTGGTTTGTGAGTTTCTTTCGCCTCTTGAAGACGGAAAGATACCCACAAGACTACCTCCGTTGGTACCCGATCCGGCCACCGGCAGCCCCGCCCCGCACATCTGCATGGAGAAGACGTTGGGGATCCCGGCCTGCGTCACGAGGGAATCGAAGAACGTCTCCAGAGAGCTCGACGGCTGCGGAGGGAGGACAGGGACAAGGCTTCAGACTCACAGGCGAGGCGAGGGATGACCAGGGTCCACACCACCGCGTGTGTACACGTAACGTTTTCCACAGCTAAACAGCGAACAAGCTGCGGACTAAGTACCTCCGACAATAACTCACAACCCTCCAACAGGACTTCCTCCTGCGTGAGGGTCTTCCTGCTGGCTGCGGGAGTACGAGTGTTCCCGGAAGTGATCAGGAAGCTGTCCCATTTACCCTCACCACTGCCCGGCGAGGCGGCGTGGGAAGCTGGGGAAGTGGTTTCCACGGTAGCGGTAGTGGGCGGATTCTCACAGCAGACATTTCGGAGGAAGGAGAGAGCAGGTGTGCTGGGCTGGAGGTTGTCTGCACCTCTTTCAGCCGCAGTGGTCTGTCCATCGTGCAAATTAGAGAAGCTGGACCCAGGGGACAATGTGTCTCAGATCCCAGACAGGTCAGCTGTCTACTGAACTCTGGGGATTTACAGAAAAGGAGCAACGCTCTGCTCCTCGAGTTGAAAAGCTGGACCGTTTACTCCCCACCGCCAAATTTCATTCTACGCCCTCCTGATGCGCACATCCATGCCGAGGACGCCCCATTTCTCCAGGACTCAACGGAGAGAGAGACGGTCTACAGACAGCTCTGTGTTAGGAGTGGACCATAGGTACTGGGGTCACAAAGGAAGGCTTGCATCTAGGTTTTGGCTTTGGCAGCTGGGAGATAGGAGAGTTAGTCACTTTGAGGGTTAGTTTTTGGTGGAAACTTAATTGAGTAGCATGGATGCTATAGGCATATTCCAACAACCCATGGTTAACAGAAGGCACGGTCATTTATTATCTGTAAAATAATGCAAATTACCATCTAATAGAGGCCTGGTGCACAAAATCCATGCACTGGGGGGAGGAGGGGTCGCTCAGCCCAGCCTTCACCCTCTTCAATCTGGGAACCCTCAGGGGACGTCCGACTGTCAGTTTAGGCCCGATCCCACAATCTGGGTCTGCTGACTCCCAACTGCTCGCCTGCCTGCCAGCCTGATCACCTTCTAACTACTCCCCTGACTACCTGATTGATGCCTAACTGCTCCCCTGCAGGACTGGTCACCCCCTAACTGCCCTCCCCTGCAGGCCTGGTTGCTCCTAACTGCCCTCCCCTGCCAGCCCAGTCACTTCTAACTGCCCTCCCCTGCCAGCCCAATCATTTCTAACTGCCCTCCCCTGCCGGCCTGGTCGCCCCTAACTGCCCTCCCCTGCCAGCCCAGTCACCTCTAATTGCCCTCCCCTGCATGCCTGATCACCCACAACTACCCTCCCCTGGTGGTCATCTTGTGATTGCCCTCTTTGACCACATGGGGGAAGCCATCTTGTGCAAGGGTGTGAGGGTCAATTTGCATATTACCTATTTTTCATATAGGATAATTCAGAAGGGAGAAAGGAGAGAGCCCATTTGTTGAGTTCATTTGCACTGTCTCCCACTCCGCTCCCATGGAATCTGGCCAGCCTGGGATGATGTCTCTGTGTCTGTCACAGGACTTTGTGTTTGGGTCAGTGAGTGGGACAAAGGTGCATCTGGACATGGGTGGGGCCGATGCTGACCCAGGCAGGTGAGGATGTGAGTGGGACTAGTGCTGACCCAGGGGTGTTCTTCTGTCATCCATCTTCCTGAGAGGCAGCAAGGTAACCACTGCACAGGAATGAATCCTGGCTCCACTTGCTTAACCCCGAGACTCGCCCCTTTGTTTCCTTCTCTGTAAAATGGGATGACAATGGGCTCCGAGAGCGGTTCTCAGCTTCAATGGGAGTTATCTCATAAGGGCTGGGCGCAGAGCCTGGCAGAGTCAGGGATCTGTAGAAGGTTCAAAGCACCCAGTCCCACGACCAAGAGAACCTGATTGAGGGGTGTGTTTGGACCTGGTCATCTGTACGAGGGGGACCCCTGTGGGTGGCTCCTCAGTGGGAAGCATCTGGGGTCCACAGGGACCGCCACACACCATGGCCACCACTCACCGTTCATCAACCCACTTCAGAAACACTTGGGGCCACCAACCACTGCCCCGCCTGTCCCTGCTCCCTACACATTCCCTCACTGCCTCCTCAGCTCCGAGAGTGCGGGGCCCATGGCTGCTAATCCTGGAATTTCACAGACAAACAGATGAAAGGTCACGTGGAAAGTCTGGAAACCCCCAAGTGGTTGATTCCCAAGGGAAGTTTTACATGCTATTCATTCCAGATCATTTCGCTTGCCTCTGCCGCCTTCCAAATAATCAGCATGAAAACAGTCACACCCACATCTTTCACTTCCAAAGTCACAGGAAGACGAAATGTTTTGCCCGGGGTCACATGCTTGGTGAAAATATATTAAGAAACGAAAGTTACGCAAATCTCATACTAAGCTCGGCCTACGGTACCGAGAAAAGACGGGGAGGGGGAGGTCCGGAACTGGACTGGGCCCCACAGACAGTGAAACGAGGCAGCGGGGGCTCTGACTGCCCTGCGTGAGGCGGGACCTCTGGTCCTCAGGGCACACATCTCAAAAGTGGGGTACCCTGACCCTCCACAGGCAGCTTCTCGTGAGAACGGACATCCTTGATGTTCTCAGCCGGGTGTCTCAGAGGGCTGGTTTTTCTCCTTGAGAAACCACAGGGCTGGAGATCCCCCCCATTCTTGCTGCCCCCCTTACACTCCCCCTCCTCCGCCCCTGCACCATCTGCTAGTAAACTTGAGCTGGAACAAATGTCCTCATGAGGCGAGAGAGCAGGCCTTCCCTCTGGGACCCTCAGGGACCCCCGGGGCTCTGTGGTCACCGGCCTGCTGGTCCTGCCCGGGCGCCTTTGGCTTCCCACCGAGCCCTGCGCAGAGCCTGACCCTGAGCGGGGAGGCGTGGTGCCGGGGACAGGCCGGAGGGTGCCCTCCTTCTGCTCGGGTGTCTGCAGACCTGCCCACAGGTGCTCAGGGTCTCGGTCGCCCGCCCCTGGCACCCTTCCCTGTGGAAAGGCCCCGGCCTAGGCCACCGCCCCCCTACCCCTCCTGCCAGCAGCGCTTCCTGCACCACAAACGCTGGAGACCAGGCAGCCTGCCCTTCCTGCTTGTGAAGAGCTGATGCTGCCAAGAGCCAGGTTCCCCCCCTCCCCCTTTTTCTCGGTGTGGGACTACTTCCGGTGGCTGCGGTCCCAAGGCAGGCTCTCCAGGGGTCCCTGCTCCGGTCACAGATGTCCCTCAGAGGCCCTCTCTGCCTGCCAGGGCCACCCCGCCTCCCCGGCCGAGGTCCCTGTGTCTCCTGGAGGGCCCATCTTCATACGGAGGAAATGCATTTTCTCTGAGCCCTACACTGATAAAAACTCCTACACAAATCCCAAAGCGATCCAGATCCTCAGTGTTTCCAAACAACACGAGTCAAACAGACAAAAACAACAGACGCAGAGTAAGTAATGGTACCAGGCTATCTTGCAGGAGGGTTCCAAAGTTGTGTCATGTCCCTTTAATTTGAAAAATGCCTAGACATTCCACCAAGTGTGTTACCAGCCGTCCGTTCGGGCCCGTGATTCTGTCTGACCATCTCCGACGGCCTGGACCCGTCCCTCGGCCCCTCGGACGAGGGGTGTGCGGAACCTCCTCCCGTCACCCCATCTCCTCTGGCCCCTGACGAGCCTCACCTTGGCCAGGGCCGCGTAGGCGAGCCCCAGGATGCCATTCCACTGAATCCCGGGCAGGAAGAAACTCTCCGACGCGAAGATGGTGGCGATGTTGACGAGGAAGGACGCGTTGAAGCCCTTTGTGACGGTGACCACGTCCTCCCCCACGGAGCCCGTCCAGCTGCCCTGCGTGTACTTCACGGTGACGTCAAAGCCCTTGGGACGGTACGTGCTGGACCTGGAGGGAGAAGGCAGGGCCCGGGTGCCCGTGTCCCACAGGGCGGCCGGCCGAGGTGGCAGACAGCTGTCCCAAACCCAGTCAGCTGCACGCAGTTCCCAGCAGTGCGCGCTGGACAGGGTCCCATCTCCCACCACCCGATCGCCACCACTGTGTGGGTGACAGCGTGCGGCAGGAAATACTGGGTCAACACGTGTTCCTCTGCAGACAGCTCTCGTGGCCCCGGAAAGGCCCACAGGTCCGCTGCTTCACTTGACGGTGTCAGCCTGGAAGGCACACTGAGTGTGGGCACCCGCCTGGCCACCTGGCTATGTGGGGACCCTGCACTGGGCTTGGTGACACAGGGAGGGGCCAGCAGCACCACCGGCTTGTGCCAGCAGCAGCCGAGGGCTCAGACTCACACACCATTGTGATGAGTCAAGATGAAGCCATTCCCACCAATGCCACAGGCCTTCTGCCCCCGGCCCCACACTACCCCCTGACTCCCCAGGTTCCTTCAGGGCTCCCCCATAATGCCCGAAGTTGATTCTACTCACAGCAGAACGTGGGGGATAAAGCAACGGCATGCTGGGCACAAATCACTGGACACCATCTCCCAGTCCAAATGCATAGAGCCCTAAGCCTCGGTTACTCAAACACGGTCACAGAACAAGGTACAACCATGGGCAGGAAACGTGACACAGAGACAGACAACAGGGACGCAAACACAGCAAACGCCAGCCACGAGAGCTATCCAGGGGCCAGATCTACAGCAAGCATGTCAAACGCAAGGCTACCACGGGCCAAGCAAACAAGGTTAAATTTATGTGGCTGCAGAAAAACAAAAGCTTCAATTTTCATAGAAGCGTAGGTTTACTTCGATAGAGACATGCTGAATACAAAGGGCTGAAACAGGTGAGTCATTGTTACCATAAAATAATAGGACATTTTAATAAAAATTAATATTTTTTTGAACATTAACTTACCAGACATGGAATAACTGCACAAAGTAATAAGCGTAATGCAAATAAACCTATTTTTCTTGTTCACCGAAAGCGAAATATTTCCTGTTGCCCACACCAAACAAGTCAGTCCAAGACCAATGCCGTGGCCACCGGCTGCTGGAATACCCGCTGCTGGTGTCAGTGGGGAGAAATGGTGTGCCTGTGCATAAGGCGCGTGAGGGAAATGAATACAACACAACGATAGGAATCAGTCGTTAGCGAACACTGTAGTTCGTTATTAATAATTATGTGTAACAGGATATTGTAAAAATTAAGTTACAAAATTTATATTAAAATGTTTCTTACAGCCCAAACCGGGTTGGCTCAGTGGATAGAGCGTCAGCCTGTGGACTGAAAGGTCCCAGGTTCGACTCCGGTCAAGGGCATGTACCTTGGCTGTGGGCACATCCCCAGTAGGAGGTGTGCAGGAGGCAACTGATCGATGTTTCTAACTCTCTATCCCTCTCCCTTCCTCTCTGTGGAAAATCAATAAAAATATATTTAAAAAATAAATAAACATTTCTTATATACCGTTATATTGGCTGGGCCACAAAAATATTTGTTGTGGGCCGCACACAGCCTGGCGCCTGCGAGTTTGACATGCTTGATCTGGAGTGTTCTTGGTGGCCTCCAGTTTTCATTCCTTCTCTGTCCTACCTAATATTAAGCCTCTAAACATTCATGTGAACACGCCTCTGTGTCAGAATTACATGAATCAGTGCGCTCCTCTTTGGAATCGGGAAGCAGTTAGCCAGAGATGACAAGACCTTCTTTTTTTTTTTTTTTTTGGCACATCAGAGAGGTTTTAAAATAATGGCCTTTGAGTCAGTAAATAGCACTTCTGAGACTCTGACCCTAAGGAAACACCCGGCAAGCAGACAGAGGTGCATGTACAAAGACACTCATTATGTTTTACTGAGAACAGCAAATAACTGGAAACCACCCGCAGGCCCACATAAAGGGACTGTTCAGTAAATTATCATACATCCACATGATGGACTACTACACAGCACTAAAACACAGTATTTACTGAGAAATGTTCAATGACCAAAAAAAAAATGAAGGTGAAAAAAGGTATATACGTGGGAGAATCTTCTTCAAGACAATTACACGAAGGTATCAACAGTGCCTTGCCTCAGCGTGGTGGGGTTTAGTGGGAGAAATGCTGTTCCTGCGGTTAGGCCCTTCATACACATAACTTTCATATTCAGGAGGACAGGTAACTTTTTAAAATGTGTTTTTTATTGGTTTCAGAGAGAGGAAGGGAGAAAGAGATAGAAACATCAATGATGAGAGAGAATCATCCATCAGCTGCGTCCTGTACTGGGGATCGAGCCCTCAACCAGGGCACGTGCCCTGACTGGGAATCGGTCTGGGGCGACCTCCTGTTTCAAGAGTGGACACTCAGCCGGACCAGCCGAGCCGGGCGAGAGAACACACAGCTTTTATAATTAGGGAATATGTAACTTAAAAAGTCTTCACGTGAGGGTATGCTTATTGATTTTAGGGAGAGTGAAAGAGAGGGAGGGAGAGGGAGAGGGAAAGGGGGAGAGAGAAACACTGATAAGCTGCTTTCCATACATGCCTCGACCAGGGATCAAACCGGCAACCTAGGAATGTGCCCTGACTAGGCATCAAACCTGCAACCTTTCAGTATATGGGACAAAGTCCCAACTCACTGAGCGACACTGGCCAAGGCTACAATTTCCATATACATAACTTTTATAATTAGGGGGAAAGTATTTACAACTTTTATCATTAAGGGATACACACACACACACAAATATAACTTTTATAATTAGAGGGAAAAGTTATTTTAAAAATGTCAAGGCAGACAAATTTTGGAAAGACTTAATGGAATATAGAATATGAAGAATGTGCCGAAACTGGTGTGGCTCAGTGGGTAGAGCATTGGCCTGCAGACGGAAAGGTCCCAGGTTCGATTCCGGTCAAGGGCATGTACCCTGGCTGCGGGCACATCCCCAGTAGGGCGTTTGCAGGAAGCAGCTGATCAATGTTTCTCTCTCATGGATGTTTCTAACTTTCTATCCTTCTCCCTTCCTCTCTGGAAAAAACAAAGCAATAAAATATATATTTTAAAAAAGAATGTGAAGAATGTATAACTTTAATATTTACTCTGTTAGCTCACATCCTTGAAGTGAGAGCAGCATGAAGTGCACATTCCTGACAAAGGCGGGTACAGAGGGATCTCGAGAGCAGGGGGGCGCTGGGACTCTCCATAAAAGACAGGGAATGTGCAGAGTCTGGTCAGGGAAAAGTAGGCGCCTGAGGGTTGGTGAAGTGCCAAGCCTCAGTGCCAACAGAAATTCAGGTGTGCTTGGCAGACAGAAGGGGCTGCGTTCATTTACACCGAATAGAATAAAAACAGTGAATTATTCAGTCCCTTTTGACAATCTGGGGTCACCCCTCAAGTTAAAAAACACACAATTGCTAACAGAAGATGCCAATTATTTTGAAATGCTCGGAGGATGTGATCTAGCGCAGGGTCGGCACCCCGTTTCTCTAAAGGGCCAGAAAATAAATGTTTAAGCCCCTGTGGGTCACATGACCTCCATTTCAGCTACTCAGCTCTGCAAGGATAATAAGCAAGCAGCCTCTGACAACACATGAGCAAATGTGCCTGGCTGTGTTCCAATAAAACTTTATTTACAAAGCAGACAGGAGGTCGCATGTAGCCTGTGGGCCCTAGTTTTGCCAGCTCCCGATCTAGAAGATCAACTCTCTCCCCGAAACAGTGGAAAAGCTCCATCGCTTTCTTTAGAGAAATGGTTTTCTTTTCACTGCGTCCAGGCTACAGAAAACACTAGAATCTGCTCATGTGAGCGCTAAGAGCCTGAACACAGCTACTGAGTACGCCTTCTCCGGTTCTCCCGCCAGGCTGCCAGCCCCCTCGTGGGGGAACAATCTGGATATTTTGTTGTCATTTACAGAGCGATAAGAGGCCATTGGAGCTACTCTGCTCAGGTTCAAAAACCAGTGCAGCCACTTATCAGCTGTGTGACCCTGGGTCACGTCATTGAACCTCTGTGCCTCATTTTCCTCAACTCAACATAGGGAGAACATAGCACCATACCTCCTGGGGTTAATTCTGAGGATGAAAGGGTGACTATGTAAAGCATGTGGCACAAAACCCTGGAACACAGCAGGTACACAACAAAAATAGCTGCTGTTGTTATAACGATCCCATCACTGGCTACCTTCACTCCATGTGTGAATCATTACAAAATGTAAGCTTTTTTCCCCCCTAGAAAATCTTCTGTGGAGCTACTCTTACTGGATATCCAAAGCTGTCTCATTCTAAGGTCTAGCCACCCCCACTGGAAGGGGGACAGTGTGTGGGAAAGGTGGCCAGGAAGGGGGAGGAGCCTTTCAGGTTTATAGACAGGACAGTTGTCCACAGCTGGTTTGGCTCAGGGGATAGAGCGTTGACCTGCAGATTGAAGGGTCCCAGGTTCTATTCCGGTCAAAGGCACGTGCCTGGGGTACAGGCCAGACCCCCCACTGAAAGGTGTGCAGGAGGCAGCCAATCAATGATTTTCCCTCACCATTGATGTTTCTATCACTCTCTCTCCCTCTCCCTTCCTCTCTGAAATCAATAAGAAAATACATATTTTTTAAAAAGGTACAGTTATGTTTCAGACCAGCACTGGCCAAGGGACCTTGCTGTGAGAAAAAGTCTCTGTGGATGCCGTCCCATTCGGCAGCCGTGGGGGGCTGCGGAGCACGTACGAAGTGGATGATGGTGGGACTGAACACTCACCATTTACGTAACTTTAATTGACGAGCACACGTGGCTAACGGCTGCCCTCGCGGAAAGCACGGCTCCTAAGGGAGAAAGCACCCCTCAGCCCTATCCCCTGGGACCCGCAAACCCAACCAAAGGCCCAGAGACGAACCGAAAGCCGCTCTGCGGGTTGTCAGCGCGCGGTTTCCAGCTCTAAATTAAAAACCAGGCGCGCTCCTCCCTCTGCGAGTTCTAACGTCCGGCCTCTCGGCGTGGGAAAGCTCTGGCTCTCCACCGCTCTGCACATTAATCAGCCAAATCGCGAGGGAGCCCAGACCGGCCTCTCCCCGGCAGCGGCCCTCTGCGTGCACAGACACCGCAATCAATCAAGGATGCGGGGAGCCAGGAACAAGTCCACGCACCGCACTCCAGTCGCTCTGAACCCCATTCAGGCGATGCTCTCCTCTGCTAAGGGAGTTCAGGGGACTTGGGATTGAAAAGTGAAAGCCATGGGACTGAGGAGAAGAGAGCCCAGCACATGTCCTTATTGCAAAAGAAACCGTGATTGTTCCAGAAAGTCAGGAGAGAGGAGGAGGAGAAGGGCAGAACTCTGGGACCCTCCTGAGTCAGGGCTCCCCGGAGGGTCCTACAGGACTCTGCCAACTCCTTCCTGGGGCGTCTCGGCACATTTCAGACTGACCTTCAGGGTGGTTGGCCTGACCCGGGGACCCGATCCCCCTCTGACTCTCTCATGGTCCTGGAAGTGACCGGAACAGTGGGCCACAGGCGGCCCAAGAGCTCTCGGTTAGCCGGCCTGACCTGTTCGTTCATCAACGTTCTCAACAACGGCACGTGCGAGTGGCTCCCCCAGGGCCAGTCCCCCTGGACACCCAAACAACGGGGCAGGCTCAATGCATTACCCAAGAAATCAGGCACTTTCAGGTAATGGGTGGCTCAGGGGTTGAGCGTCCACCCATGAACCGAGAGGTTACCGGTTCAATTCCCAGTCAGGGCACATGCATAGGTTGTGAGGCTCAATCCCCAGTAGGGGGCGTACAGGAGGCAGCTGATTGAGAATTCTCTCTCACCATTGATGTCTCTCTCTCTCTCTTCCCCTCTCTCTAAAATCAATAAAAACATATTTTTTGGGGGGAAAACAATCAGGCAGAGGAAGCATTTGGTCTGGGCGTCCAGCTCAGCCTCCTTCAGGTCACGAGCTGCTTCTCGTATATTCCAATTCCACCAACAGGCCCCGTCGAGGCAAGAAATTGCTCCCGGGCCACGCTGATCTGCAGGCTCCACCCCACGTGGAGCGTGGGAGGAGGGGAAATGCTAATAGAAATATACTTAATTTCCTGAATAGATGAGTAGGTCAGAAATGATGAGTCTATTGAATCTCTCATCGAGCCACCTGGCTGGAGGCTGTTTGATTGGCTAGAAGAGAAGCACATCTTGAAAAGCACACCGCCGTCCCGTTGCCGCGGAGTAGCTCGAGGGACACTCGCCGCCCGGGGCAGCGGACGTCTGAGGGGAATGAGCCACACAAATGACTCACGGTAGCCTGACGCCTCATCTCGTAAATCAAAGAGACCTTGCCAAAGAGCCCCAAGCCCAATCCCCAATTACTGGGGAAACGCTTCAGGAAGCACGAAACCTGCATACCTGGTGTCTGGGGGACTTGAATCGGAGCCGACAAACCCAGCTGAGCCTCATTATAACCGAGCGAGATCAGAGGGCCAAGCCAACAGAGACACCACGAGCAGGCGCTGCCCTCGGGCAGGAGCCCCGGGAAGAGCAGGGGAAGGCAGCGAGAACCTTCTCCGGCCTCCACCGAGTGCAGCTGTGGAACGTGTGCCTCAGGCCAAGGCCATCGTCACCTGAAGGCCTCAGACAAATGCATCCCACGTCCTTTACACAGAGGCCGAGTCACGTTCGTCGTCCGTAGCGTCACAATAAATCTGTGTTCCTATCCATCCTAACAAAACAATAATATGAAAATTGACTGTACCTCGGATCAACCCACACCCACAGCCATGCCCATCAGCCAATCAGGAGGAAATTATGCAAATAAACCCCAACCAAGATGGCTGTGGCCACTGAGAGCAGGAGGGAGGCTTGGGTTTCCCTGGCAACGGAGGAAGCCGAGCTTTCTGCCTGCCCTTGCTGGCCTAGGCCTCCACTCAATGCTGCAAAGTTTCAATTGTAGAAGATACATAATCCCAACAGAAATGGTGGCTGCCACGGAGCTAGAGAGAGCAGAGGCTAGGGTTGCCAGGGTGATGGAGGAAGCCAAGCTTCTGCAGCTCTAGCGCCTAGGCCTCCACTCTAGGCTACTAAGTTTCAAACAGAAATGGCTGTTGCCATGGAGTGAGCAGAAGGCTTAGCTCTGCTCTAGGATACAAAGTTTCAATTGTAGAACATAAATTAATCCCAGATCCCAGGGCCTCCACTTGGGTTGCTGGGGGTGTGGCCGGCCTGTAAACCACCACAGGCCCCTCGCCCAGGCCATCCCACACCCCAAGGGATCTGGGACACCCTTCAGAGCAAACCAGCTGCCCCCCACTCGTGCACCTGGCCTCTATCCGATCTAATAAAAGAGTAATTTGCAGATTGACCATCACTCCAACATACAAGAGGGCAACCCCCATGTGGTCAAAGATCCTGTTCCCATGTGGACACCAGATGGCCACTACAAGATGGCCAGCAGGGAGGACAGTTGGGAGGTTCCAGGCCTGCAAGGGAGGGCAGTTGGGGGGCAATCAAGCCTGCAGTGGAGGGTAGTTAGGGGTGACCAGGCCGGCAGAGGAGGGAAGTTGGGGGCAGTTGGCAGGGGAGCAGTTAAAAATCAATTAGGCTGGCAGGGTAATGGTTAGGGGGTGATCAGGCTGGCAGGCAGAAGTGGTTATGGGCAATCAGGGAGTCAGGCAGGCAAGCAGTTTGGAGCCAGCAGTCCTGGATTGTGAGAAGGATGTCCGACTGCCCGTTTAGGCCCGATCCTACCGGGATCGGGCCTAAACGGGCAGTCGGAGATCCTTCAAGGGGTCCCAGATAGAAGAGGGTGCAGGCTGGGCTGAAGGACATCCCCTGCCTCCTATGCACGAATTTCGTGCACTGGGCCTCTAGTCCTATATAATAAAATGCTAATATGCAAATCGACTAAATGGCAGAATGACTGGTCGCTATGACGCACACTGACCACCAGGGGGCAGATGCTCAACGCATGTGCTGTCCCCCTGGTGGTCAGCGTGCTCCCACAGGGGGAGTGCCACTCAGCAGGAAGCTGGGCTCACGGCTGGCCAGTGCATTGGCGGCGGCGGCGGCAGTCAGACAACCCCTGAGGGCTCCCCGACTGCGAGAGGGCACAGGCCAGGCTGAGGGATTCTCCCCACACCCCCTACCGCTGAGCACACACATTTTATGCACTGGGCCTCTAGTAAGTCTATGAAAGCCTGGGAGATGGAGGACAGGAGAGGGAGGAAGACAAGGTGAAGCTCAGCGTGGGGCAGCCGACGACAAGACGTGCCTGCAGGTCAGTGATGAACGCCTCGATCCGGCTCAGCTAAGAGGAAACCGTGGCCTTGTTGAAGAATCTTCTCTTTACAGGAAAGGGGGGCTCAGGGACAGAGGCCAAAATGTGAGCAATGTTCTCAGGTACTAAGACGATCTCAGGCCCTCGCCAGTTTGGTGCAGTGGACAGAGGGTTGGATCGGCCTGTGGACTGAAGGGTCCTGGGTTCGATTCCGGTCAAGGGCATGTACCTGGGTTGCAGGCTACTTCCCGGCCTGAGTCCTGGGCAGGGCTTCTGCAGGAGGCAACCAGCTGATGTGTTTCTCTCTCATGGATATTCCTCTCTGTCTTTCCAGCTCTCTTCCACTCTCTCAATGGAAAAATATCCTTGGGTGAGGATTAAATAAAGAAAAGAAAATCTCACTAATACTCGCAAGTGAGTAAATGCAGCTGAGGTCTGAATGACAGAAGTGCCCATGGGACGAATGCCCAATGCAGTTTCTGGGGGGGCATCAGCAAGACTCTGCGCCGATGAGGAAAATCCCATCTCCCCAGGCTGCTCTGGGGCCCGGGTCTATCTATCTCCGCCAGCTTCCTACCAGCCTGCTCTGGGCACCACGTGCCCGCGGTGGGCTCACAGCCTCCCCTGCAGCGTGCGTCTCACATCCAACTGCTGTCGACCTGAGTGTTTACATGTTGAGGTCCTGATTCCTTCGCTATAAACGAACCCCTTCTCTCCCCAGTGTCACATCAGGGCAATCAGAACTGCGTATGTAGGGAGGTTACACCACCTCTGCATTGCTTTCAGGGAACCACAAAGGAACTCCGTAAAAACTATGGGCAACACACAGGCAGCATTCCCAGCAGCCCAGGCCGTGATTAGAATGTCCTATGGATTCTCCTGGAATGAACACAGATGAATTCACACATACACTACACACACACACACACACAGATGCATTCACACATACACTACACACACACACACACACAGATGCATTCACACATACACTACACACACACACACACACACACACACACACACACAGACGCATTCACACATACACTACCCACATACACACACACACACACAGATGCATTCACACATACACTACACACACACACACACACACACACACACACACACAACCATATACTAGTACAGTGATGGGCAACCTTTTGAGCTTGGTGTGTCAAAATTCACCAAAAAACCGAGCATAGCTTGGGTGGTGTGTCACTTTGAGAAAAAAACCATACTTCTCTGTATGTGACCGCATGCGGCCCCGTGTCATCGAAAATGGCTACGTGTGTCAGTGCTGACACGCGTGTCATAGGCTCTCCATCACGGTACTAGTACATACATATATCTTCCTTAAGATGAGACAGACTTTTGGCTGTTTTACTCCAGGCTACTTTGAAGAACTGGTGTGGAACCCCCAACCCTGGCCAGACCCATCACTCACCTCTGGGTGTCAAAGTAGGAGTCTATGTAAGGATGCGGGGCGCCGGCTACGGCGAAGTTGCTGCTCCCGGTGTCCACGAGAATCTGCAGCTTTGATTTTTAAAGGGAAGAGAGAGAGGCCATCTGGTTACTTGAATGCGACCATATTCCTGAAAGATTCTTCTAAAAATTAACTACTCATCGTTTCTTACTTGGAAAAACTGATATTGATTAGACAATTTTTAGAAAGCTGCTATAAAAACAAAGAAACTTGCAGCAGAGAGGGGAAATGGTTTTGCAAGCCTTACAGAGAACAAATTCCGTGAAATAGCGGAGATGTCCTTCCTAAGCCATTGGCATAAACAAAGCCATTGACCCTTCTCACCCCAGGCTGTTGGCCAGGTCTGTCAGCAGGCTGGGCTTCCCCTCTCACTTGGAAATCCTGATCCAACCAGACCTCTCTCATTCCCACTGCACAGCCCCTGGGAACTCTGGTCTTATTTTTTTGTTTTAATGAGGTACAATGTGCATATAATACAAATGCAAGATCTTAGAGCTTCTACTGATGTGTTTAGACATGGTGTCTGCTCAAACCAAGATACAGACATTTCTACTCTTTCCAAAAGGCCCCCGTACGCCCCATCCCAGCCAATCCCTCCTGTTCCGCAATTCTGATCACTTCCTGTCATTTAGAATTTTGATGGAGGCCTCAACACTGGGCATCATTGACGAACTCTTTGGCCTTTGGTGACTGATTCAGCATCCAACCCCTTTCTCCCCCAGGGAGGTGAGGCTGAAAGCTCCAATCCTCCAATCCCAGTTAGTTCCCCATCCTCAGAGGCTTTCCAAAGGCGGCTCTGGAAGGTACCTGGGTGTGGCTGAAAGGGCTTGTTAGGAGTAACAAAAGGCATCTTTACTACTCTAATCACTTGGGAACTTGCAAGGGTTTCAGGAGCCCTGCCTGGAACTGAGATGAAGACCAAGTGTAAGTTTCTTCTTACACATCACAATTATCACACGTGACCCGTGAGAACACAGCAAGGGCCCAACCTGATGCACCACTGTTGGAATGAAACTTGCCCAGCACCAAGGCCACTGTCCCAACAGCGGACACCCGGTCCAAGCAACGTGATTTAACGCAGAGTGTCCCCCGTTATGCCCAGATTTCATGATTCCAAAGACCACCAGGGAGCAGAGTCCGATGCAAAAGCAAAAGAGCCTTTATTCAAGCCCGGGCTTGGCTCTCTGCCTCCACCTATGCAGCGGCAGGATGCAAAAGAGGGTGTGTTTCAAAGCCCACTGATTTTATTGGGCTAGGGGTTGGGAGGTGGGGCATATTCTGATTGGTTGGGTGAGGGCTGGGGCTAGCGATGCAAATAACCCGGCGCACATGACTTGGGTTTTTTCAGTCTTCTTCAACACCTTCATAGTGATTCAATGTGTGTGCACCCATTTGGGGGGACACGCTACCTATGTATCTCCCAGGGCCCCGAGTCTGCATCGCTGCCTCCAAGGCCTGGGTTTACATGTTTTCTGGAGGCAGGGTGAGTTTTCCAAGCTGCCCGGGGGGAAGGAAGCAGCAGAGATGTGCGGGAGAAAGGGGAACAAAACCAGAATATCTTCGTGAGGCCAATCGGGGAATTTCAGGCCTTTCAGAGAAGGGAGTGCAGTGAGGATTTCTCCTTCTCGGTCATTAACAGTCCCAGATAACAAACCATAGATTCCGGAACCAACATCCCTCCTCTCCGAGCCGGTGGTCGGGGAGGGAAGCGAGCCCTTTCTACAAGAGTTCCCTGAGTCCTGTAGGCAGCCACACAGAGACAGCCCAGCGGGACTGGTTCCCAGGCTGGCATCCCACATCCCCGCCCTCGGCGCCTGCGCACGGGCGTGGCCAATGTGGACACAAGACTATTGTCCTTGGCACAATGGCCCCAGTGACGGGGACTGCCTTGGCAGACGTTGCACCCTCTTTCCTGGGTGTGGAACTCCACCCACAGCCTCTGCATCATATCGGAGCCACGTCCTTCACACACCCCGTCCTCACGATCCCGCCACGCTGCACAGCGTCCCCGCTTCACAGAGGCAGGGGCCACAAACGGGGAGAAAGCTCCCCAAACTCAGGCTGCGTTAGGTCACACAGACACCTCTAGCTGCCGGGCATGGTGTCCAGCTCAGCAGGAGCCGGCTTTCAAAACACCTCAGAGCCATGGCCTTGGCCGTTCCTACAGTGTGATTCAAGGAGACAGATCACCCCGATAATTGAGGCAGCCACCCCATCAGGCGAGAGATGGACATCCAGGGAGCAGTAAACATGTGGGGATGTGAGGGGCTGGGGGGATCGGGGGGAGAAGATTGCTTCTAGTCATGTTTCTGAGCAGTAAACCAGCCAATCCCTTCTCCTGCTCAATGATGCTGGCAATAGACATTTCTCAGCCTGATTTCTCCCCAGGGCCAGGGCAAGTAGTGTCAACTGAAAATTAGAGAAAAAAATAATGCCACTTGCCCCATAATTGTGCGGCATCCACTGTAAAGGGTCGGGGTGCAGGGTTCGTCTGGACACCGCACCCCACTCCACAGGCCAGCAATGTCGCCTGCTGCTTCCTTTATTCCAGGAATTCCCGAAACCATTTGCCGCCTCTCGGGTTCGACGCCACACACGGGACAATCTCACCCCAGAACACACCAGTCAGCCCCATAAGGGACGCTGGGAATACACGCAGCCTCAGATTCGTGGAATGTTTTGTGCTTTCGAAGCACAGCTATGCCTGGGAAGCGTCCGAGGAAGATTTCTCCACGCCCCGTCAGGAAGAACGCAGAAGTGCGGTGTTTGTTGTGTGTTGTGTGACCGGGGAAAGGGTTTGGAGATGAAACTTGAAAAGGGGAAGTAGCAGAGATGGGGAGACGGGTGCTGACCCCCTGCAGGTAGGAACCCCGCAGAGAGGAATGAGGCGCCTCTGGCCTTTCCCTAAAATCTGCCTGTGACCCCCGTGGCAGGACCCAGAAATGCTCAGAACTAAGGGCAGGACCTGACGGCAAATCGTGGGTCCACTTAGTAAAAACTCAGCAAAACCCCAACACACTGCCCCCAGCTCCTGCCTCTCCTGCCCTTTCCAGCCGAGCATCAGTGGGTCTCTCCCGTTCTCTGTCATCAGTTCTCTGTCTCCCCACAACCTGCTGAGTCGGGGCTTCTGCCTCACTGTCCGGTGCCAGCCAAGGTCACCCTGACCTCTGCGCATGAATCCCATCTCCACCTCCTCCAGCCTTCAAGCACCACCGGCCACTACTGACCAGTCTCCCCTGGAAGCTTTGAACCCCCTTCCCAGTTTCCCCGCCCCCCACCCCCTCCTCAGCCGCTGTGGCAGATTCTTCCTCATCTAACCATGCTCTTGGAAACACCTTCCATGTTGTTCCTAAGGATTCTCCATCCCCAGACCCTGCTGCATCGTTTCACCCTGCAGTCCCACCGC
The DNA here is from genome assembly GCA_027563665.1 of Antrozous pallidus. Classification (NCBI taxonomy): domain Eukaryota; kingdom Metazoa; phylum Chordata; class Mammalia; order Chiroptera; family Vespertilionidae; genus Antrozous; species Antrozous pallidus. The sequence goes on along the minus strand of CM050514.1, from coordinate 6,351,668 downwards.
CTTCTCCAGATACGTCCCCACACTGCAGTCCCACCGCCTTCTCCAGATACGTCCCCACACTGCAGTCCCACCGCCTTCTCCAGATACGTCCCCACACTGCAGTCCCACCGCCTTCTCCAGATACGTCCCCACACTGCAGTCCCACCGCCTTCTCCAGATACGTTCCCACACTGCAGTCCCACCGCCTTCTCCAGATACGTCCCCACACTGCGGTCCCACCGCCTTCTCCAGATACGTCCCCACACTGCGGTCCCACCGCCTTCTCCAGATCCGTCCCCACACTGCGGTCCCACCGCCTTCTCCAGATACGTCCCCACACTGCGGTCCCACCGCCTTCTCCAGATACGTCCCCACACTGCGGTCCCACCGCCTTCTCCAGATACGTCCCCACACTGCGGTCCCACCGCCTTCTCCAGATACGTCCCCACACTGCGGTCCCACCGCCTTCTCCAGATACGTCCCCACACTGCGGTCCCACCGCCTTCTCCAGATACGTCCCCACACTGCGGTCCCACCGCCTTCTCCAGATACGTCCCCACACTGCGGTCCCACCGCCTTCTCCAGATACGTCCCCACACTGCGGTCCCACCGCCTTCTCCAGATACGTCCCCACACTGCGGTCCCACCGCCTTCTCCAGATACGTCCCCACACTGCGGTCCCACCGCCTTCTCCAGATACGTCCCCACACTGCGGTCCCACCGCCTTCTCCAGATACGTCCCCACACTGCGGTCCCACCGCCTTCTCCAGATACGTCCCCACACTGCGGTCCCACCGCCTTCTCCAGATACGTCCCCCTCTGGGGCCCCTGCATGGCTCTCCATTTCCTCTCCAGCACCTTGGACAGTGCCCAGAGCTTAGTAGGAACTCAATAGAGTTGAATGAATGAAGGAGACTGGGGATAAGAGCTTTTCTGAGTGGAGACTAAGTAGCAGAAATACATATCCTGGGGAAAAGGAATGTGCTTGTACATTTACGGCACAAATCTGCATGGCACACTGACCAATCATACACAAAATATTGAGAGGGCAAAAGATCTTAAACCACCTATTCCCAAAATAGGAGATAAGATCTGTGAAAATTCTATTACCCACCTCCAACAAAGACTTTCTTCTTCGACAGTATTCTCAGTCCTACCCAAATGTGCACAGTAAGATTTTATAGCCATGAAACCAGAGCTACCATTACATCCACATTACAGGTTGGTGGGAGCTGGAGAGGTTTAGAACATGATTGGTTTTTTCTCCCATGTTGAGAGTGCTGCCTTCGTGTCCACGGCCTGCCTGGGTCAAGGCCACTCCACCACCCAGAGCAGGTGTCCGGGCAGGCTCTTCTCCTGCCCGTGTCTGCTCCCTCATTGAGGAGGGGGGTGATCAACCCTCTCACGGGGTGCTTGTGAGGAGTAAACACAGTCACGTGAGTTAACTGCAGGCTCTCAGCCAGTGAGCGATAAATGCTAGTATTGATTATAAGCCCAGTTTCAGCAGGAGGCGGGAAGACAGATTGGTCATTGGTGGCCATTGAGGCAAACTCTACAACATCCCAAGGAACTTTGCCAGGGGCTGGCTCCAGAGGAACTGGGATCCAACAGATCCTCAGGAAGAGTCCTTTAGGAACTCTGTTGGGACGGTTGGGATGTTATCACCACGCCTTGCTCTGCCTGGACAAAGCTCACTTTTTTAAAAAAATGGAAGTATTTTGTAGGGCTTTATTTCCTCACTAGAGGCCTGGTGCATGAAATTTGTGCACGGGTAGGGTCCTAGGCCTGGCCAGTGATCAGGGCCAATCAGGTTTCCCACCTCCCTGCTTCCTCCTTCCCTTGCCACTGATGGCTGGTGCACTGCCACCACAAGTCGTCCCCCACACCTCACACCTCCCACTCCTGGCCTCCTCCTTCCCTCGCTCCCTCAGCACCCTGCTGCCATTGATGGTAGACCGCCATGTTCCACACTTCCCCCTTGTGATCAGCGCACATCATAGTGAGTGATTGAACTCCAGCTGGAACTCCTGAAGGGACACTCTGCATATTAGCCTTTTATATATATAGATTTTTGCTTTGATTCATTTTGTCACCTTTTGTGATGACATTTGTTGCCTTTGAATTCCTCCAACTTGCCTACGTTCTCTCTCAGTAAGCTCCTGCATTGCTTGAGGACAAAGCCCTTTCTTTTTGTCTCTTTCTGATGATCCCCAGAGCAAAGGCAAGAGGGACCCACGAATCCCCGTCCCTAAGATGAGGAGGAAGAGGTGGGAGCTCCCAGTGGGGGTGGAGGAGAGGCCGACAAAGAGACCAAACCTGCCAAGAAGCCAGAAGAAGCCGGAGAGAGCCCACCAGGCCAAATTCCCACCCCACGCGTGCCAACGTTTTATTGAGATTTTCTAGAACTGGCTAAGGTAGACTACCTTAATTAATGTCCCTGATGCTCTCTACATAAAGCCCTGAATTTTCCAAAGATAGCCAACGAGAAGACAGGGGAGGTGACTGAAGGTGCCCACCGCGGGCCCTGGCCGCTTGCTCTGGCTGCGGGAGCAAGCCCCTCCGGCGTCCAGGGCCGGCCGAAGTGAGGGTCACGGAGTGAACGTTCCGGCAAACAGCTCTCACCCCCAAACGCACAGCAGCTGAGGGACCGGGACCTCCATTTCCTCGCTCCTCTGGTGGACAGCTTTGGTGTGCCCATGCCGTTTCCCAGAAGTCCCCCAGCAGGACGGGCCCAGGTGCCCATGGCTCCTCGTTTCTGTCTCATCTCTTTCCTCCACGCCTGCCTCAAGGGCAGAGAGAGATGAGGAACGGATGAGCCATGCACACCTCGCCATATGCACCCCAAAAACTAAATATCCTGCAATTCAGACCCTCAACAAAACCCAACCAGAATGGTCAGGAGGCTAAGACCCAGCTACCGCAGCGCACACCTGCCACCGGCTGCCACCGGCTGCCACCGGCACGCGCGCGGGCTGCATGCCCCCCACGGCCCCTGCCCTACCTCCTGGTGATGCGTGGGGTAATAACCACGCAGAAAGCCACGTGCTAATTGCCGCAATAAGGTAAAATGCTGGTTATGGATCCAGTTAGCGAATAGTAGCCCGAGACTTCCCAGATATCACTGTCTCTTTTTCTGCAGGTTAATAGGAAAATTAGCAGACAATTTAAATAATGGCTCATTGAACCCAACGGTTCCTAATGACATTAGCAGCCCATCTGCCAGCATCTGCTGCCAGCGCCCCACGCAGCGTCCTTTCTGGCCCGGCCACGCCGGCTGTTTGCCCACAGTGACGCCCTGGGATGGTCGCTGCCCGTCTTGCTAATCAGGTCCTTTCGGCGCTTCGGCTCCAGAAACGAATCTCATTTCCTTTAACGCATCTCGTTAAAGAGAGCAAAAACAACTGCCACGCGCCATTTCTCCACAATCTACACGAGGTTGATAATGAAGCGGGGAAACCGTTTCCAGCAGGGCTCCGCTTCACACAGCCAGATGCTGAAGAACTTCGCTCGGGAGAGCTGGGTTGCACCGTCTACATTCAGGCTCTGCACGGGGGTGCGCGCACACATGCCTGTGCTTCTGCCACTGCCCTGCGGGCCCGACCAGAAAAACACATGTGAAGAGTCATGCGGATTCCTTGGCTCCTTGGAAAACCACAGCTGCCAAGTGCCCGGGGGGGGGGGGGGGGCGGGGGGAAGGAGGGCCAGGCCCGGCCGCCTGCATCCAGGCGTGGTCCCAGCTTTCCCAGGAATGCATGGCGCCTGGCAGGGGCAGACGGGCTGCGGAGGTGGAGGTTGAGAGAGCAGGATCTGGGGTGTGGGAGGGTAGGTGTGGGTTGCCTGTTGGAAGAGCCTAAAAGTCATGCCCAGATCAGAATCCTTCTGGACACGGGAGCTGCCACCGCCTCTGTTGCCGAAACCTGCTCCCCGGGGGTGGCGAAGGAAGGGTGCTCCTCGAGTTCTGGAACTTTGCAAAGCACCCCTCCCTGGTAGGAAGCGGAGAAAGGGTAAGTGGTGAGATGTGGTCACGTACCTATCGCTGGTGGAGACGGTCCGTTCGCACCCCAGTGCTGCTTTCAGTCCATTGCCCACAGGGGACCCTGTACTGTCTCCGAAGCAGAACAGCAGGGAGGAGACCAGCTGAGGGCCTGCCACACCCGACCCGAGCCCCGGCTTCGCCTCTGTTGGCTGTGGAACCTCAGGTACCTTGCACACCCTCTCGGGGCCTCAGGGTCCTCACACGGCGAAAGAGTGATACACCCAGCCCTAACCCATTTGGCTCAGTGGAGAGAGCGTTGGCCTGTGGACTGAAGGGTCTCAGGTTCGATTCTGGTCAAGGGCACATCCCCAATACGGGGTGGGCAGGAGCCAGCTGATCGATGTTTCTAACTCTCTATCCCTCTCCCTCCCCCCCTGTAAAAAAATCAATAAAATGTATTAAAAAATAAAAAAGAGTGATGCACCCAGGTCGAGGCCTGGCCACTGGGGTGCTTTCATTCCTCGATATGGTACTGACTTCTCCCTCACTGTGCCGACCCAACCTGTGCCACTCTACCCACCAGACCTCACTGGGTCCAGACGCAGGGGGAAGTGGCACCCCTGGCGGGTGTGTCCACAGGTCCTTCCTGGGCCACAACGGCTGGTCCTGCAGCAGGGGAGGCCGAGACGGACGTGACCATGGGCTGAAACGCCGGAAATGTCCCTGGTGGGCGGTGCCCGCCCTCAGGGGAACAGGCAGAGCTCCACTCTACAGGAAGCTCTAGTCCCAGAGTCGCCCATTCAGTCTCTCTCTCTCTCTCTCTCTCTCTCTCTCTCTCTCTCTCTCTTTAAATTTATTGATTAAGGTCTTCTGTCTTCACCTTGCCTGCCTTTTCTCCGCAGCCTGGTCGGGGCCACCCTCCCACCTGGCTGTCCAAGCCCCTCCATTCCCTTTCCCTCTGCCTCCGCCTCCATGGATCTGCATGTCCTGTCCCTTCTGCCTCTGAGATCTCCCAGCGGCTGCCCACCTTCCCCTCTTCCTTGCTGCGCCCTGGGTCAGCCAGTGGCTCCGTGTTGTGGGCTCTGAGCACAGCACTGGGCACACAGTAAGTGTTCAGGGAAAGCTGCTGAATGAATGAATGAATGAATGAATGGATGAATGGAGCCCGGATGTCACAGAGGCATCCTGTCCCAAGAGACTTAGTTTGAGCTCTCTGGCCCGGCTTTCACAGGGTCCACGCCACCCCAGGATTCTGGTGAGTCCGTGTCTTCCCTTCCCAGAGCGTCCTGGGCTTTGAGGACATGTTTTTGTTTGTTTGTTTTTTAAATATATTTTTATTGAATTTTTACAGAGAAGAAGGGAGAGAGATAGAGAGCTAGAAACATCGATGAGAGAGAAACATCAATCAGCTGCCTCCTGCACACCCCCTACTGGGGATGTGCCCGCAGCCCAGATACATGCCTTTGACCGGAATCGAACCTGGGACCTTTCAGTCTCCAGGCCGGCGCTCTACCCACTGAGCCAAACCGTGAGCGACATCATCGCAGCAGTCCGAGGAAGGAAGAGAAAACCACCCTTAAACCCACCGCCTCCATGAAGCTGTCCGGGCCCCCAGCACCTGGTCTCATCCTGACATGTGAGAGCTGACCCCCAGCTTCCTCACTTAACATTCCGTTCAGGCTGTTGAGACCCGGAAAAGACATCCACACACAAGTCCTAGGGGTGTGAACACGCATCCAGGGCGGCCCCTGGGCCAGAGACCAGCAGAACCAGGGCCTGAACCGAGCACCGAAGCACCCCTGGGAGCTCACAGAGCAGCCGGGGCCACGCCTGGAGGAGGCATCTGGCCTGCTGCAGTGGCTGCAGGTGCGGGAGTGATCCTCGGGGATCCCAACACCCGGTGCCTGGTTCTCTGCCTCTTGGACAGAGCAGCCCAGCGGGGGCTGAGAGGGGAGCTGCGGTGAGCAGCCTCGCGTGGGCCAAGCCTCTGGAAGTCAGAGCGGGAAGCGGGGAAGTGCGTGTGGTAAGAGGATGCTCCGAAACAGGGGCTGGCTGCTCCCGTCCTGAGGAAGCTCCAAAACAGGGGCTGGCTGCTCCCATCCTGAGGCTGCTCCCAGAAAAGCAAGTTTCCCAACAGGGAGATGGACTGCCCATCACACACTCCGTTACTCTGAGCCGTGCGTACAGATGGCGACATAACGGCTGTGCTGTATTTAAAACTCACCCACCAAGGGGACCTGCTAGGTTAGCCTCTCAAGAGTTCATTCTTTGAAAATATGCCTAGCCCTAACTGGTTTGGCTCAGTGGACAGAGCGTCAGCCTGGGGACTGAAGGGTCCCAGGTTCGATTCCGATCAAGGGCTTGTACCTTGGTTGTGGGCACATCCCCAGTGGGGGGTGTGCAGGAGGCAGCTGATCGATGTTTCTCTCCCATCGATGTTTCTGGCTTTCTATCCCTCTCCTTTCCTCTCTGTGAAAATCAATAAAATACATTAAAAAAAATGAAAATATGCCTATGTTACTGACCAACACGAAGAGCTTTGAAGGCAGAAACTATTTCTTCAGTCCCAAGGTCAAAGGCACAAACACCTCCCAGCTCCCCTGATGCCTGTACCTGAGCGTGCGGACGGAAGTGATGGGTAAGCCATGGCTCCCTGTGTGCGGCTCAGTGTGGAGGGCTGTGGCCCGCTGCCCCACAGCACCTTCTGAAAACCTACGACGTTACTCCATCTCCTGCTCGGTGCCTGCTGGTCTGGCCAGCCCACACGCCTGGACCTGAACCCCAGAAAGGCCACCGGCTTCCAGTTTGCCGCTCTGTGCGAATTCCAGGGCAGCCACTTAGGAAACAGGCTATTTCTCTGTGGTCTGTAAAAGGCTTTGGTATTTCTTCCCTGTTAAACCCACGAGAAAAAGGCAAGCGTTTTTTAAAAGGCATGTAGCAATCACAGACATAATCTCCGAGAGACGTTTTAAAGCCTTTCCAGCACGATCCTTTCAGAACAGACCTTCCATCTCCACGTTTCTATGGTGTCCAGCTATTTGAAAGAATGCCAGCCCAGAGGAGAAATCGCAGATGCATCTTTCTTTTGGTGCAGGAGGCAGCTGACTGAAATACAGTGTTTTTCTAACCGGGAACAGTCACAGGGAAATCTTCCAGAATATTCTAGTGATGAGATATACTAAGAATAGGCAAAAAAAAAAAAAAAAAAAAAAAGACATCTTAACCTTGGCAAATTCTTCCAACCACTTCCCATCATGCACCTTATTATCACTGTTCATACATGTCACCTAGACATTAACCAGGCATGACACGCACAGCAAACATGGGTTGCAGCCATACTTGCCCATGGAGCACTAAAACCTGTGAAAATAATCTTAGTAAAAATTGTATGACCTGATTTCACCGTCCCTAAAGCAATATAAAAACCAACATGGGGCAATGATGGGGTCTGCAGAAAGATTTTGTAACCTTCTAATACACCTGCCCCATCCAATCAGAGCCTCTAACGGAAGACCCAACTGAGGTCTTAAAACAACCAAGTTATAGCCAAAACCGGTTTGGCTCAGCGGATAGAGTGTCGGCCTGCAGAATGAGGAGTCCAGGTTTGATTCCGGTCAAGGGCATGTACCTTGGTTTCGGGCACATCTTCAGTGGGGGGTGTGCAAGAGGCAGCTGATGGATGTTTCTCTCTCATTGATGTATCTGACTTTCTATCCCTCTCCCTTCCTCTTTGTAAAAAAAAAAAAATCAATAAAATATATATTAAAAAAACAATCAAGTTATAGTCACAGACATTCATTTTTTAAACACTGTATATCTTTATTGATTTCAGAGAGGAAGGGCGAGGAAGAGAGATAGAAACATCAATGATGAGAGAGAATCATCGATCAGCTGCCTTCTGCACGCCCCCTACTGGGGACCAAGCCCGGGACCGGGCCTGGGCGCCGACGCTCAACCACTGAGCCATGCTGGCGAGGCCACTCATGATGCTAACCCTGAACGGCGCTGGGCTTGCTAGTTTGGGAAGAACTGGTTACTCCTGGACACTGCCCACATTAACTCGAAGGACCTCCTCCACGGCCAACACGAATTTCCCTCTGACGGGAGTGTGAGTGCAGACCTCGGAACAAACTCAGCCCTCAACGTCTGCAGCCCGATTCCCAGGAAGGGTCTCTGGGCCTCACCGCGGGGCGTCACCCTGCCCCCACCTCGCACACGCCGTATGCACGTCTGGGTCCGGACAAAGCGCAGACGAGCGCAGGCTGCTCGGGCTGAGGGGCCCCTCCCGGAGGGGGATCGATGACGGGCCCGGAGGACCAGGAGACGGAAGAGTCACAGCCGAAAGCCTCGTGTGCTCGAGAGCCGGGTTTCACACAAAACATCCCAACCCTCTCTCTTCAAGAGCTCAGAAAGCCAGGCAGCTAGATGGCCTGGGCCCCCGGAGAAGCAGCCGTAGGAGAAGCCATCATTTTCTGGGTCACCTGAATGTCACGATTTCGCCCCGAGTGGATGTGCCTGGACTTGAGGAAAACAAGCTTAACTCCGTGAAACGCCTCTCCTCCGTCTGCCTTCGGCGCAATGAGAGCAGGTGCTCAGCGGCTCTGGGATATTAACGCGCGTTTATTGGAGAACAAAAGGCTTAATAAGACAAATAGTCCTTATGGCCCAGCAAGTGAGCCCCGGGGATGTTATAGCATAGGCTCAACTCGGTCCCCTCATTCCTGCCAACACAAAATGGTCCGGCAGGGACTGAGGACCGGAGTGGGGGACCCAGGCCGCTGCTGCCGGGAACCATGGGGGGCAGAGGCAGGGTTGGAAGGGCATGTGCTGTAGGGAGCTGCCCCATCAGGGCCCGGGACGCCAGCAGGCTGCATGAGCTTGCTCAGGGCGACGTGACAAAATACCGCAGACCCGGGTGGCATCGAGAACAGAAATTCCTTTCGCACAGTCTGAGGGCTGGAGCAGGTCATTTTCTCCTGGGCCTGGGCCTGGGCCGCCTCTCTAGGTGGCCATCCCTCTGTGCATGCGCACATCTGCCCCCCCTTCTCCTTCCCCCTCTATCATCTGTTCTTAAGGGGCACCAGTCACACAGGGTGAGAGCCCACCTGCAGCCTCGCCTTCACTTAATGACACCCTAGAGGCCCCTCCCCAACTGCAGTCACATTAAGGGGCCTTCGATCAGGAGCTCAACTGATGACTCAGGGCAAGGCGGGGCGGCGAGGACACAATTCAGCCCATAGAGGGTGCGGCCAGCACACCCAGGGAGGATTTCCTGAGCCCCTGCAGGTCACACGGCTTCCATCCAACCCCACGGGCCTGCGAACACTTCGGAGAGGGCGGTGAGGGCCGACTGGACCATGACCTTGGATCTCTGGTCCCCTGACGTTCTGCAGCTCAGTGTGTCATTCACTACAAACCAACCACAGTAAACCGGGGCCTGGAACACAGATCGGGACGGGCTCATGAACCAAACCAAGCTGTGGTCTCATTGTCGTCATCACCATCTGTGGGAGACGGAGCCCAGCAGGAGAGGGCTGCCACCCAGGGTTCCTGGGAGGAGGTGGGATGGAGGACTGTGGGCAGGGGGAGGGGGAGGGAGGGGCACAGGTGTGATGGAGGACTGTGGGCAGGAGAGGGGGAGGGATGGGCACAGGTGTGATGGAGGACTGTGGGCAGGGGGAGGGGAGGGATGGGCACAGGTGTGATGGAGGACTGTGGGTGGGGTAGGGGGAGGGATGGGCACAGGTGTGATGGAGGACTGTGGGCAGGGGGAGGGGTAGGGAGGGGCACAGGTGTGATGGAGGGCTGTGGGCAGGGGGAGGGGTAGGGAGGGGCACAAGTGTGATGGAGGGCTTTCCTGGGGCTGTGGGCAGGGGGAGGGGGAGGGAGGGGCACAGGTGGGATGGAGGACTGTGGGCAGGGGGAGGGGAGGGATGGGCACAGGTGTGATGGAGGACTGTGGGCAGGGGGAGGGGAGGGATGGGCACAGGTGTGATGGAGGACTGTGGGCAGGGGGAGGGGAGGGATGGGCACAGGTGTGATGGAGGACTGTGGGTGGGGTAGGGGGAGGGATGGGCACAGGTGTGATGGAGGACTGTGGGCAGGGGGAGGGGAGGGATGGGCACAGGTGTGATGGAGGACTGTGGGTGGGGTAGGGGGAGGGATGGGCACAGGTGTGATTGAGGGCTGTGGGCAGGGGGAGGGGTAGGGAGGGGCACAAGTGTGATGGAGGGCTTTCCTGGGGCTGTGGGCAGGGGCAGGGGTAGGGAAGGGCACAGGCTAAGGCACTCAGAGCCCCCACAGCAGCCTTTGGCCCTCCCCCATCCCAGCCTGAAGGGTAGGCTGGGAGGCAGAGCTGGGAGGGGCCTGGCTCTTGGGAGCTGCAGCCCGTTAACCCGAAGGTGGCCTCGCACACCTTCTCTTCATCCTCCGGGGCTGACCCAACGCCAGGAGAAAAGGGGGCTGAGTGGCACAGTTCTGGGGGTTTGCCACCCTGACATGCGACACAGGGCCTCCACTCACTGAGTGCCCTGGGTGTGCCCTTCCAACGGCACCAGGTCTCATGCCTCCTGCTAGGCCCCGGCAGGGTCCTGCTGCCACCCGCAGAGCATCCCCCCCCCCGCCCCGCTCCTCACTGACCTCCTCCTCCCCCCCTCTGGCTCCCACTGGAAGGCAGTGGAGAGGAGGGCAGGGGTGGTGGCAGGAAGCTGGGGGGGTTCAGCAGCCAACCCGCCTCCCGGGACACAGGTGGAAAAAGACGGGCAGACTCCAAGCTGCACCCCGACATCCGAGGTTGCTCCTGTGAAAGGTGGGTGGTGCCACAACTCCAAGGGGGCATTCATACCTGCTGGTTGGGCACAGGGTAACTAGGCTGCGTGGGGGAATTCATACCCTCTGATGGGACAGAGGGTGACTAGGCCACCCACAGGCAGTACATAGGCAGGGCACGGCGAGCATGCTGGGAGACGGCATGGATGGGTTAGATCAGCTCTCTGTTGGTCACATATGTTCTGGGACCGCTCTGGCCGGGGAGCTTGTGAGGGGCGGCAGGCAGGTGTTCCCCCAAGGCCGGGATAGGGCCAGACACACACATGGCCGCGTGAAGGGCTATTTGCCGAGCACCTGTGCTTATCTGAGAACTGGCTTGGGTACCAGGGCACTGGCTCTGCTCAGCGATGGGCTGTTTCTCCCGAACCAAACCAGCCCCACCCTTCCTTATAAAGGCTCCTGAATTCTCACAGATGAGTGATTCTGGAACTTTTAGGGTAAACGATGCCATCAAGAAAAATACTTCTCAGTACTCAACTCTGTGTGTACAGATTTGTAACTTATGTGCTAGCAGGTGGCGTAGTGGTTCAGAGTACACAATGGAGGAACACCCCCCCCCCCCCCCCGTTTTCCAATCCTGCTCTGCCCTCGTGAGTTGCGTTGCCTCACAAGGTAGCCATCTGTGCCTCAGCTTCCTCATCTGTAGAATGGGGACAGTGAATGGTAAACCCCCATCCAGCCTAGCTCTAGTGAACTAACCAGAAGGTACTACTTCTCACTGCTTTTCTTCTTAAAGAACTGGAATTGTTTGGAAGATTTTTACACAGGTCATATGTTCAGTGTCTGGATTGAAGGTTCAAAGTGTTTTCGCAGGCAGCAAGCCTCTATCATCTCCGGTAGTAGACAATCTAGTAAAGATGGAAACATTTGAACATCCTATAGAACAAAAGCCTAACATGCAAATTGTCTTGACAGGGAGTTCGACCACTGGCTATGATGTGCATTGACCACCAGGGGGAGGTGCAGAACGTGGCGGGCATAGGAAGGCAGAACTGGTAACGGGCAGCAGTGGAGACGCTGCTGGTCCCATTGAGCTCCGATGAGAGTGGGACTGCGGGGTGATGGTGGAGCAGGTGAGTGGGTGGTGCCAGGCCTAGGTGGGTGAGAGCAGGGGCCCAATCACCTCGCCGATCACCCCGCAGAAGGCAACCAGTGGTGCTGGGGGGATTGCCACCTGGTTCCGAGGCGCTGAGGGAGCTGGATGGGGGGCCCAGCTCCGACTGATCGCCCCACAGACAGTAACCAGCTGTGGTGATGGGCCTGTGCCCCATCGATCATCCCACAGGCAGGATGGTGGAGCAGGTGAGGGGGCAGCGCCAGGCCAAGGTGGGGCTGCAGGGCTACGGGGCGGGGAGCGCAAGCTGGAGCCTGACCCCTGCAGGCCACCCCGAGGGACCCCACCTGTGCACGAATTTGTGCACTGGGTCTCTGGTATCTTTATAAGACTCTCTCCGCAGCTGGATTTCCCTTTGAAAAGCAGTTTCTCACTCAGTGTTAAAAGTTCACCTCAAACGAACCCACTTTGTGTTTATTATTTTTTTCAGTGTCTACTCGGTCACATACCTCTGCCAGCCCACTGTGGTCCCCGTAAAGTCAGCCCTTCTGGGGCTGCAGCTTTCTAGGCAATAAACACATGCACCTCGTCCTTAAAAAGCACAGCATACCAAGAATGCGTTAAAGTCTACAGACGGTCCAACAGGCTGGGGGCAAAAGAACGTGCAAGGGAGGCCAGGCTCACTGGAGTCGCACAGTCACCCCCACTCTGGAGACCTTTGTCCTGGACAGTCTCCCATGGGAGGCACCTAGTGAGCATGTCCACTCTCCTAGGTGAACAGACACGTTAACCCACTCTCTTCTCCATCTGCTCTCCTCCCCTGAGGCTCCCCAAGATGGTCCTCTCTCATTCCAGCTCCATCACGCTCCATGGTCGATGTCCTACATCCCACCAGTCAGTCCCTTTTTTTTTTTTTTTAAAGAAAGTATTATTTTAAAAAAAATTATTGATTTCAGACAGGAAGGGAGAGGGAGAGAGAGAGAGAAACATCAATGTCGAGAGAGAATCATCAATCGGCTGCCTCCTGCATGCCTCCTACTGGGGATCAAGCCCACATCCCAGTCACATGCCCTCGATTGGAATCGAACCTGGGACCCTTCAGTCTGCAGGCCAATGGTCTATCCAACCAGCTAGGACCAATGGGTCCTTTTTTGACGAACACTGTTACAACCACTTGCTATTACGGTCCAAGCACTGTCATAGTGAATTGACTTGTGAATTGCTTTTCGTGGTTTTTCCCAACCTAACTGTCTGGTAGAAGTGGGTTTCTGAGTCGAAGGATAATTGCGTACGGAAACTGGCTAGACGCTTCCAAACTTCCCTCCACAGGGCTTGCGTGATGAGACAGCATTTTAATAGGATGTTCCCTTATCCTACAACTGACTTCAAACTAGCTCTGTGAATTGTTCTTCTCCATCCTTGAATGAAATCGCAGGCAAAGCTTGCATTTTTCCAATATCTTTGTGGTAATACACTTGTTTTTAGGAATGACAAGTCCAGTCCTGTGCAACATCAACGCTGCTACCTGGCATCTAATATCATGGGCTTGTCTTGGACTCAGAGGCCTTCTGAAGAGAAGGGGAGGCATGGTGGGACTCATTTCTATGTCCCCACCTTGCTCATGACGATGCCTGACTCCTTTAGAACAGAAGGCGGGGCAGGGGGAGGATCGTCCTTAAGTTCACGGATGGTTCTGGTATGGCTGATGTCTACTTGCTCAACCTTCCTTTTGTAGGGTATGCAGCAGGCTGCTCAGAGCCACCATCTCCCCCTCCCAATACTCACCAGGGAAGCCCCTACCTGCACTCCCTCCTTCATCTCTATCGAGCGCCTGACAGTCTAACCCTGAGGACAGCCATTGTTTTCGGTAGAGAGCCAGGGAGTGGATGGGGGAGGCTGCAGCAATGTGGCATCTGTCTCAGCTGCTCAATTCTGACATTGTAGTGGGGAAGCAGCACAGACCACGTGGAGAGAAGTCAGTATGCCCACGTCCCGATAAACTCTATTTACAAAAGCAGGCAGATCTGACCCATGGCCTTAGTTTGCCGACGCCCCGTCTAGCCCATACCAACCCCTCTGGTGGTCCTCTTATCTGGGGCTCCTTTTGTGGTGGCCAAGTTTATTTCCCTGTGGCAGGGTCCACACCTTGCCCACGGGAAATAAAGGCCTGTCCAGAACAGCAGAAAAGACAATAATAGGAGACTGTCTTCTCCAGGGAGTTCCAGAAGAGGAAAAAGATGGCAAATTGCCTTAAACTAATTTTTCAAAATTATTAAGCTTTCTGTTTCCCTTCTCAGGTTATGATGATGCGTCATTTGGAATGTTTTTAGAAGGAAGTAAACAGGAAACTTTAGATTTAGGGTGGATCAAACAACTACAGGTTTGTTTTTCTCCAAATCAAGGCGTCTCTAGAGATTGTTGGGACTGGATCAACATCTCAAGGAAAATCAGAGGCTGACCACCCTGGTTTCCCCTGACTTCTTGTGCAAGGTCAGGAGTTGGCTGTCCCTGTTGAAGGCCTTGCATTTTTATCAAAGGCAGGAGAAAGGATCATTTCAGCCTTAGCTGCCACTTTTATCAGGAAAACGTAAGATTTCCCTGAGATCCCCCGGGGGGCCTCCATGTAGGTCCTGTCACAAAGGAGGCCACAGTGAAAGCTTCGGGCCAGAGAGAAGGCCAAGGTTGGGAAGGTGCTTGGGTTTCATCACCCAACTGAAAACATCTGTCACAGGTCAGGTACCAGCACCATTATCATTGGCATCTTTCAAAAGTTAGACTTGCCAAAACTGGTTCAGCTCAGTGGATAGAGCGTCCACTTGTGGACTGAAGGAACCCGGTTCAATTCCGGTCAAGGGCATGTACCTCAGTTGTAGGCACATCCCCAGTGGAGGGTGTGCAGGAGACAGCCGATCAATGTTTCTCCCTCATAGATGTTTCTAACTCTCTCTCCCTCTCCCTTCCTCTCTGTAAAAAAATCAACAAAATATATATTTTTAAATATATATTTAAAATATATTAAAAGTTAGACTTGAATATAAACAATGAAAATAAACTGTCTACTCTGCCTACAGGGTACAGCCCCGGAACTTCCAATCGGCCCTTTAAATGTTTCTCTTTCAAATAGACAGTCAGTACTTGCCAGGTATTTGAGGAAAGCCTCTAGTATGAGACAGAGACCATGATAAACACCCCAAGGAAAGGAACTCAGAGACAAGAAAGAAAAGGCAGGAAGCAGAAAGAAAACTGCCACACACACACACAAAAATCATAATTTCCTCAGAGCAATAGAAATCACAAAACTCTGAAATAACAGGGAGCAACAACAAAAAACATTCTAAGTGGAACAAAGTGCTGTTAAAAAGTTAAGATGGGAGAAATGAATAGTCAGAGTCAAAGATAAAGAAATGCAGAATAGGAGAAACCAAAGTAGAAGGCCCAACACGTGGATAACTGGAGATCTGAACATAGAGAACAGACATTTTACTAGGAAATTTCTCAGAACCCAATGTCATGAGCTTCTAAATGGAAAAGACTAAGGAACTGCCACAATAAAATCTATAATAATAAAAGCGTAATATGCTAATTAGACCAGATGTCTTTCTGGGTGACCTTCCGGACAAAGCTAAGGCTGCAAGAGAAGCCCGGGTCCCGGATGCCAGAGGGAAGCTGGTGCCGGCAGCAGGGGAAGGAAGGCCTCCTTTTGCACAAATTCTGTGCACTGGGCCTCTAGTAATAATAATAAAATAAAAACTAAAAACATAGAAGGCCATCCTAAGATATCCTCATGAAATTTTGGAATAGCAGCACATATACACTATCTCCTACATCTCAGTATCTCATATACAGTTAGCATATCAAGAATCAAAAATCTCAATTTCATTGGGCTTATCAACAGCATTGATGTAGAAGATAATGTGAAAATGGTGTCAGGACTCTGAGAGATGCGTGGAGACGCTGTCTGGCCAGTGAGGCCAGGGTGGATGGGCTCTGTATCTCCGGTCACTCACAGGTAGGGTCTGAGATGGTGCAGCCTCCAGGAATCACAGGAAGTGGGAAGGAGCGCCCCCTGCAGCACTGGCCCTGCTAAGCACTGCGGACCTAGCAGAGTTCTGGTGAAGCTGGGTAGGAACAGTTAAGGTGTCGCAGATCTCTGTCTTCCCTGAGGCCTGAACACAAATATTGGGATTTTCTCTGGCCAGCCTCATGGGTCAGAAACCAAGGACAGTTAGGTATGTGTTCGGAGAGACAAGAGAGGAGCAGCCCCAAGGGAGTGGTCAGCTGAACATGGAGGAGAGGTGAGGACTGCCCTTGGGTACACAGGGACCCCACCTTCTGTAAACAGCCCGGCTCCTGGCACGCAGACTCTCCTGTTTGAGTGGAGTGAGCAGGAAGGTGGGCAGCTGGAAGTTGATTGCCCGTGTCCCTCAGGGTTAACATCCTAAATGTACTACTTGCTTTACCGATCGAAGGACGAAGAAAAATATTTCATATACATTTTTGAAATGTACTTAAGAACTGATGTTATATAAAACATCCACAAGCTGTTCGGTAATCAATCCTTATGCATATAAAACATGTGGGAGCCAAACTTCGGCAAACTCAGTTATGGTTTCATTGCACTTGTGGGATCAGGAACTTGGAGGATCAGGTGACTACTTGGAAGATCAGGTGACTACTTGGAGGATCAGGTGACTACTTGGAGGATTAGTAGGCAGCGGGCACTAGTCATTTAGAAGTCCAAGGTTCAGGACGCTCCGCCATCATGCGTGGTTCTGTGGTTGTTTTTAACCTCAGACAATCTCCTCCCACCCCAACATGTTGTCTTGCTCGGTGCCTACATATCACATCTTTCTCTTCTAGAAAAGAGTTCAAAGTGCACGTGGCCATGAGAGGCCCAGCCAGATTGGCACAGAGGCTTGGGGAGCTGGAGCCTAGGTTGCTTTAGGAGGTTCTACGGAGAGCTTTAAAACTGTATGCGGTTCCTCAGTTGCAATGATGTTCTCAAAAGCACTCCATGGTAGAAGGTATTCGTTTTTTTAATCCTCGAATATCAGCCTCTCTTCTGCTCTCACAGCCTAAACCATGCCTCCCCAGAAAGGCCTTCTTCAGACTCCTAAAGCAGTCTTATTTTGTTTAAATCCATAGCATTGCCAGCTTGTATTGTCTTCATGGCTTTTGTCTAAAATCCTGTTTACCTGCTTACAGTCTGCCTTCCCAACAAGCCCACGGGATCCACAGAAGCAAGGAACACCTTTGTCTAGTTAACTATTGCCTCCCAGGGCTTAGAATGGGACCCGGCATTCAGTCAGGGCTTCGAAAATACATTGAAGGAAATGAAAGCATGCTCATTTCTTGAATCTCGTTCAAAATTCTTCCTTCTCACCCTAGCTGATTTGGCTCAGTGGACAGAGCATCGGCCTGCAAAGTGAAAGGTCCCAGGCTTGATTCCAGTTTAGGGCTCCATCTCCAGTAGGGGGTGTGCAGGAGGCAGCCGATCAATGATTCTCATATTGATGTTTCTCTCTCTCCCCACTACTTCTCTAAATTCAATAAAATATATACTAAAAAATTCTTCCTTCTCTTTAATACCCAATCACTCCAGTTAGAGATGATTTTTAACACTCCCGATGTGCCTGGCTGTATCTGGCAAGAAACACATCATGCTATGACAAGACCAGACTGCAAAGATGGGTGCGGGGATGAACAGTGATGTCAGCTGGCCCTCCCCAGGATGCTTCTGACAGACAACTTTCCCTCCCTGTTCTGGGCAGCTGCTCCCAGGCCAGCTGAATTGGTGGGTTGACTTATCAGGATTTTTCACCCTTGGCACTTTTGTCAGGGAGTTGTGTTATATAACACACTAGAGGCCCAGTGCACAAATTCATGCACAGGTGGGGTTCCTCGGCCTGGCCAGCAATGGGGGCCAATTTGGGCTGGCCAGCTGGAGGGAGAGACTGCAGGAGGTTGGCTGTGAAAGCATACTGACCACCAGGGGGCAGCTCCTGAGTTGAGCATCTGCCCCCTGTTGGTTAGTGCATGTCATAGTGACCAGTCATTCAGCTGACTGGTCATACTGGTTGCTTAGGCTTTTACATATATAGATAGATAGAAGGCTTTTATATATATAGATAAGCAAAGACCAGACTGAAGAGATGGGGACTGTAACTCTGTTACTGGCAAGATGATGAGACGTTGGGTCTTGTCTTCTTGAAGGAAAGATTTCAATCAAGAGACAGAGTGCAGCAAAGGAAGCAAGAATTTATTGGCCACAGCAAAAACACACTCAGGACAGTGAAACAAGGAAGGGCTTAGAAGAAGCAGCAGGAGAGCCTGGGCTGGGCTGCTTTGGCTCACTGGGAGGTCAGAAAAAAGGGGGCCTTGGAGAGAGGTTCAGGGAGTGAGCCTGGGATGAGCTGTCAGTATCCATTGCTCCCCTGGTTGCAAGTCTCATGAGGCCCCTTAGAAGTTAGGGGATACATGCCTGTGGGAAAGGAGAGGGGGGAGGGATGGCACAGGTGTGCTCCCCTGGGGTAGAGTGCACACTGAGTCCTGTGTCCTCTCTCTAAAGGTGGGAATCTGAGGGGAGGTCTCAGGGGGGGATTTCAATAGTATATTCATCAGCTTCCCAGGGTCCTGGTCTCCACTGATTGGCCAGTGCCAGGGCAAGGGGGTCCTTAGTCAATGCACCTGGTCCTGAGGCAGCCACAGGATCACTTGTCTGGTTTTGCTGCTCTTCTGGGCCTGGAGCTGAGATATAAGCGAGGCCTAGATATGATCCTGTCTAACTGCCTATAACATGTGTGTTTGTGTCCATGAGTGCATGCGGGCATGTGTAGAACGCTGAGCAGCATCCGTGGCCTCTATCCACTAGATGCCAATGGCACCACCCAAGTTATAACAACCAAAACTGTCTCCAGAGAGTGCCAAGTCCCCTGGAGGGCACACTTTCCCAGGTTGAGAACTACTGAGTCAGACTATTGGCCAGCCCTGGGGAAAAGCTCTATCCCCAGACCCCTTTGAGAGGGCTGGGAAGCCCAGAACCCAAGCCCACCCCATTTCCTGCTGGCTTTAGCAAAAATAACCACTGTCCTGCTGAGGGGAGGAGGCCCCAACAAAGTTGTTACTGGCACCATTCGTAACAACTTCCCATTTGTCCTGCCCCTCATCCAGCAAATACTTCTTAGAGCCCCAAGCGCCCGCTAAGGCACCAATCCACAAACAGCCACACATCTGCAGGGAGGTGTCCTAACCCACGGCAAGGGAACAGGGAGAGGAGGAAGCCCCAGAATCGTTGAGATCTGTGCAGGAGAGAAAGGGGATGTCTGCTGAATCTAATAGCTGAAGAAGTGGTGCTTGTATCTGCATGTCTTTCTTTCCTTGTTGTTTCCCTCGTAGTTCACGTTTACTGAGTTACAAATTATTGCTCTGGAGATTAGGGATTTGAAAGGCTGCCATCAGCACAGAGACTGGACGGCCCGGCTTCCGAGCGAGTGCTTCCCCAGAACAAAACTCACTCCAGGTTCCACCTGCCCACGTGAGGAAGCTTCGGGAACACAGTGTGCGTGAGGTAGAGATTTTCCAGTGGGCAGAGGGGACAGTTTAAACCACACCACCGCGTTTAAGAGGATAAGAAACACACCCATTTTGCACAGAAAATCAGGAGCAGAGGAGCACCTGGCACCATCCGTAGCCTCCAAATAGTGTCCAAGGGCTGGGCCGGGCGGCTTGAGGGGAACACAATAAAATGCAGACTCTCGGGCCCCGGAGCAGCAGGTCCCCCCCAGGAAGTCTGGATTGGATAGCAGGAACCTGAATTTCCAACCAGCTTTAGAAGGTTCCGCCACTGTGGTTGGCTGAGCGCCAACACCATCAGACCCCGGAGCTTAGCTTAGCTGTATTCTAGCGGGCACAGATGCGCGCCACGGAAAGCGCCCACAAATAACACGCTCTGTGACGGTGGTGTGTGAGAGCCTGCAGCATCTCAGCTCCTCTGGTCCACTCGCCCGATTTACAGGAGAGGAAACGGAGGCTCCGAGAGGCTGAACTTGTGCTCCACACCCAGCACCTGGCAAGCGGCAGTCCTGGGATCAGCACCCGGAACACCTCATCCCCAAATGATGGCGCGAACCACACAGTAGCTCGTCCAATTGGGAGAAGCCTCTGAGTCGCCCCAGGAGCAGCTGACATGGTGGGAAGGGCCCTGGGTACCCCGCTGAGGCTTCTGGTACCCTCGCCCACCTTCTCAGCAAACAGCTTCTGTTCCAGCTACCGGTCCCCACCTTGCCGAAGTGCCCGGCCAGATTATCCCGCCCTCTCTGTTCCCAGGAAAAGGTTTCCACTCACGACCTCCCACCTTTCCTCCCCGGGGCCCCACCTTGGGCAGGGGCTGCCTGTGGGCTGCCATCAGGCAGGGGTTTGCATGGGTGGGAGACAGTGCTTCCCTGTCTGCTGCTAATAAGGCCCTTCATCGGCGGGCTGGGGAGAGGCTGGAGATGTGTGGTAGGACCAGCAAGCTGTCCCTAGACCAGGTATAAATCTCCCCGTTTAGCATGGAATGGAAATGGGCTTCCCACCATCCTGCACAGCTTCCTGGAACGATGGAGCTGACCCTGGGCACCGGACCTCACTCTCCAGACAGCCCCCCTCCTCCTCCGACAGTGGCAGCCCGAGACGGAGTACTTCCGGCCACGGGTATATGATGGGCCATATAATAAACATCTCCGACATCCGCCCTGGGACCTGAGCTGCAGAGCCAGCACTCACTCAACTCCGAACCGACTGGTGTTGTGCCCTTAATGTGGCCATTTCAGCACCGGGGAGTATGTCCCCCTCTTTGAGAATTCCAAGAGCAAAACAGCAACCTTTTTTTTATTGAGTGGCAATAGGCAAAACCTCAAATAGTCCATCTGGGCCAGGAGAGGGCAAAGGGGAGCCAAGTGACAGGCAGGCCGACGGTGCATCACACACAAATTCCCCACAGCCCGGGACACCAGCCCGCAATGCGGGGAACACACCCCCTCTCACAAACTGCCCCCACCCCCGGGCCCCTGCCCCATAAATATGGATTCGCAAAGGCACAGGGGCCATGGTGCACCTTCCTCCCAGGTGTGTGGGGTCCCCCAGGTGGTATCTGTCGTCACCAGCATGCAATGCGGGACTCCCACCCTCTCTCACCACCCCCAGCCCCACCTCATAAATATGGATGCACAAAGGCACAGGTGCACCAGCCTCACAGGTTTTGTGGGGTCCTCCAGGTGGTGTCTGTCGTCACCAACGTGCAATGAGCCCCAGTGCCAACATCAAGTCCAGCTGGACAAGCAGAACAGAGCGTGTGAGGAGGAAGCTGCGGCAGACGGCCTTGGAGCAGAGGCCCATGTTAGCAGTAAAAGGAGCCCTTAGGTGGAAGGGATGGCGCCTTGCTCACTGTCCCACAAGACTCAGCGCCTACTCCTGCTGAGTTCTTCCTGGGCCTGGGGTAAAAGTCAGCAGCCACCAGCCCCACCACGCTGAATCCAGGGCCCAAGGGTTGGACCTGCTCCAGCCAGTGTCTGAGAGAGAGAGAAAATCCCAGGGCACGCTGCCAGGCACATGGGCACGGGAAACGCTCCTCTGAGTCCCCGCCTGAGCTCCTGCACATCGGGGCACCACCATGAGGACCGATTGAGGAGCCATGGCTGCCACGACAGCTGACCTCACTCTCTCTTCTGGTGTTTCGTTAGGAGGATGGGCAGTCGTTCCGGGGGGGGGACGGGAACCCCAGAGGAGGTGAAGCCCGGCTTCCTGCAGCAAAGGAAGCCCCACAGAAGTCAAGAAAGCGCCGGGCATGGTGGGAGGATGAACTTGAGGAGAGAGGTGTGTCTTTCCTATCAAATGTATCTGATTTGGACGGGGTGACAGGTGCCTCCCGGTCTTCCAGCCACGGAATCTGAGCTTCCAAGCCTTTCTTCATCTGTGTGTTGGAAACACGAGAACCTGTTTGTCACAGGCATGTCCGTGCCAGGGGCCCGGGAGAGGGGACTTGTCCCACATCGCAGCGTAACTCCAGCAACTCCGGGATTAACGCTCTATGATAGGGGACTCTTCAACGTTGTAAGCTACTCTCCAGTGAGGAGCGGACACAGAAACACAGGACAGAATCTAAATCTGCCTCTCCAGCGTGGCTCAGTGGTTGAGCGTCAACCTATGAACCAGGAGGTCACAGTTCCATTCCTGATTTCAGGCTCGGTCCCCAGGGTGGGGTGCGCAGGAGGCAGCCCATCAATGATTCTCTCTCATCATCGATGTTTCTATCTCCTTCTCCCTTCCTCTCTGAAATAAATAAAAACATATTTAAAAAAAAATCTAAAATCGGCCCTCGTTCTTCCACCCGACTGTTCCCCAGGGCATGATCTTGTCACAGGCTCCTTGCAATGATGGCAATGCTACTACCTTCAGTAAAAACAATATGTGAATTCCAAGTCAAAGTTATTAGCAATTAAAAGATGGGTTAGAAAGAAAAACAAATAAAACATGAACAATAAACTCAGAACAGACTTGTGCGTTACACTGTGTCTCCCCAAAAGGATAGCAGTTGGAGTTTTAAACCTGGTACCTGTCTTTACAGATGCCATCAAGCTAAAACAAGGTCAGAATGGATCGGGGTGGACCCCAGCGCAGTGACTGAGGCACACACACACACAGACACACAGACACACAGACAAACAGACAAACAGACACACACACACACACAGACACACAAACAGACACACACACACACACAAACAGACACACACACACACACAGACACACAGACAAACACACACACACACAGACACACAGACACACACACACACACAGACACACAGACAAACAGACACACACACACACACAGACACACAAACAGACACACACACACACAAACAGACACACACACACACAGACACACAGACAAACACACACACACACAGACACACAGACACACACACACACACAGACACACAGACACACAGACAAACAGACACACACACACACACACACACACACACTCACCCAGCAGGGAGAGTGTCATGTGAGGACAGAGTTGGAGTTTGGGGTAATGCAGTGAAGAGCCAAGGAAAGCCAGGCCCCGCGGCAGCCACAGGGGCTGGCAGAGACAGGAAAGACCCTCCCCTGGAGCCTGGGGAGGGAGCAGGCTCTGCCCACACCCTGATTTTGAACTTCTGGCCTCCAGAACGGTGAGAAAACACATTTCTAGTAAGTCACCTTGTGATAATTTATGGCAACAGCCCCAGGAAAAGAAAACCTCAAAGATCATTAACTAATGAGAAAAGGAGAACATGGGGAGGTTGGTCACCTGCCTGTGACCTTGTAGTGCAATGGTACCAGCGTCAAGGCCCCCAGGACACTTCCCACTACACCCACGTCCTGCAGCAAAGGAGGCCAGACAGAAGCCAAGAAAGCCCAGGATGGGGGGTGGGGAGGGTATTGAGGAGAAAGGTGTGTCTGAGGGTAGTTGGTTATTTATTTTTAAAAAATATTTGTATGGACTTCAGAGAGGAAGAGGGAGGGAGAGAGACAGAAACGTGAGTGAGGAGAGAGAACCATCAATCGCTGCCTCCTGCAGGCCCCACACTGGGGATCCTGCCCACACCCCAGACGTGGGCTCTGGCTGGGACTCGAACCCACGACCTCCTGGTTCACAGGTCGATGCTCAACCACTGGGCCATGCCAGCTGGGCAAGGTGGTTATTTAAAAAGTCCCTGTGGCCAAAACCAGTTTGGTTCAGTGGATAGAGCATCAGCTTTCGGACTGAGGGGTCCCGGGTTTGATTCTGGTCAAGGGTTGCGGGCACATCCCCAGTGGGGAGTATGCAGGAGGCAGCTGATTGAGGTTTCTGACTTTCTATCCTTCTCCCCTCCTCTCTGTAAAAAATAAAATATATTAAAAAAAATAAAATAAAATAAAATAGGCCGAAACTGGTTTTGCTCAGTGGATAGAGCATCGGCCTGCAGACTGAGGGGTCCCGGGTTCAATTCCGGTCAAGGGCATGTCCCTTGGCTGCGGGCACATCCCCAGTAGGGGGTGTGCAGGAGGCAGCTGATCGATGTTTCTCTCTCATCGATGTTTCTGACTTTCTGTCCTTCTCCTTTCCGCTCTGTAAAAAAATCAATAAAATATATTTTAAAATAAAAAATAAAAAGTCCACGTGCACAGCAGGAGCAGTGGTGCGGGGCTCAAACTGTGGACCAGGCACACCCGACTGCTCCCCGGGCTCTGCCACTCGCCAGTGTGGCCTCGGACAGAATAGCTGACTCCCCAGCTGACGAGGAAGTCAAATATCTGTGCATTCGTCAGGGGCTGTTTGCGAGGATTAGATGAGGCGGCCTGTGCATGGTGCCCAGCATGCAGTCCGCCTGAATAAAGGTTGGCAGTCCATGCTGGGGTGGCGAACGGCTCCTCAGAACGTGCCTCCCGCGTGATTGCACGAATGTCTGGCGTGGGCCTTTGCCGTCCTTCCTAGCAGGGCCATGGACGCTGAATTCAGTCTCCAGCTCAGAAGCCACCGAGCCCCTAAGCTCCGACTTTCTTGTCCTTTTAACCCCAGCAATCTTTCCTTTTTCCCTCAATTGTTTACTTCTCGGGTTGCCCTGTCCCATCTCTCCTTCCTGTTTCTCAGCCTCGCTGGCAGGGAGCGGAACACAATCCAGGGACACTAGACTGGTTCATATTTTCAGTTCAAATCCTTCCCAAAAACTGCCCACTAAGTAACAATCAAGCCCACGCACCATGATTCAAAATGCGAGTCCCCCCAAATAATTTGGCTTCTTTTCTTGCATTCAGGTGTTTAACCATGAAAATCATGTTGCTGCCTGTTTTACCCATATTAGCGGAGATGACAGAAATCTTTCCGCAGACTTTTCAAAGCCATTACCAGGTAGAGAGATGCAGCCCTTGAGCACCTTCCGTTGGATTTACTGTGTTAGCATGAAAGTCCTTTTTTTATCATAGAAATGGCTGTAATTATAATCACTTTAGGACACCATTATTATTACTAATAAGACCACACTGCCCCGTTCAAGCAGAGGCGGGCTCTCCGCCGTCAGAAGTCACATAATGGTCACAAACACCGGCTCTCATCTCCATGCCAACGCCGTCCTGCTCTCCCCGGGCTTCTGGGCAGAGCCCTGTGATGCCTTCAAGAGTGTCAGGCAGAACAAGGAGCCCCAGGCCCTGATTAAAGCATTCAGGGAACCAGCCCATGTCCAACAGCTGGTTTTCCTGGGGATTCGCGACGGGGGTGGGGGTGGGGGGAACTCTGGTTTCTGTTGAATCTTCTCTCCCATCCCAACTCTTCAGTATGCCCAGAAGGAAGGGATGGGGGAGCGGGAGAGTGCAGGTTTGGTTGCATGTTAAGGTTTGGTCCAGGGATCTTTAAAGCCAAAATGCAAAGAAGCGAAGCCACGAGGCAGGAAGGCACGGGAGCAGGTTCTGCCTGGTGGTTCAGAACTTGGGTTCTGGGATCCGGCTCCTGGTTCAACTTCTGCCGCTTCTGCTTCCTTGTCCTGTTTGCCTGGGCCAGTCATTCAGCCTCTCCAAGCCCTAGTCTTCCCGCCGCCCACAGGGGTGAGAACCGTGAGGGGGTTGTGAGGCTCCCCTGGGACAGGAGGCACACACACCCACCACACACACTCACCACACACACACACACACACACACACACACACACACCACACCACATACACACTCACACTCACACACACTCACCACACACACACTCACCACACACACACACACACACACACACACACACCACACCACATACACACTCACACTCACACACACTCATCATACACACACTCACCACACACACACTCATCACATACACACTCACCACACACACACACACACACACTCACCACACACACACTCACCACACACACACTCATCACATACACACTCACCACACACACACACACACACACACTCACCACACACACACACACACTCACCACACACACACACTCACCACACACACACACTCACCACACGCACACACTCACCACACGCACACACTCACCACACACACACACTCACCACACACACACTCACCACACACACACACACACACACACACACTCACCACACACACACACTTACCACACACACACCATGGCACTGTGCTGGCCAGAGGGGAGCCCTTCACACCATCTATGACTGTTAACTTAATTCTCCCAAAACTCTTGGCTGTTTACCGCTTGAATTTACAATTTTTCTCTGCACCTAAGCAAGTTTGAGGCTTCAGAAAACTCACAGGGAATATAAATCATAAGTCTTGGCCAGGAAGAGAGCAGGAAGGTTCACCCTGGGTTCAGAAGTCACCCCACGGCTGGCGGCAGCCCCGCTCACCTGCTGCGAACACCTGCTGGGGGTCAGACACCGCAGGGGAGACTGGGAAAAAGCAATCCTAATGCACCTGTCACTGCCACCGGAGAGTTCCCGGGAGGCGTCTGCGCAGACCACACACACAGATCTGCTGTAAAGCAGCTTATTTCTAAATCAGGCCAGGAAAGAGGCGCAGAGTATTTCCTTTCCTGCAAATGTAACAGTTATATGGAGATTGTTAAAAACAGCCTTCCCTGGAAACACACTAACGTTTCTCTGAGAAATAACCTTGAATAAACTTCTTCCTTGGCCTACGTCAATGGTCGGCAAACTCATTCATCAACAGAGCCAAATATCAACAGTACAACGATTGAAATTTCTTTTGAGAGTCACATTTTTTAAACTTAAAACTTCTTCTAATGCCACTTCGTCAAAATAGACTGGCCCAGGCCGTGGCATTTTGTGGAAGAGCCACACTCAAGGGGCCAAAGAGCTGCATGTGGCTTGAGAGCTGCAGTTTGCCGACCACGGGCCTAGGTGAAGGTATGAGCATTAGGTACTCAGTACATTTCTGTGACTTATACTTTCTCATTGTCAAACAAAGATTATTGATTAACAAAGACAAGCTATTATTCATGGAATGTTTTTTTATTTGCTTTTGGGAGCCCAAGAGAAATATTTTTATTTTACATTTTAATATATTTTTTATTTATTTCAGACAGGAAGGGAGAGGGAGACAGAGAGAAATACCAACGATGAGAGAGAAGCACTGATTGGCTGCCTCTTTTCTTGCACACCCCACATTGGGGATCGAACTCACAACCTGGGCATGTGCCCTGACCGGTTAATCCAACTGTGACCAATTCGATGCTCAACCACTGAGCCGCGCCAGCCGTGAGAAATGTTTTTCAGTTCTTCCTTAGGCTTTGCCCCTTCCCCTCTTCTCTGGAGCATCGGGACCCATTTATCCCAGCCCCCGAAATGTGCTTGACTTCAGTAGAGAGAATTCCCACCGACTCGAAATAAACGTGACTTCTTCATCAAGCCACGCCTTTTCCAAATGGAGAGCCATTTGGGCCTGTTCCCCAAGGCCATCCTTAGGCCACACAGACGTCCACCCTCAATACCGCGTGAGATCTTGTGGGACAGAAACGCGCAATGCTCTCACCACCCGGCACATGTTTTCACGTGGATCTCACCAGCACCAGCATCTTGTGGCCCCTTAAGCCTCCTCAGCTGACTCCCTCCCACTCCCTGAACTGCACCCCTCCGGCGTCTGGCCTCCAGCCACCAGCCAGCAGCCAGCAGCCAGCAGCCACCAGCCAGCAGCCAGCAGCCACCAGCCACCCTGCAGAGGGCAGAGACAACACTCAAATGAAAGGAAGTACAATCAAAGTTTTGAGCTGAATCCATTTCTGAAGGTTTTTTTAAAGACGAATTAAACAAGTATGGGAGTTATTCAGTAGTTTCTTTTTTAAAAAGAATTAGCACGGCATGCCGTTTCTCCTAAGAAGGTCTTGAATAATTTAATTAGAATTACACCAAAGTCACCAGTCTGTTCTATTTAAGGAGGAATCGCAGCTGAGTTAAAACCCCAATGACAATGCTGGCAGTAAACAGAAAGCATCTTCAGACAATGTAGTCTGCGGATGAGAAAGTCTGCCTGCAGATCACACTCCGATGAGGAAGGAAGAGGGAGGGCCAAAGCGATGCCCGGGATGACCGAGCCTGGGGACCTGGATTTCTTGCTCCAAAAAGTGCTGATAAATGAAAACCCTTCTGAGAAGGAGAAAATGAAAGCTGTTGGATGTTACTTTGTTACCTGGAGACCAGTTGGTCCCGGAAAGCCCAGGGCCGGTCTGTTTTCCCAGCAGCTGTGCTGCATTCCCACTTTTCTTTCTTTCTTTTTATTCTTTCAAGTATTACAAATCATACTACATATGCTTCCTTTCTCCCCCCCCCCAATTGAACTCCCCCCAGCCTCCCCTAACCCCCAGCACATGAAGTCACCAAGACTGCAATATAAAATTTCCAAAAGCCCCATTAATCAAAAAAAAAAGAGAAAGGGGGCGGGGGGATAGTGGGGTAATATCATGTAAGGAAAAATATCCTGTAAGTAAATTACATCTAGAAAATCCTTACTTCAGAAAATTAATTTCCATATTGCTAACAGCAGGACACCCATGAAAACACGCACATGGTGTCAAAATAAGCCGAAGGAAAATCATTCGGGCACAAATAAAAAGGACCCCAAGTCTAATTTACAGAAAAAGATTCCTTTAGTAACTTTTGGTCGAGAATACGTTTGTATATTTTCAGAAAACAACTCCAAGACCATATGGATTCCTGCATTCACACCTTTCTCCGCGTGTGCAGACCCTGGGTCCCAGCAGAGGAGCCGGGCGGAGGGAGGAATCCCAGACGGCTCGCCCGGCAGACCGCTCACCCCGCAGACGGCTAGCACCCCCCCCCCCCCCCACACACACACCAGGGCAGCTTTCTGAGGCTGAGCGCACGCACGAACCCCTCTCCAAGCCACCTGCCGCCTTAGCCCGGAGCCGCGCGGGGAGGATGCGGGTGTCAACAGTGACCCAAAGTGCCCCCCCCCAAAAAAAACCAGCATCGCGCCCAAGGCCCCCGCACGGTCTCCGGGCGGGAAGGGGGCGTAGCCACCAGAAGGAATTCCCTCCGATGGATGGAAGTTACAAGTCTCCCCTCGCTGCCGCCGGGCCACACGGAGCGGGGAAGGAACAAGTTCTGAAACACGTGCGCCCCCCCCCCCGGCTGCGCTCCCTCCCACCCCCCACCCAGCCTGCCTTGGGGTCACCAGCCCCCCTTCCCCCCCCCCTCCCCCCAGTTCCCGCGTCTACAGCCCAAGGACCGCAGCGCTGGCGGGGCGCCGATCCGGGTGGACGCGGCGAGCGCCCACCGACCTACCTTCTGCGGGGGGGTCCCGATCAGCACCTCCAGGTAGTAGCCGCGGCCGGAGTCCCCCTGCAGGTTGTCCACCATGGCCAAGAAGTTGGCCGCGCCCCCGGCCGGCTCCAGGGCGAAGGCGAGGCCGTCGGAGGCGCGGGGCGCGGCGGGGGGCCCGGGCCCGGGGGTAGGCGCGACCCCGCGGCCAGCGGCTGCGGCCACGCGGAGGGGCAGAGCGAAGGGCGCCGCGGCCAGCGCCGGGGAGGCGCGCAGCAGCCACTGGGCCACCAGCAGCCGCAGCAGCAGCGCCCGGGCCGGCGCGCCCATGCCGGCGGCGGGGCCCCGGGGACGCGCCCGACGCGGCCAGTCCCGTCCCGTCCGGGGACTCTTCGTGCGGTTCGATCGGCGCGGCGCGGGGCTGCGGGGAAGGGCTGGGCGCGCCCCGGCCGGCGGCGGCGGCGGATGGGAGGAGGGCCGGGGGAGGAGGGAGGCTGGGGAGGAGGAGGAGGAGGAGGAGGCGCCGAGCCGCACCGCCAAGTTGAGCAAGTTGGTCGCCGCTGCCCCCTCTGGCGGGCGGTGGCTGCCCCGCAAGGGCCGGGCCCTCCCGCGCGGCCAAGGGCGCAGCGCGGTGCGGGGTCCGCTGGGGTCCCCTGGCCGGCCCTGCCCGCACTCGCCCGGCTCGGGCCGCGCCTCTTCCCCGGGGAAACTCGTGCCCCGAACTTCCTCGCAACGCGCCCCGGCGGCCGCGGCCAACGGATGTGACGAGGCTCCTCCTCTGATACCAGGGGGAAAGTTTGGGGAACCCTTAAAGGGAAAGCGAGGGCCTGCGTGGGACCCCCGGCCCCCCGCGCGCCAGGGCTGCCCCGCTGGTGTCCTCGGGGGCCCGCAGGGGCGGGGCTTCGGGGGGACTCGGATCAGGGGAGCGGGGAGTCGGCCCGGAGCCCTGGGCATTGCGGAGGCGGCGAGTCTGCGCCTCCTCTTGCCAAGCGCGTTAGTTAGGGCCGCCCCGCAGCCCGCCGAGGTCTGGCGGCTTTCCGACCACCCCCCCCATCCCGCGCGCCCACCCCAGCCCGGGCACCCCCATCCAGCCCACTACCCTCTCTCCGCCCCGCTGTGGCCTCGCCGACTTTGAACTTATCGAATTAAGGTCTGGGGGGGGGGGGCGGGCAGGCGAGGACTGGAGCGCTGGGGAGACCTCTCCATGGCAATCCTGGGGCCCTGGGATTGGGGGAAAGGGGTGGGTTTGGCCGCTCCCGCTGCAGCCTGAGCCTCTGTCCTCCCCTGGCGCCCACCGTTTCCCGCTGGGGTAGGGGGTGTCCGAAACTGGCCTAGACCCTGGACCTCTGGGCCCCATGCTCCTCAGCGGTGAAGATTTGCTGCTGCTGCTCACCGCCTGCAGGACGCCCCGAGTCCACCTGCCAAATTGATACCATCCCACCCTCAGAATCCGGGGCGCCCAGTCCCTCTGCACCCCCAGCACCCCGACACCCGCCCCCAGCCCATCTAGACGACAGATTATCTCATTAACACTTGCTTGGCTGTGGACCCCGGGACCGCAGAAATAGGTTTAGTGATTCAAGCAATGAGGATTATTTTATCTCGGCGACTACACGCAGGGAGGACAGTTACACAGGCTAAGTCCATCGATTTCTGCCGAAACGGGGAGTAGAAAAAGCTTTCTACCTCCAACAGCTGAATTATGTCAGGTGTTTGACAGGGAAACAAGTCCACCCTCACACACTGGGGTGGCTGGCGCCCAGCTTCTCCCTGCAGTTTCCACGCCTGGTTGTTCCGGTCATTTCAGTGGTTCCAGTTGCTTGGCTTTTGTATGTGTCCATAGTTTGCACTGCCCTGGCCGACGTGGCTCAGTTGGCTGAGCACAGTCTCCTGTACCAGGAGGGCATCGATTCGATGCCAGGTCAGGACATATGCTGGGGTTGTGGGCTCCCTCCCCAGTAGGGGCACAGGGGCATACAGCCAATGGTTGTTACTCTCTCATTGATGTTTCTCTTCCTCTCTCTCCTTCATCTCTCTGAAATCAATAAGAACATATAAAAAAATAGTTTGAACTAAAAAAAAAAAGCACCCCTTGGAAAAACCGCTGTTTTGGACTCTCTTTCTTCGGTGTCTTGTGTGTTAAGTCCTTGACTTCTACTCAAGATTTGACTTTATCCCTGTCTGCTCAATGTTAGACTCAGCTGGGGCTCTTCGAGGGAGCTTCAGCTGTATTGCTTTTGAGATGACGTTAACGCTGCATCCCATTTTCCCCAAACGACATCCCCAACTTTAACAAAGGCCCAGGCCCAGGAAGAGAGGCCTCGTTGGGGTCCCCTGAGAAAACCGAAATGGCGATTCTCCATAACTTTGCATCCTCATTCCGAGCGATTACATCCATAGATTCACAGTCCAGGTTGTGGAGGAGGTGTAATTTGAAAGAAGGGGTTACACCCCTCCGTGTCCAGTCTTGGGGGGGGGCGGGTCTGAAAGGCCATTCAGACGGCTCTCAGGAGGACGCAGCCTTACGAGAAAGAAGCACGTGGAATGCATGAAGGACGTTGACACAGGGGCTGCGTGACGGGTACATTCAACATCGGAGACATTTGCTCTCTCTGATTAAAAACCACAAGGGAAATTTTTAGAAATCAAGTCTAATTAAGGATTGTCCTTCAGGAAGCCCCTGGCTCCATCTAGTGCATGCGTGAGCTTTCAATCTGACGAGGGCTAGTTCTGGTTGGCAGATAGCTGGTGCCTTAGAGATCTGGCGTCTGCAGCCATGACGGATGGCAGAGCTGTCTCCTCAGAAGAGGCTGCAGCAGGAGTGGCAGCCCCAGCGCCCGGCCCCTTGGTGGACACGTATCGTCTGGGTCCCGACGGGGAATGCCAGTGCTGGCGGGTTTGGGGAACGATGGTCTTCTTTCAAGGTGTTTTAATGGCAGTCACACGTGGCCATCTTGTGAGGTAACATGGGCTTTCTTTCCTGTCATTCTGGAAGCACGTCCCCAAGAAGGAAGCCTCCTCCTATAGTATTGGGGAGCCATGCAGAGAGAGGGAGGAGAAGTGACGCCCTCACTCCCTGATAGCACCCCTCCGCCCACACACATCTTCAGTTGGCCTATTCCCCCTCACTGCTCCTATAGGTTTCCCCTCCTCTCACCTCCTCCCCCACTTTCTCCCCCCCCTTCAGCCTTTGTGCCCACCTCCATTGGCAGCCACCCCTTCCTGAGGCCACTCAGGGAAAGCAGAGCCTGGAGTGAGATGGGCCCTCCCTCCTTGCAAAGAGCCACATCCCCTAAGGTGAGAAAAGGTCCCCCCTCCAGGCCCATGGAGCTCACCAGAGGATTCTTCCAGAAATCAGAGGTGCATGGCCAGAGAGACTGTTTTCACTGCTCGTTGGTGTTCACTGGCTCTGGCTACTGTGACCAAAAGCTTTGGCTCCTGTCCTAACCGGTGTGGCTCAGTGGATAGAGTGTCGGCCTGCAGACTGAAGGGTCCCAGGTTCGATTCCGGTCAAGGGCATGTACCTTGGTTGCAGGCACATCCCCAGTAAGGAGTGTGCAGGAGGCAGCTGATCGATGTTTCTCTCATTGATGTTTCTAACGCTCTATCCCTCTCCCTTCCTCTCTGTAAAAAAAATCAATAATATATATATATTTTTTAAAAGCTTTGGCTTCCTGTTGCACCAGCCCTCCTCAAACTTAGGGTTCTCAAGGCCTCTTTATACTCTCAAGAACTGAGGACCCCAGAGGGCTCTCGTTTATGGGGATGGCATCTACCAATAGTTACCAAATTAGGAAATAAAGCAGAGAAATTTTAACCGTTTTAAATAGCTAACCACTCATTTAATAATAAACCCATTACACAGCAACATGAGTAACATTTTAATTGAAACTATACTTTAAAAACTGGTGAGAAGAAAGACATTTTTTTTTTTTTTTACAATTTTTGCAAACCTCTATTTGGCATTAATAGAAGGCAGTTAGGTTCTCCTATGTCCTCCATTCAGCCCGTTAAGAAACTTTTGGAAAATTCTACCCAACTTGCAGGAGAGAATGAGCATGGAAGATGGAAGTGACATTTTAGTATTATCATAAAAACTAGAGGCCCAGGGCACGAAATTCATGCCTTAGGCCCGGCTGGCGATCAGGGCCAATAGGGCTGGAAGGCCCTGGCAAGGTCAAGAGAGGAGGTGTGGAAGGAACAGATCCTGGATGCCGACACCACCCTTGGCACCCCGCCATGGTGGGGTTCCCTGCCTCCCCCACTTCTCCTTCCATCACCACCACCAGGCAGAGATATGGGGAATATCGGCTGGGGGAGGGAGCACAGGAGGTTTGCTGGCTGAGGGGAGGGGTTGCAGGCCCACCAGCCCCAAGAAAAGAGCTGGCCCTCGGCCCCACTGGAAAGGGGCTGCACTCACCCCCGGTCCGCTGTCCCAGCCCAGGGCCCAGCCCCATGGGGGCTATCAGGGCCTTCGGGACCAGGGGAGGGACCGCAGGAGGTTGCCCAGCTGCATTGCGCATCATAGCGACTGGTTGTTCCGGTCATTTCAGTGGTTCCAGTTGGTTGGCTTTTGTATGTATTGATAGTTTGAACTGCCCTGACCGACATGGCTCAGTTGGCTGAGCACAGTCTCGTGTATCAGGAGGGCCAGGTCAGGACACATGCTGGGGTTGTGGGCTCCCTCCCCAGTAGGGGCACAGGGGCATACAGCCAATGGAGGTTACTCTCTCATTGATGTTCCTCTTCCTCTCTCTCCTTCATCTCTCTGAAATCAATAAGAACATATTTTTTAAAAGTAGTTTGAACAACAACAACAACAACAACAAACAACCCATTGGAAAAAAGGGTGTTTTGTGCTATCTTTCTTTGGTTTCTTGTGTGTTAAGTCATTGCCAACAGAGGACTATCCCTGTGCCTCAGACGCTGGGTTAACAATGAAGAGAAAAATGCGAAAAGAGAGCTGAGCCTTAAGTTTGCAGATGATGGGAACCAAAGTTTTGCCAGAGCCCCCTCTGCCTCCAAAAAACCCCTGGGCTTTTGGGGCTATTTATATTGAAGCTAGTTATTAAGAAACAGAAGACTCAGCCCTGGCTGGGTGGCTCAGTTGGTTAGAGTGTGGTCCCATACACCAAAAGGTAGTGAGTCCCGTTCTCCATTGCACAACCCCTAGGTTGTGGGTTCGAAACATTGATAGTTTCTATCTCATTGATGTTTCTCTCTCTCTCTCTAATAAAACACACACGCACACACACAATAACAAGTCCGTTTTAAAAATAAGGGAAAGATGAAAGTGTAGAAAACCTGCTTCAGGAAGGGAACCTTAGCATAATCACCTCGGCACTGGACTAGACAGGAAGACACAAGCAGAACCGTGGCCCACCCCACGCCCGTGTGCCATGGTTTCTGGGTTGCCCGGTAGGAATTTTCCTGCCACGTGTGCTCTGCTCTTCCTCAACCACCTGTGAACCCCCCGTTTCACTTCTGAAATCTGAGACCCTGCTCCCTCCCACCGTTTCTCCTTTGTCCACAATGTCATCTCTACTCAAGGTGGCCTCTATGCCTTCGGGATTTTCATGCTTGTGTGAATTCCTCATGCGCAACAGGCCAGGAGACCCTGCAGATGCCATCCCGGTACCCATATTGCTCCGGTAACAGACCCGGCCACTGGGGATGATGTACACTTGGAATTTGGGGGTGCTGATCTGCATGTCGTCCTTCCTGTTTACCCCATTCCAGAGCTTGGTACTGTTAGAGGCGGTTAGGCAGACGTGAGCAGAGCAAGCACGATGGGCCGAGGGCAGAACGACATGGGGGTACTCAACAAGGGGGAAACTGGGAAACAAGGACCTCGCCCCAGGGTGGCCTCCCCTCCCCTGGCATATTTACGTGGGTTAGACCCCTGACCTTTCCTCCCCAAGGATAGCATCCAGGCCTCGGTTGTACGTCAGCTCCAGGCCCAGAAAAGCAGCAAAACCAGACCCGTGACACCATGGCTGCCCCAGGACCAGCTGCATGGACTAAGGACCACCTGCCCTGGTGCCGACCAATCAGTGGCGACCTTGACCCTGAAAGAGCACATCTGGGAAGCTGATGAATATTGTAGTGAAACCGTCTCCTGAGACCCGCCCTAAGATTCCCACCTGCAACAGAAAGAGAAGTACCCTCAGTACAAAGGACCCAGTGAGCACTCTTCCTCAGGGGAGCACGCCTGGGCCATTGCTTCCCCTTTCTTCCCTCTCAGACCCGTTCCTCTAGCTGCACATGAGCCTTGGCACCAGGGGAGCGATGGGCAGCAGCCGCTCGTCCCAGGCTCACCCCCTGCGCCTGTCTCTGAGGCCTCCTTTTCGCTGGCTTCCAGTGAGCCAGAGCAGCCCAGCCCAGGCTCTGCTGCTGCTGCTTCTATGCCCTTCCTTGTTTCACTGTCCTGAGGGTGATGTTGTTGCTGTGGCCAATGCATTCTTGCTGCTTTGCTGGCATGTTGTCTCTGGATTGAAATCTTTCCTTCCAGAAGACAAGACCTGCCGAAACCAGTTTGGCTCAGTGGATAGAGCGTCCGGACTGCGATTGAAAGGTCCCAGGTTCGATTCCGGTCAGGGGCATGTACCTTGGTTGCGGGCACATCCCCAGTAGGGGGTGTGCAGGAGGCAGCTGATGGATGTCTCTCTCTCATCGATGTTTCTGGCTTTCTGTCCCTCTCCCTTCCTCTCTGTAAAAAATCAATAAAACATATTTAAAAAACAAAAAGAAGACAAGCCCTGAAGTCCCACTGTCTCACTGATAACAGTTCCAACGTCCTCTCTTCCCGCTGTGGCCTCACTCTCCTGTCTTCCCCTTTGCTCCCCTGGGGGAAGATGCGGGTGAGGAGGCTGGGAGACACTGGTGAGGAGCCCACGGAGCAAGCGGATGCCTCTCCCGGTATCTCGGATTCCTCTGAAGTTCACAGTTCTCTTTCCCATCGTCATGATGAATTAATATTAATGGCGACGCAGGCAGTGGCGAGACCAGAAGTGGGCCGCTGGCCGCACACCCGTTCCTCTGGCTGCACAGGCGTCTTCCGCAAAGTGCTGGCTGTGTGTTGGTCCCCGTCCGAAAGTCTCCAGCGCTTCCCTCTCCTGCTGGAAGTCTGGAGGAGGCCCATTCGGGGCGCAGGCCTGCAGAAGCACCTGCTTTGAGGGGGGCCATTTGAGGATGGAGCCATCCTTTGTGTGGATTTACCTGTGGGTCAGAGGAGGAAGAAGCAAAAGAGGGAAGGAGGGAGGGAATGAAGGAGAAAACTAAGGAAGAAAAAGCAGGAGAAAAAGCAAGCCAGATGGCACTGGGGACAGGTGGAAGCTGCAATGTCACCACCCCTCCCAGGGCACCCCGGGCTCAGTGGGGCTTCAGAACCTCTGTGGGGCCCAGTTCCATCAGGTCATCTTCATCCCCCGGAGAGAGAAGCAGCATGCCCCGAAACCACCTTCCCTCAAGCTCAGGGCAGAGAGCCCGCCCGAGCTTAGGGTGCAGCTGAGTCGCCCTGGTGGGGCATCCTGTTGGGGGGTCAGGGTAGGGGAAAGCAAGGGACCTCCAAGAGACAGATAATCAGGCAGGGTCCTTGCTGTGTATAAAGCAGCCAGCATGGCACTTGACCTCCGGTTGTTCCCAAGGCTGCCTGGTATGAGGTGAGGGACAATCTCCGGTCTGGCAAGGCCTTCAGCAGGGACCCAGGGGGCAAGGGCAGCGAGGGCAGAGTTGCAGTGCCCTTCAAGGGCCATAATAAAGAAGGTGGGAGGGGGGCAGGCAGCAATCGAGGGACCACGCATGCCCAGCTCCTACTGTATGCAAACTTCTCTGCTCTTCCCCTTGACTCTCAGAGACGACCCCCCAAATCCCACCAGCAGAGAGAGGCTGGGAGTGTGGGTGGACAAGCCTGGAGCAGATACTGGAAAACTCACCAAAAAACCCAGGAATTCTATAGTGACCTTCAGCCTTTGCCTGCAGACTGAAGGGCCCATGGCCACCCACCTGGCTCAAAAGTGCAGCCAGCCCCTGTGAGCTGCATCTTGGCCAGGCCCATTGCCCCTCCATCCTCTGCCCCATCCCCAGAGCAAGCATGTCCACTGATCCCCCCTCCCCCAATTCCATTCTCTACTCTCCCAAAGACTACCACTAGGCTGGTTGCAGAGAGAGCCACATTAGCTACTAACTCCATCAGTCTTAGCTTTGGCCTACACATCTGTGCAATGAGAGGTCCCCAGACACGGGCCCACAAGACGTGGAGAACCTAACACATCGTTCTAGTATGCGCTCCCTGAGGAAAATGTTAGGGGCTATTAAAGGAAGGCAATGAGAGCTTTTGCTGTTAAAATATGAGCACTTGGGGCTCCAAAAAGATGTCTTGGAGATAAAACATATTTTGTTTTGTTTTGTTTTGTTAGGTCTACGTTTAGGGTTAGGGGTAGGGGTAGGGCTAGGTCTAGGGTTAGGGCTAGTCTTAGGTTTAAAGTTAGGGCTAGGGCTAGTCTTAGGTTTAGGACTAGGTTTAGTGCTATGGTTAGCTTTAGGGTCATCATTAGGTTTAGGGTTATGGTTAGGGTTAGAGTTAGGGTTAGGGTTATGGTTAGGGTTAAACTTAGGGCTAAGTTTATGGCTAGGACTAGGGTTAAGGTTAGGGTTAGGGTTAGGGCTAGGGCTAGGTTTAGGGTTAGGGTTATGGTTAGGTTTAGGGCTAGATTTTCTAAACATAATTTTTGAGAATAAAAAAAAAAACAGTAGAGGCAGTAGATGGTGGGATAGAGCTGAGCTCTGCTGTGATGAATTGAGTCCAATGAATTTCAAGGAAGTGTGGCCACCGCAGAGCATAAAGGCAAACAGGTGGGGACTACAAGGGACTATTTATGAAGAAGGGGAATCAAGAAGTCCTTTTTGTTTTCATGTCACAGGTTCCAGGAAGGGAGAACGGAAATGGTGGTGGTAAAGCAATGATCCAAGAAACAAGATGTTTTCCTTGAGCTGAAGTCAAAAATGCTCCCCAACCAGCTGGCATTGCTCAGTGGTTAGGGCCATATCCAACCATCCGACCCATGAACCAGGAGGTTACTGGTTCCATTCCCAGTCAGGGCACATGTCCAGGTTGTGGGCTCGATCCCCAGTGTGGGGCGTGCAGAAGGCAGCCAATCAATGACTCTCTTTCATCATTAATGTTTCTGTCTCTCTCTCCCTCTTCTTTCCTCTCTGAAATCAATAAAAGCATATTTTAAAAAAAATGCTCCCCCAATGCTGGGTGGAATGATTTTAAAAAGCACTTAGGGATTCCAAGGACAAAGAGGAAAAAACAATTAAATGTGAGTCTGTTGGGGTGTTCCCAGAGGAAGACACACAGTCAGCAGAACAGTGGGGGCCACATTCAAACCTCATCTTTCCTATGGAACAGAGAGAGGGAAGCATGGCATTTCTCACGAAGACCTGACTCATGAAATACCCCAACAAATTGGAAAAGGGAATCAGGAGGCATTCAAGGAAAGAAAGGTGCTCTTTATAACACAGAGACCAATCTATACTAATAAAAGGGTAATATGCGAATTAGACCGAATCGACCAGACCTCTTCTGGACTTCTGGACAAAGCCAGGTGGAGGGGGCCGAGGCAGAGGCAGTTAGGGGCAATCAGGCCAGCAGGGGAGCAAGCAGTTAGGGGCCAATCAAGTGCATGGGAGGGCAGATAGGGGGCAATCAGACTGGCAGGGGAGGGAGGTTAGGGGGTGATCAGGTTGGCAGGCAGAGGCAGTTAGGGGCAATCAGGCAGGTAGGCAGGTGAGCAGTTAGGAGTCAGCAGTCCCTGATTGTGAGAGGGATGTCCGACTGCCAGTTTAGGCCCGATCCCTGTGAGCCTAAACCAGCAGTTGAACATCCCCCGAGGGGTCCCGGGTTGGAGATGGTACAGGCCGAGCTGAGGAACCCCCCAACCCCATGTACAAATTTCATGCACCGGGCCTCTAGTGATTTGAATAAAGCTCAGAATTGAATTTGAATAGCTGTTGATAAAGTGACTGAGAGACTTCATACAATTTTTCAAAAAGATTGTTTAAAAATATTTTTGAAAAATACATTTTATTGATTTTTAGAGAGAGGGATAGGAAGATGGAAACAATGATGAGGGAGGATCATTGATCGGCTTCCTCCTGCATAACCCCCACTGGGATCATGTCTGCAACTTAGGCATGTGCCCTGACCGGGCACATGAAATTGAACCTGTGACCTCTTGATTTCTGGGTCAATGCTCAGCTGCTGAGCCACTCCAGCCAGCAGAGCTAAGAAAAGATTCTTGAAACAGGAGGTGTGATGTCAAAAAACAAGCCCACAGACCCATGGAGAACCAAACTTCCAGATTATTTCAGCAAGTGTAGGCAGGAGGGATGGGAATGAGGGGAAGGGGTCGGCCTCGGGGAGGGTGGCTATGTCAGCATGGTGGAGTGGGGAGTTCGGGGAAGGGTAAATTGGAGAGGGAGGGGAAATACCGTCATCCCATCACAAGGACTGAGCCTTGGCCCAGGATTCACCTCCTGTTCTGCCTCTTCCCACAGCTTCAGCCTCCTCGTCTGTAAAATGGGAGAGAAAGTGCTATTTTATTGGATATTGTGAAATTAACACGTAACATATAGCAATCACCTCACGGAGAGCTGGCACATTTTAAGTGTTTAATAGTCACTAGCTATTACTTTAATTAATGATAATAATAATTATTGATAGTGATAGGAAAATATAGGTTCAACCACATTTAGTTTTGTTTTTAATGTAAAAGGCCAAGGACTCCAGTTAGGCCCTTATAAAAACTTACCAGAAACCCTTTCAATATTCCACGCTGGCCAAAACTGGTTTGGCTCAGTGGATAGAGCATCAGCCTGCGGACTGAAAGGTCCCAGGTTTGATTCTGGTCCAGGGCATGTACCTTGGCTGCAGGCATATCCACAGTAAGGGGTATGCAAGAGGCAGCTGATCGATGTTTCTCTCTCATCCATGTTTCTGACTTTCTATCTCTCTCCCTTCCTCTCTGTAAAAAATCAATAAAATATATTTTAAAAAATATTCCACGCTGGATTGGAAAGATTGGCCTTCCCTGCCTGGTGACCAACCCGTGTGCCCTGGAGCCCTGTGGAATGAGGGACTTTCCTGAGGACCCGGATGGGGGGAGGCGGGCGGGGGTGCCCTGTGCTGGAGCGAGCAGGGCAGGTGCAGCCTGGCTGACCACCGTTGGGTGGAGCTGGGTTTGGAGGCTGGAGTTGGCTTGCTTTTTCTATGGGGTTTGGGCGTCTCCCCTTCAGGTGGGTGGCTTGCCAAGTCCAAGCCAACAAGAAAGAACCTGGCAAGGAAGGTCACCATGCCAGTCTGTGTACGCAGCGGGATGGCAACGATCAGTTTCCGACCTGCAGGCCTGGGACGGGACTCACAGGCCAGCACCTCACTCGGGGCCCCCTTCAGCCTGCCACGCACCCACAAGGGGCCTTCCTCCCGGCGTGAGGAGAGCAAGTCCTCAGTGGCCCCTCCCACCGCCCCGGGTACCAGCTGCTTCCCTCTGGGCAGCCCTCCCTTAGGGGTCCCTAGGGACAGTGCGGGAGGTGGGCTGGGGGGGCCAGACCCAACAATGTCAGGAGTGGACTTGAGGGCTTCGGGAGAAGGAGGGGTTGGGAGAGGCGGATGTCTGGTAGAAATTTACCTTCTGGGGAAGTATGTTTAAAAAGTGGGACAGTTGCCGAACCGGTGTGGCTCAGTGGATAGAGCCTCGGCCTGCGGACTGAAAGGTCCCAGGTTCGATTCCGGTCAAGGGCATGTACCTTGGCTGCGGGCGCATCCCCAGTTGGAGGTGTGCAAGAGGCAGCTGATCGATGTTTCTCTCCCATCGATGTTTCTGACTTTCTATCCCTTTCCCTTCCTCTCTGTGAAAAATCAATTAAATATATTAAAAAAAATAAAAAATAAAAAGCGGGACAGTTATAATGATAACTCTTATCAGGGTTACTATTGATCAGCCATATGCCAGGCTCTTACACACTGTATCTCATTGAATCCTTGAGCACGGCGGGAAGTGGCATGATTGTCCCAGTTTCCACGAGAGGCACCAGACACCCCTCGATGTTGAGGCACTTGCCCATAGTAAGGGGAGGAGAGGCTGGACCAAGCGCCACGTAACTTCAGGGTGGTTTGGAGGGCCAAGGATTTATTTAGGCTTTTCCTTGATCCATATCCTTAGATTGCTGGCTTTTATTGGGATTTGAAAGAAAACGCTCCAGTGGATCCAGTCTGTAAGGTTTCAGAACAGCAATGCCCTCCCCCCTCCCCCAAGGAACGGACGCATCCTTGCCTTCGGTCTGTGCAGGTGGCGGCTGGTAGTGCCCTTGCCTTGCGCTCTGCATGGGAACGTGATGGCCGCAGTGCTTTTATTACTCTAACTCTCGGTGCTAACCTTGGGCTGGCCGCTTTGTGCTGGACGCTCAAGACCAAATAAATAAGCTCATATCCTTGACTCCCTGTCGTCACCACACTGGACATTGAACTTGATGGGGTCCCTTGATGGAAACCAAGTGTGAACCCCAGAGATGAGCCTTCACAACCGGGAAGGACAGTCAAGGGTATGAAAGAGTCTTTGGCTCTGAGCCCCAGGATGGAGCTGGTGAGTGTTCATCCCCATCTGACCCGAGTCCTCTTCAACGTTTGTTCCAGGGCTGACTATTCCCCTTCATTCTCTCCACCCCCCCGACCCCACCCTGATGTCTCCCGCCCTCTCTCCTGGATTTCCTTTGTCCTATGGCATTGTGGTTCTCCCCTCCTCGACCCCCTAAGTTGGGGGTACCAAATGCAGTCCTTGGTCCCCTCCAGTGCCCTACGGGATCTCACCCACAACCATGGCTTGAAATATCATGTCAGTTTAGAGTTGCAGCTCAGCCCCTCCTCCTCCTAGCCCTACAACTCCAGCCTCTGCCTCCTGGAGAGTCCACTGGGGTGTCTAATAGACATCCCAAGTTCATCAGGACCCACTGGAACTTCTGCTCCCCTCCCCCTCTCCCTGCCAGTATCCTGCATTCATCCTTCCAGTTGCTCAGTGTGCCGCGCCAGCACCACCTCGGGGGCAGCGCAGGATGAAGAAAAGACAAAAGAGGAGAATAAGCTGGGTCTCCGTGGATCTTCTGTGACTTGCTGAGGCCACAGAACAGATCCAGACAGCAAGCTGATGCTTCATTTTTATAGTTAGGGGTAAATAAGGTAATTTACAATGTTCTTGTAAGTTTCACTTGTTTTGGCAGCACTTGCTGCACCTCCCACAGCCCATTAGCTACCCAGGAAAGATCTAGGCTGGCAGTCACAAGATCAAGCTCAATTATGCTTAGAGGACTCTGCCCTTTAAGCTGGGACTTGTTTGCGACTTTGCCAGCAGGTCAGCCGGAGGCTTAACCCTGTAACTGCTCCCTACGGTTCAGACCATGAATTCAAGAGAACCTGGACATTTAATGCCCTCATACCCCACATCCAACCACCAGGAATCAGACGGCTCTCTCTTCTAATTTACTAGAAACTCACCACCCATTTCTCATTCCTCTGCCACCACCGGGTCCTTCCTGCCATCGCCTACCTGCCCTGGCCTCCTAGTGCGTCGCCTCACTTCCTGCGAGCTTTGCTCAGAAGCTACCCCTGTCTATTGGCAATCTCCCCAGCCCCCTGGGTCCCCATCCTGCCCAGGTGCTCTCTGACCCCCTTCTACTATTTTATCTTCTAACCAAGCTCCCTCCCTCTCTCCCTCCCGCCCTCCCTCTTTTTTCCCCCCTTTTCTTTATTTCTCTTTCTTTCCCTCATAGTGCTTATCACCTCATAACAAATCATATAAATGAATCAGACAAATGACTCACGCATTCTGGTCAGCTCTGTCTCCCTGCATAGCTCCCTCCCACAGCCACACAAACTCCAGTGGGCAGCAGCTGTACCTGTTTTCTTACCACATCCCATGAGCCTCAACAGAGCTTCACACTCTAGGTGCTCCGTGCATATTTGTGAAGGAAGAAAGGAAGGAAGGAAGGAAGGAAGGAAGGAAGGAAGGGAGGGAGGGAGGGAGGGAGGGAGGGAGGGAGGGAGGGAGGGAGGAAGGAAGGAAAGAATCGCAGGGGCCCCACGATTGCTCCCAGCGCCCCTCTTCTTCCCTAGAGCCCAGCACGTGCTCCAGGCCGGAAGCTCTTAAACGTTCTCTTGGCGGCTGTGGTTCCGCGGCCACTCTAGAGCCCAGCACCGTTGCTCTGGGGAGGGGGGAAGGGCTGCACTGCTTCCAAGTTGGGTTCGGGCCCCACAGGTGTGGTGGGCACACAATCTTTGTCTCCTGCGGGCAGGGGCAGGAATACACCGGGAAGTGAGGAGAAGTCTGTGAGGGAAGGCTGGAGGGACAAGCTGAGGATGCAGAAATCTTGTTTGTGTCTGCACATGTTCACAGAAAACCTCAGAGACTTGTAAGTTCTGGCAAAGATCAATGCTTTGAGTTTTCATCATTTTGTCAGTAAGACGTAGGAGGTTATGGAAGGCCCCCTTGACTCGCTCCTATAAGCCAGGACACAGGGCTGCTGGACACTTTTCTGAGGCAGGATTCCTCTAAGGCCATTTATTTCC
This sequence comes from Antrozous pallidus, assembly GCA_027563665.1. NCBI lineage: Eukaryota > Metazoa > Chordata > Mammalia > Chiroptera > Vespertilionidae > Antrozous > Antrozous pallidus. The sequence goes on along the minus strand of CM050514.1, from coordinate 6,307,937 downwards.
CACAAGGGGCCCAGTGCACAAAATTCATGCACTGGGGTGTGGTGGGAGGTCCCTCAGCCCAGCCTTCTCCCTCTCCCAGTGTGAGAGCCCTCAGGGGATGTGTGAGGTGACTGAACTGATCAGGGGAAGGCGCCACCCACAGCACCCCCCTGCTGCTGCCACTGCCAGCCGCCGCAGCCGCCAAGGTGTTTTCATGAACATGGACTCCAGTCCCTTCAGCACAAAAAAAATGTATGTGTCCACTCCAGGTCTGCTCAAGCTGTGTGGTGGCAGCTCCAACAGGCTCTGTTCTGCTTGCTGTTTGAGAAGCACTACCCCATCTCGTGCCCAACAGCCCAGTCCACAGCCTCCTCTACCTCCTCCATGTCACATGCACATGCACACACACCCCACACACAGACACCACGCATATGCATAGCACACACCATACCACATCACAGTATACACATGCATAAATAACACACATATGCACACCATGGATACATACCACACACACCTACATAATACACATGCCACAGACACACAGCACACACAGGTGTATAACACACACACTGCACACCCTGCAGCACACACACAATGTGCATAACACACACTGAGCCACACACACACCGTACACACCATACACATCACAGACACATACCATACACACAACACCCATGTGCATGACACCCACCACACTGCACACACATCACACTATAGACACACAACATACCCCACACACACTCACACACAGAGGAGCAGACAATCTGTGGACAATTGTAAGCCATCAGCCACTTGGCATCTGCCCTCAGTGAGCTGGTGTGGGTCCCACCTGGCCCTGCCCAGCACTGGACTTGGGGCCTGTGTCTCTGGAATGAATACAAAGCAATTCTCCCCAAATCGTCAGCAGAGATGGGCTAGGACTATCTCTGGGCACTTGGACTCATGGTTTGGAACACGGGAGCGGGGGGGGGGGGGGGGGGGGGGGGGGGGGGGGGGGGGGAGGGCGGTGTTTGTTATTCTCAGGGGCGGGGATGGTAACCTACAACTTGTGCCATGTGCCCTGCAGAGGGGATTCAGTCCCTACCCCCACTGATATGTCATTCCCAAACACCCCTTTCCACAATAGCAGCCCTACCTCAATGCGCATGAGATGCCTCGTGTGCGGGGCAAATGAACTGTTTGTTCACCCAAGATGATTCTACTCACCAGAGGAGTTTATGAACTTTGGACCACACTTTACCTGCCAATATTCTCTCCCATCCCAATTGCTTAATTGACGCAAGTTCTGAAGAGCCGCCAGTCTGGCTGTGGTCGCCCGGCAACGGCACCTTCTCTGTAGCTGGTCCGATTGGTCCCCAGGGCTGAAGGGATCAGCAAGGCCTTTTGTTTTCTTTCAGTTTTATTTTGGATTGGTTTCAGGGGTACAGCCTGGTGGTTAGACAATTATATTCTTTATATAGTACACCCCTCGGTCGGTATTCAATCCCTCTTATCTGCAGTCCACCTTCGGAGCGGCAGACAAGGCTAGCAATTGCTCACGTGACATTGGACTGGTTTCTGAGCAGGTGCATCTTGGGAAATTCCATTTGTGGCAAACGCTCACCTACCCCAGGGCAGCATTGGCATGCAGGTGGTGGATCAAAAACTATGCTTATGGCTGCGGTATCAGATCAGTTTGAGAGAGTCCAGTTTCTGATGGATTCTTCCTCCCCTCAAAGCAAACTCTTTCCTTGGCCAGCATATTTGGGGGAGGGGAGGTGTTAATGAAAGGATTTTCTTATGTTTCCAGTCTTTGTCGTCAAGGAACTGCAAAGAGGGGGGATTTCCAGGCAAGTGGGCAAATTCCCAGAATCGAGTGGCCCAGGCGTGTGAATCCGAGGAAGAAAGTTGAGTTGAAACCGTATTCCACTTGTCTGACTAAGCTGTTTGTTTTCTTTCCTCCCCACAAGGTGACACACCTAGTTCCTCCCTAACAGGTGTGCACAGGGCCCCCAGTGTCACCTGAGCCTGCAGGAGCCCGGCTTCTAGACCCTGCCCAGGGTGGAGCCCAACAGGACCCGACAGCCTCTGGGCACCATTCTGGGCAGGCCACAGGAATGAGGACCCTCGGCCGGCCTGTCCACACCCAGCTCCCGGAGACCTCAGCTGCTCCCAGCCACGGGGAGGTGCCAGTTTCATGGTGCTGATTAGATTCACGATCCATTGGTCTTTGGCTGTGAGAGGCTTTAGCCTCCCTGCTCAGCACGACCACTGGGGAGAAGGAGGAGCTTTCTGTAAACAGACCCCTTGGGGAGCCCGTGCTGCCCTCATCCCCAGGAATACGTCCAAAAGCCATCAGCTCCTGGGACATGTGTCCGCTGTCCCAGCAGCCCTCTCAGGTGTCCCCTGCTTCACCATCCTCTCCTGGCAGCGCTCTAGGATGTAAAGGTGACACTCCAGCCAGCAGAGTCGGATCCTCAGTGTCCAAAACCATCGTGAGAAGGATGATGAGTTTGGGCAGCTGTGGTCTCAAAGATCAGGAAGGAAGGCGGGCAAGTCCCTGGTGTCAGGACATTGAACTACCGACTGGACAGTGGACCTGAGGCAGGGCAGGTGTCTCAGGCCCAGTCTGATTCCCGACCTCCTTTGGACCCAGGGCTCCCGATGTTTCTGTCCTCTGCCCAAGGGAGGTCTCCTGCTCAAAGTCTAGTCTTTTGAGAAAGGATAAGGGTATCCATTAGGGGCCAGGAGGGTCTCCCTCCCACCTATGGAAACTTTGTATATTCTGTCCCCCTTCTTTCTTTCCCACCTTCTTCCCCCTCATGCTTATCATCCAGCCCCCGTCCCACCCACACCTCTTTCCACAGCTTCCAGTGTGTCACCTCCCTCTGTGGCACTCAAGACAGGCACGATGCTGCCTCTGGGCCCACACCAATGACCACAGCAACAGCTGATGTGAATGGCTTTTCAGAGTTCTGGGGAAGTTGCAGCTCCATGAGGTCCTTGCTCCTCCCTGCAGCCACGTGAAAATGGGAAGACCCATGCCTAAACCAGTTTGGCTGAATGGATAGAGCTTCAGCCTTCGGACTGAAGGGTCCCAGGTTCGATTCCGGTCAAGAGCACATACCTTGGTTGTGGGCACATTCCCAGTAAGCGGTGTGCAGGAGGCAGCTGATAGATGTTTCTCTCTCATGGATGTTTCTAACTCTCTCTCTCCCTTCTTCTCTGTAAAAAACCAGTAAAATATACTTTTTTAAAAAATGGGAAGACCCTGGATCACTTTTCTAAAGGGACACTTATTAGGTTTTAATAAATCTTAAGAAAGATTTTGCTGCTGTTGTTGTTGTTGATCCATAGACAATAAAGCTTTTAGGGGTTTATATAACCTACACCACCTCTTCACTGTCACAAAGCCAGGAGGAGAATCTAATAAAAGAGTAACATGCAAATGTACCGTACCTATGCTACCAGCCAATCAGGAGCAGGGGGCGGGGCCGAGCGGCCCGGCTGGGCCCTGGGGGTGGAGATGAAGCAGTAGAGGCCGTGAGCGCGCTCTGGCCGCCTGAGCTGTGTGCGCAGGAAGCTGGGCAGGGGCAGCAGCTGGGAGCGCCCCACAGCCCCCGGGCACTGGGCGTGGAAGTGGCAGTGAGTGCCCAGTTTCTGGGGGCTGGGTGGTCCCAGGCAGCTGGGACTGAGCTGAGTAGGGAGATGGCTGGGTGCCCAAGGCCGGCTTTAGGCTTTGGGCAGGCGAGGGGTGAGCCATCAGTTGGACATCCCCTAAGGGCTCCCAGTATGTGAGAGGGGGCAGGTTGGGCTGAGGGACCACCCACCCCCAGTGCACTAGTCTTCTTAATATATAAAAAAGTAATATGCAAATTAGGCCAGGACTCCATAACAGGACGACTAGACAGAAGGAGGCTGCATGTGCAGGTGAGGCCCAGAGCAGAGATGGAGACAGAGACAGGGGGGCCTGCCTGAGCTGGCATGGCAGCTCTGGCAGCCCGGGGTGGCCACAGGCAGGGGTCAGGGGAGCCTGGGGCAGAAGTCAGGCTCAGGTCCCAGCCACCTGTGATACTGGTCTGGCCTGAGTCTTGTGGCCGCCCACGAGGTGCGGTGGGCGCCTTCTTGAGTAATTTCAATCGCTTGAAACTGTGAATATAATAACACGAATTACTCTCATCTTCCCTCTACTGCAGCGCAAGAATAAATACCTTGCATTTTTAAAGTGTTTTATATTTTTTAAAAAACATTTAATTCACAATATAATTGGATTGTCTCAGCAATGCTGTGAGGGAGGGGGAACCAGAATGATTATCTCTGGTTCACTTGTTGAGAAACTAAGGCTTCTGAAGACCGAGTGATGTGTTTGGAGTCTCAAACACTCGCAGATAGCAGAGCTGGCATTCCATTTTAGAGTTTCTGACTTTTTCTAGTAAGGGCCTCCATGCTTTCCTACAATCGTGGTTTCTGGCGTAGATACTAGTACAAGACACAAAGCAACTGCCCTGCACCCAGCTCCCCTCTCCGGCCTCCACACTGGCCATTCTTGGAGGCTCCGCCCCCTGTCCACCTCTGACGGCCTAGGACCCGTTCCGCTACAGCACACACCTGTCACTAGCGTTTCAGTCTTTTCGCCAGTTTGTGCCACGGAAGCTAATACATAGGCACAGTTTCCGGTGGCTCCACTGTCCCTGGCGTGGTGCTGGGGGTGGGGCTGCTGCCCCTAACGTGGCAGAAGTGGCCTGGGAAAAGGGGGCTCTCTGGACACCTTTCCTGAAGAATGAATGAGAGCAGCCATGTGAGCTGGTGATGTAAGAAAATCATCGTCACCCCTATCCTATTTGAAGCACTGGTATCGAACTGATCTCAGTGACATGGTCCTTTCTACTGGCCAGTGACCACACGTGATGTCTTGTCCACCCCGGTGCCTCGGAGCCCCTCGCCCACCAACAGAGAGCCCCCGGGGGTGGACTGGGCTGTGGTGGGAAAACCACACGGGAGCCTGAAGGAGCACCTCAGGTAGGAACTGAGGTGAAGACAGGGGCGATGCTGTATATCAGAGACTCTGTGCTCAGGAAGGAATGAGGAGGAGACTTCAGCAAGCCTCCTGAGAGGAGGTCCATCGTGTTGGCCTGGTGCTTGCCCAGTGAGGAGGCTGCTTTATTCCCAGGCCACTGAGCTCACTTGGAAATTTCAGGGAAAACCAGACCAACCAGTTTGGCGACTGGACATACCTTCTTCTTGTCTGTGCTTCTCTCACTGAGGCTGAAACACGCAGGTCACCTCCACCGGGGCTGGCCCCACCTCCGCCCTGCCCCGCCCCACCCAGCAGGTCTCCTCCCTGCTCCACAACACACATCAGCTGGGACCCAGCTGCCTTCCTGTCTTCCATCTCCAAACTGAACACCCCTCGATTGTCCTCCCTGTTTATTATCCGCATGACGACCGGTCCCACAACCCCATTTGTGCAGGAAGCATCACCCCTGCACGGGCTGCCTTGTAGATGGGGTTTGCTGACTCACACACCGATTCCCCGACTTCGTTTTCACAAAGGGCACAGCCTTGCAAGGCAAACATCCTGGTGCCACCACTTCCTCACCCTCTCCGGACCTCCTCTGCGCACCGGGGCAAGTGCTAAACGTGGGGCACGGAGCCTGGCTTGGGCATGAGCCTGGCTCACAGGCTCCTCCTTGGACCCTCAGTCCCTCCCTCCCCCCCACTAGCCCAAGACTAAGAACACCTGAAAAATCCACCGTTTATATTCTGTGAGTCGTTTAAAAATGTCAACACGCCCACTGTTTCATTGTGAACAAGGGACATTCAGAAAACCTTTGCTTTTAGGCTGCCTTCAAACCGGGTAGGTCAGTGCCAGATGGAGCCGGTGGTTGAAGGGAAGAGGGGAACCTGGCTGTTTAATGAAACGTCTGCTTGGCTTCTTCTCCAGCCGTCCACCTGGGAGCTCATGAGCAGTGCCGGGGGATGGGGCCAGGAGACCCAGGGGGTGAGGCCAGGAGACCCGGGGGCTGGAGGCTCCAGGCCTGACTGCCACACCCACAGCCGAAAGCTCTTTGGACAAGCGTGGCCTGTGGCCTGTTTATGCTGACCCCTGAGAGACCTTTGACCTTGTGCTCTAAAGTCACGTTTGCCAGCTGATGGAGGGAGCATATTTAGGACTGTGATCTTAGGAACAATGGTGGGGTGCACCACACCCCTCGTGGCCCCAGGCAGTGACCACACCTCTCAGCTTCCCTGACAGACACAGGAGTGCTTGCCTCCACCTCTGGGCACTTTATCTCACCTGCCAGACCGTGCTGTTCACAGAGGCCTGGCTTGCTTCTAAGTCAGGCCACGGGAGCTGACTTGTCAAAAACCAGGCAAAGCCCTCCGGCCAATCACACGTTCGAGATCCCGAGGGTGCTGACACTTGGGCAGCGAGTGGCTGTCCCTGCAGTGCTTTCGGGGTGAAGGGGATGGCAGGGAGGCAGGGCTGTGTCTCCAAGGCGGGTCAGGACAGGTGAGGGTCCCAGGGAGGTAGGCCCACATCTGGGGCAGCCCTGCCCTCACCCTGCAGGAGCCCATGGTGGCCTTGTGCTCCAACCACTGTTGCTGCCACCTCAGCTAGGACACCTTCGAGACAGTGAAGCCCAGGTGTGTACAAGGTACTGGGCAGGAGGCCCAGGGTTATTCTACAGATGGTCCACAGCCTGGGGTTCTGGTCCCAGCCAGTAGTTTCTTCTTTATCTAGAAACTAGTGGCCCAGTGCATGAAATTCATGTACGGGGAGGGGTGTCCCTCAGCCCACCCTGCACCCTCTCCAATTTGGGACCCCTTGGGGGTTGTCCCTATGAGATTGGGCCTAAACCGGCAGTCAGACATCCCTCTCACAATCTGGGACTGCTGGCTCCTAACAGCTCACCTGCCTGCCTACCTGATCACCCCTAATCACTCTGCCTGCCAGCCTGGATCACTCCCTAACCACTCCCTTGCCCACCTGATCAACCCCAACTGCCCTCTCTTCCAGCCTGATCACCTCAAACTGCCTGTCCCCACCAGCCTGATCACCTCCAACTGCTCTCCCACCAGTGGCCTGATCACCCCCAACTGTCCTCCCCTGCCAGCCTGATTGCCCTTAACCACCTCTGCCTTGGCCCCACTACCATAGCTTTGTCCGGAAGGACCTCTGGAAGGTCTCCTGGTCTAATTAGCATATTACCCTTTTATTAGTATAGATTACGCTTCTTGCGTTTTTGTGGGGGTTTTTTTGGTTGTTTTTAATCCTCACCCGAGGATATTTTTACTCTGATTTTTAGAGAGAGTGGAAAAGAGAAGGCGAGACAGAGAGAGAGAGGAGAGAGAGAGAGAGAGAGAGATTGATGGGTTGCCTCCTGCACATGCCCTGGCCAGGGCTGAGGATCAAGGATCATGCTTGCCTGGTCTAGACAGGCTTCAGAGCGAGATCTATTTGGAGGGAAGCAGTCTGCGGTGGAAAACATTTGCACACAACCGACCCAAGCCCCGCCTTTCTCCCCAGGTGACAGGACTGGCCTGGGTCACGTTGCTGCCTACCTCTTGACCTGCCGTCCCTGGCTCGCTCCTTCCGTCCAGGGGCCGGAGGTTGTGCTGGACAGCCCCGCCTTTCGGGTACGAGGCAGGGCTTGCTTCCAAGGCTCGCTGCTCTCTCTCTTTCCGGTCCCTCTTACTTCTCAGAGATGCCTGGGCTCCCAATTCCTCTTCTCTTTCCTCCAAATGACGGCCTGGCCACCATCCTCCCGGTTTGTTTGTCCACATCCAGCCCCAAGTGCTTCCGCCATCACGGTGCCCCGGGGCTGACAGCCAGCTCTTTGGGAGCCAGGAGGGCATTTATAACCACACAAACACACACAAATATCCGCAAAGCAAATGTTCCTGGTGACCAGCGGCACGAAACCCAAGGACACGGGAGATCGTGCCTTCCGGATGCTCTGTCTGCCACCAGCTGCCGACCTTGGGCCTCAGATGAAAAAGAAACCTTCCTCAACCCAAAGGAACAGTCCCCTCTTCCCCCTCCCACCCCCCACCATCTGCCCAGCAGCCCTCAGAACCAGCAAGGAGAGAGGCTGCCTTGAGTCTCTGGAGGGACTCGTGTGGGAGAACCCGGAACACAGTGGCCTCTTGGCCCAGGTGTGATTGTTTAAAGGAGCCAGAAAAATCTCCCCCTGGGAGCCCTGCTTCTGAGTTTCAAGGACAAGTGGGAGAGAGTCGGTTCTGGAAGGCCCTGCCTCCTGACTCCTTCCTCCCAGCAGAGGGCGATCGGGCCGCTCCTTGACCACCGTGGCCATGAGGGGCCAGATGCAAGCTAGTCCACCTGGAGGTGGGAAGAGCCCCGGCTGGTGGAACACACAGACGGATCTGGAGCCGAGGCCGCAGCAGGAAGCCTGGCTTGGCCGGCGGCCCGCTGTGTGGCCCTGGGCCAGTTTCTGAACTGGAGCCTCAGTCTTGCCCTCTATAAAGTGGATCTAATAATAATATCAACCTACAGGTGGTATAGCGTTCACATACACCAGGCGCTTAGAACAGTGGCAGGCCCAACACATGTTTGTGAAATGAGGCTATGAGGCCGGCAGCTGGCGGTGGGCAGCGTGGGGCGGAGAGGCAGCTGCCCAGGAGGTGGGCGTTTGGGGGAGGAGCACCCCAAAAGGTAACGGCTACTGCACACTCCCCCCCCCCCCCCCCCCCACACACACACACACTCCAGTGCTTGTTTTCTGCCTGTGCTCTCCACCGGCAGGGTGGGAACGTCACGGCAGACTCAGCGCCGTTCCCTTTCCTGCCAAAACGCCTCTTCCAGGCCGTGAGCAAGAGAGTCGCTGGCACAGGCAGAGCCAAAGCCCAGTTGGCAAGAGGGCTGCTTGGAAAGTGCTCAGTGTGCGGGCGGCTCAGGTTCTCTGCGCATCCGTCACCTCCTCGACCCCAGAGCCAGGCTGAGCCGTGTTCCTTGCCTGCAGGCTGGGGCCAGATGGACGGACATGATCCCAGACTTCTTCCTGAGCCAACTGCTAAACACAAAGAGGAAAAAAGCCTTGTTGTCCCTTTGCAATGGTGAAGTTTCAGACGCAGAGACAATTCTGAATTTCTTCCTCCCTCCTACCGCCCTCCTTAGGAGGTTTGGAGATGCAGGGACCGCCAAGACACTGAAATTTGTTGAGGAATTTCTCACCCCAACACCCATATCCTTCCCTACACTCTTCACCGTCGGTAACTCAAGAAGTAGGTTTTTACTAAGTCAGCGGTTCTCAACCTTTCTAAGGCCGTGACCCTTTAATACAGAGACCCACGGGTTGAGAGCCGCGGCTGTAGAGCCTAAGACCATCGGAAAACACAGCTGTTCACACGATTATTTATAACAGCAGCAAAATGACAGAGATGAAGTAGCAACGAAAATCATTTTAAGGTTGGGGGTCACCATAACAGGAGGAGCTGTATTAAAGGGTCCCGGCGTTGGAAAGGTGAGAACCGCTGTAAAGAGAGAGTGTGACAAGCCCATAGACGCACGTAATTGATTTGGAGAAGTGGTCCCAGGCCTGGGGAGACATGAGAACTGGGGGCGGGGGGGGGGCATGGGAGGGAGGGAAGCCATTCTATGGGCCTCTGGGCTCAGTCTCATTGGGAAGTAGGGAGGGGTGACCACCCCCCAACCCCATTCCCCACTCTGAGGGGTCACCCCAGGGTGTGCCCCCACCCCCGATGTCCCAGGTGTACTATTGCTCCCACTGGGCGCAGCCAGCAGGCTCCCTCAGATTCCCCACCTTCCAGCCACGGAGAAGTCCTGGGCAAGAGGCGAGGGTGGCAGGCCTCGCTGGTGCCTCAGCTCCTCCGCGGGCACCTGGCTGGCAGCCATGGCGAGAAAAAGGCGGCTGAGAGGAGAGGACGCGAGGTGACACCTGAGAGATGTCTGGCACAACACCCGAAAGAGACGCCCTGTGCTCGGTTGGGCGTGTGAGCCTGGAGCTCAGGGGGGGAGGCTGAGCTGTGCATGCGGGAAACGAGGGCAGATGAGGTAAGTGGGGTCGTGGAAGCCTGAGAAGTGACCTGAGGACAGAAGAGTCACCTGCGAGGCCCGGGACCTTGTCAGGCGTGGTGTCAGCGCAGCAGCGAGGAACACCTGACTGGAGGGGAGGAGAGACCTGGCTCCGAAGGTGCTGGCGCTGATGGAGGAGACAGTGAGGCAGGAGGGGGGCTGGGGTGCAGGGCAGGCCCCACTGTGTGCCTGGAAGCTCGGTCTGCCCCCACCTTCTGTGCGTATTCCATCCGAGGCCTCACCACCACCTTCTGCGTCACTTGCTGTTATCATATTCACAGGAACAGATGTGAAAAGTGCCAACTTTGAAAGATTGTATGACTGCCCACGTTCTGATGGGTACGGGACGGGGAGGGGACCTGAGCCTGGCATCACAGGCTCTGGCGTCTGGTTTCTTCTTGTGAGCACCCTGCCGTAGGAGGGGCAGAGGATAAAGGGAAGGAGTTCGTTCTCGAGCTGGCGTTTCTCTTTGGAGAAATTTGGGTCCTGGAAGTCCCACTAACAATTCTAAGCTATTGTCTAGAATGACACCAGCAAGATGGCCTCCAGTCACTGTCATTTCTGCGAGGGGCTGGTCACTACAGCACGGCCGCTGCCGCTGGGACGAGCGCGGTGGGAAGGCAAGAGCAGACTTCGGCACGAGGTTCTCGAAAAAATTGGGACAGGTTGGAACACCCAGGTCTCCAGCCCGCCGCAAGTTCCAGAATCTCATAACCATTCTTTGCCTGGCCTTGTGGGGTTTTCTTACATACACACAGCTTAGTATTGAGCCAGACTCAAGATTTCTGGAGCCCCTTCTGTCAAATTCTGTGTCACACACTCTCATTGTCATCGCATCAAAACTCCAATCTCTGTCTTCTCCTTTTCTCAATTTCACTTGCTCTGCGTGGGCTTGCCTCCCCTCCATCACGATTTGGAAAGGGCTGGAAGGCAGAAAACTGGGGAGATTGCAGGGCTCCCCTCAGTCCTCCTCTCTCAGATTCCTCAGGCCTGCATGTCTGATGTCCAGCATCTGCAAGCAGGTGTTTCACTCACTGTGTCCAGTTTGATAGTGATTCACGGTGGGAGGGCTAGTCTGGTACCACTTACCCCCTTGGAGAGCTCAGGGGGCAGAGATGGGGGTTTTAAATCTGCGCACCCAGCCCGTACAGAGAAAAGCCCCATGGCTGATGCCTGTGGCAGGTGAATAATGGCCCCACCCAAGGATGCCCACATCTCAGTCTTCGGAACCTAAGACTAGGTTGTCTGATACTGCACAAGGGACTTTACTGATGAAATTAAATTAAAGATGTTGAGTTGGGGGATTAGTTGGGTGTAAGAAGGAGGCAGAAGCGACACAGCAGAAAGAGGCAACGTGGGGATGAAACCAGAGGTTAGAGTGGTGAACCCTGAAGACAGAAGAAGAGGCCGTGAGCCAAGGACTGTGGCAGTCACCAGGTCCTGGACAAAGCAAGGAAACAGATGTTCCCTGAAGGTTCTGGAAGGAATGTATGGCAGCATCTCTCTTTTCCGGTCCAGCATGGAAAGAGAATGATCTGGTTCTTCCAGGAGAGAGGCTGGGGATTGAGAAATAAAAGAAAGAGGCAGACGCAGAGATAGAAGAAAAAAGCTGGGACCAGGTGGACCGCTGCCTTCTTCTGATGGAGAGACAGGGACCCAGAGCCGACGCAGCGCATTTATTTTATACTCCAAGTACCAGGAAGTTTTGCCAAAAGTCAAGACAAAGGCGATGATTTTCGTTCTTGAGTAGGCCCCTTAGCATTCTTGGTATCTGCCTGGATTTACATATCAAAACCCACTTCTGGACATCTGGGCAAAGATAAGAGTCAATGCTGAGAGCACATCTGCTTTTTGGGTAAGATGTGTATCCAAGACTCAGCTTTGCCTTTTGCCTTGGGTTCAGCTGACAATTATTAAGGAAGAATGCCCATGTGCCTTCCCAGGCGCTCTACAGAAATGCAGCCCTGCCAACCCCTTGGCTTTAGACTTCTGACTTCCAGAACTGCGAGAGAATAAACGTGCATTTGTTTAAATCTCAGTTTGTGGTAATTTTTTACGGCAGTCCCCAGGAAACCAACAGAGTACCTTATAAACACTTGTTCAACAGGCTAAGTAGAAACGTCTTAAGGACAGTGAGAGTGCTAGATATTAATGTGCTGGTGATCATTATCTATCCATTCTTTACAGTTTTTAAAAATATGTTTTTATTGATTTTAGAGAGAAAGGAAGGGGAAGGGTCGAACCAGTGGCCTCCCAGTGCATGGGTTGATGCTTAACCAACTTTACAATTTTTAACAAGGTAGGTATGGAACAAAAAGAGAACAATCAGAAGATGAAGAGCTAAAAAGAGGCAGAAAAAGGGCCCAGAACGTAAACTGGGGGATGGGGCCCGGGCGAAGCTGTCTCATCCTCATGACACATGATGAAGGGGAGGGGATACTTATGAGCTCATTCTGTGGATATGAGAGTCAGATAGTCCTGTATCTGCTAACATCTGTCTCCCGATTCTTAGCTCAGCTTCTCGGACTCTGAAGGTCTGGGATCTTTAATGCAGAAGTCCTAGAGCAATGGTCAGCAAACAGTGGCTCTCGAGCCACATATGGCTCTTTGGCCCCTTGAGTGTGGCTCTTCCACAAAATACCACGGCCTCGGTGAGTGTATTTTGAAGAAGTGGCCTTAGAAGAAGTTTAACAAATTTGGCTCTCAGAAGAAATTTCAACTGTTATACTGTAGATACTTGGCTCTGTTGACTAATGAGTGTGCCGACCTCTGTCCTAGAGTAATGGACATATAGCAGGAATGGAAACTATTGTTGGATAGACTATATTTCATGGACAAATTGAAGCAACTTGATAAGGTTTACATTGAGATGGGATTCAAACCTAGGTCTTTCTGACCTTAAAGCTCAGGACCTGAATCACCCAGCCCACGGGAACATCTTGCCCCGCTGTACCTGATTGGCCACTGAACAAACTGGCGAGCCCTTGCCTTATCCCTGAGTCCTTACATTAATTCTCTTCAGGAATAAACTACTTGCCAGTTTAATTCTCAACTTCCTCTTCCTAGAAGTAAAACCCAGTCCTGCCAATATGAAAAGAACTATTTTATCCATATCAGTAAGCCTGGCTTCCTCCAAAGTCCCTCCTTTGGTATCCACTCCTCTCTAAAGTGCTAACATACTCAACCCAGCCAGTGAACAGAAGGAAATGGGCCTTCGGCCTCTTTTCAGCCTCTTTCTTTCCTTCCTTCTTTCTTTCTTTCTTTCCTCCCTCCCTCCCTTCCTCCCTTCCTTCCTTCCTTCCTTCCTTCCTTCCTTCCTTCCTTCCTTCCTTCTTTCCTCCATCCTTCCTTCCTTTTTCATTGAGTGGCCAGGTAATTATGATCTCTGAACACATAATAATCTGGCCACTCAGTATATATCCTATATAATAAAAGGCTAATATGCAAATTGTCCCCTTGACCAGGAGTGTGGCTAGCAGGCAGGCCGGCCAACTGCCCATGTCCCCTCCCTCTGGTCAGACCCCACCCAATGCACGAATTCATACACCAGGCCTCTAACACACACACACACACACACACACACACACACACACACTCTGAGTGGCCAGATTATTATGCTTTCAGAGACCATAATAATCTGGCCACTCAGTGTATATTTTCATTGATTTCAGAGAGGAAGGGAGAGGGCAAGAGAGATAGAAACATCAACTAGAATAATTGATGGACTATCTCCTGCATGCCCTCTACGGGGGATTGAGCTGGCAACCCAAGCATGTGCTCTTGATCATAATTGAACCCAGGACCCTTCAATCTGCAGGCCAACACTCTATCCACTGAGCCAAACCGGCTAGGTCAGTGGTCCTCAAACTGTGGCTAGCGAGCCACATGCGGCTCTTTGGCCCCTTGAGTGTGGCTCTTCCACAAAAATACCACTGCCTGAGCAAGTCTATTTTGATGCAGTGGCATTAGAAGAAGTTTAAGTTTAAAACATTTGGCTCTCAAAAGAAATTTCAATCATTGTCCTGTTGATATTTGGCTCTGTTGACTAATGAGTTTTCCGACCACTGGGCTAGGACAAGGCTTGCCCATTTATGGGGTCATTGCTCCAAGCTCTCACTTCTGGGCTGTGGGTGGTGGGGGCTAGTCTGCCCATAATTGGCACCTGTCCCCTCATGCTGCTTCATTTAAGTCTCAGTCTCTGGGTGAGAAATGAGTCTGCCTTGGTGTGATTGTCGATAGCTCTACGCGTTCGAGGACAAGTAATTCAAGACTCACACTGCGGTTGCCATTTGACTGTAATTATATAATCACATCTGTGCACACAGCGTGCGTTTCAGCGGGAAGTGAAATACCAGCTTGCTGACGCTGGGGACTGGAACCAGGGCTGAGGTGGTTTGTATTTCTTCCCATCCCCAAGAAACGGGTGTCAGGCCAGATGTTCGGCAATTAGGGAATATTATGCATGAGATTCAAACTGCCACTTGGAAACACTGGGGGAGACCTTCCGGTATACTGAAGCTGATCTCTCCTGGCATCACCGAACGTACAAGAGGGAGAGAGCAGGGCGTGGGTCTCAATTGATGAAGCCACACAGACCAAATTAGTGCTAGAGAAGGCACTGACTTCATAAAGCTCGTCATGTGCTTGGATGTGGAGTGCCATTTTAGTACTCCGCGGTGCTTGACTTTTAAATGTCTCGCTGAAGATTTGATTCAGGGCATCTTATGAGCACACATACTTATTTAGGGCTTGCTCTAGCGACTGGATGCTGGTCAGGTGCTAGGGTGTTTTTCTGGCTACAGTGAAGCGCAAGCAGCTAGTCCTAAGATGATAGTTTTTGCTCAGTGTATGCTAATTTCATGTTAGCACTTACAATCGATTCCTGATTTTGCCGTGGTATTAAATATTGGATAGCCTCTCTTTCCTCCAAAGGACAGAAAAGCTAATGGGAAAGGGCTTATTTGGACACCGGCTGGACTCCTCCCCAAACTGATGTAAAATCATGGTTGGTGGTACACATGCTCCTTGAAAGATTTATATTCAAAATTTGAAAACGGCAAGAGGCTTGCCTTAACAAGTATCTCGTCTATTTTTTTCCTTTATCCATTTGGATGGCTACCTGGGCACTTGTGGAAGATGCTTCTTACTGCAGGCCCTCAACCCCCTCATTGGCTGTGACCTCCCAGGCCTGTAATGGCGAACCTATGACACGCGTGTCAGCACTGACACATGTAGCCATTTTCTGTGACACGCGGCCGCATGCGGTTGCATACAGAGAAGTATGGGGGCCGCATGCTGAGAAGGACGTTTCATCCCCGGCTACTGCAGGGCCAGGTGCAGTAGCCGAGGATGAAACATTTGCTGTAGTGTAGTGTAGACACTCTGTGCCGGAGGTCTGTAGGCCAAAACAACAGAACTCTGGCACAGAGCGTCTAGTTCTGGGACTTCCAGTTAGGCCGTTAGGGAATCTTTGACCTCACTTCCGGCCAGCGGAGCAGGGAGCAGCAGAATGGTGTGGGGGACGCATCTCTGGGGGCCCTGTGATCGCTATTACTAGCAACCACATAACCACAGCAACCATTATCCAATCTACTGTTCTGGGGTGTCGTGGATTTCTAATTGACCATCATTACTCAGATAAGTGAGGGGGAGGCTGGAAGAGGTGAGGGCCTGTGCTATGGGTGCCATTTCCTGCCATTAAAAATAGCGGCAGCCATCTTAATTTATATAAGGAATGTCATTTTGCAGCATAGTGCAGACTCCATTTCACCACTATTACTGTTGTGCATCCTTATTAACCCCTGTTTCTGCTTATTATCCCTGCCCTTTCCTAAAAGACAGTTACATGTGCCATCTTGTGGTCCGTTAGGCTAGTTAACCCCTAATTGCCTGCAGGACTAACAGGCTACCTATAATTCTATCTTCTGTCTCTGCCCTGCTGATGGAGAACCCAAAAAATAAAAAACCAAGCTTAAGTAAAGGAAGTGGTAGTAGCAGTAGCCGACCCTTTCAAGAGACATGGACCGAGGTGTATGGCATTAAAGAAAAAAATGGCAGATCATTTTGTGTTCTATGTACTGAAATGGTAGTAAGCAGAACGTGGAATATAAATAGGCATTTTGAAACTAATCATTCCCAGGTCTTGAAAAACAGTGAGGATGAAAGGAAGGAATACATTTCCAGGCAACTACCCCTTTATAAGAGCCAATCTAATTTCATCCTTAAATTTATAAAAGGCTCTACAGATTTAACATCTGCAAGTTTGAGCATTGGTTACTCCATAGCTCAGCAAGGAAAAGCACTCAGTGAGGGAAAATTGAATAAAGAAACTCTTCTAAGATGTGCACCAATTCTATTTCACGATATGCAGAATAAAGATGCAATTATTAAGAGAATATCTGAGTTACCACTCAGTAGAAATATAATAAAAGACCGAATAATGAGACGGAACACAAACGCACATCAATTAGAGACATAAATAATTGTAAATATTTTTCTATCTCTCTTGATGAAACTACTGATGTCACATTACATGCTCAGTTGGCCATTATTGGTTGATATTCTGATGGTTTCACAATGAGAGAAGAGTTGATAAAGTTAGTATCAGTGCCAACAAGTATATCAGGAAGTGAAATATGTAAGGTTGTTATACAAACATTCCATGACCTACGCATTGATATCTGTAAAGTTGTGTCACTGATGACAGATGGGGCACCAAACATGGTGGGGAAAAAAGTCGAATTTGTCAAATTGTTTACGGAAGCTATTGGACTCCAATTGTGTCTTTTCATTGTATTATCTATCAGGAGGTTTTATGTGCCAGGCAGGATTCACCGACTTAAACGACTTAATATCAGTTGTTACAAAAATAGTTAATTTAATAGCTGCTCGCCCCCTTCACAAGCGAGAATTTTCTGCACTTTTACTGGAGGTTGATTCCACCTACAGTGGACTGCTGATGTACAATAATGTAAGATGGCTGAGCCGAGGAGAAGTTCTTGAATGCTTTGTGGAGTGCTTTGAAGAAATTAAGCTATTTCTTGAAGATAAGGATCTGGGAAACTTTTCTCAGCTCAATGATGACAAGTAGGTCAACACCCTGTTAAATTTTACAGATCTCTCTCTGTTCATATTAATGAACTGAACTTAAAGTTACAAGGTTTTGGCAAAAGTATTGATGTTATGTTTGGATACATAAAAGCTTTTGAAAGTAAACTTAAAATTTTCAAGCGAGATGTAGAAACTAAAACTTATAAGTATTTTCCTCGAGTAACAAAGTATTTTGAGAAGGCCAGTGCAGCTGTACAAAATGAAATGGAACCTTTGCATATAAAGTACCAGCATGTTTTAGACTCATTACTTGACCAGTTCAGCGATAGATTTAATCAGTTTAGAAGCTGAGAACAGACCATAAAATAATTAAGTGTCCTGATGTAGTAGTCTACAGTAGTTTGAAATTAAATGGTTTCCAATGGATGCAAATTGATGATTTGGAGATGCAGCTTGCAGAATTTCAAGACAGCATCTGGGCTCAGGTGTTTGTCAATTTGAGGTCAAAGCTTGAGAATCTGGAAAGGTGCTCCTTGGAGAATCAAGAGGAGTGCCACTATGAAAGGAAATTTGGAGTGCCTGAAACCGATTACCAGACACTTTTAGCACCTTGAAAAATATAGCAATGTCTTTACTCAAAATTTTTCCCTCTGTGTACTTTTGTGAGATCTTATTCTCAGCGTTAAATAATATCAAAACCAACAAAAGAAACAGATTGACAGATGAAGTTAGTAGCGCTTGCTTGGGCTTGAAGTGTACAAAATACCAACCTTCAATTGAAGGTTTAGCCAATGAAATTCAGCAACAAAAAAGTCACTAATAGGCAGGTTAGTTAAAGAATTCTCCCTCCCCCTCACTTATCTTAGTTCACAGCACCCCACACAAGTTAAATAATATCAAGACCAACAGAAGAAACCGACTGACATGAACAAAGAAGTCACTAAGCAGGTAAGTTAAATAATTAGTTTTTTGTTTATTAAATACAGTTATATATTACAATTATACATTTTTGTTATTTAAACTATAAATATCGTGAAATCATGAGTTTTTTTCTCGAAGTGACACACCACCCAAGTTATGCTCAATTTTTTGGCGAATTTTGACACACCAAGCTCAAAAGGTTGCCCATCACTGTCCCAGGCAAACAATTGTCCCTGTTTCATTCATTCATTCATTCATTCATTCAGTGAACAGCAAGCATCTATACCTATCATCACTGTGTGCCAGGCTGTGTCCTACTAGTAGATGTGGAACAAAATTTCAACCTTCGTGGTGCCTACATTCCAGGGTTTCTGTTTTTATGACAGCAGAGAGGCAGCAGGATCACTTCATCAAGGCTCAAATACCTCCTGCCTCATCTGTGCTGGGATGTGGTTCGCTCTGGTTCTTCTGTGCACAGAACATTGTTATAGTCACCGTCATCTTGAACACCATTGCTGTCACCATCATCTTAAACACCATCACTGTCACCACCATCTTAAACACCATCACTGTCACCACCATCTTAAACACCATCACTGTCACCACCATCTTAAACACCATCACTGTCACCACCATCTTAAACACCATCACTGTCATCACCATCTTAAACATCATCACTGTCACCACCATCTTAAACACCATCGCTGTCATCACCATCTTAAACACCATCACTGTCACCACCATCTTAAACACCATCGCTGTCATCACCATCTTAAACACCATCACTGTCACCACCATCTTAAACACCAATGCTGTCACCACCATCTTAAACACCATCACTGTCATCACCATCTTAAACACCATCACTGTCATCACCATCTTAAATACCATCACTGTCATCACCATCTTAAACATCATCACTGTCACCACCATCTTAAACACCAATGCTGTCACCACATCTTAAACACCATCACTGTCACCACCATCTTAAACACCATCACTGTCATCACCATCTTAAACATCATCACTGTCACCACCATCTTAAACACCATCGCTGTCATCACCATCTTAAACACCAATGCTGTCACCACCATCTTAAACACCAATGCTGTCACCACCATCTTAAACACCATCACTGTCACCACCATATTAAACACCATCGCTATCACCACCATCTTAAACACCAATGCTGTTACCACCATCTTAAACACCATCACTGTCATCACCATCTTAAACACCATCACTGTCATCACCATCTTAAATACCATCACTGTCATCACCATCTTAAACATCATCACTGTCACCACCATCTTAAACACCAATGCTGTCACCACCATCTTAAACACCATCACTGTCACCACCATCTTAAACACCATCACTGTCACCACCATCTTAAACACCATCACTGTCACCACCATCTTAAACACCATCGCTGTCATCACCATCTTAAACACCAATGCTGTTACCACCATCTTAAACACCATCACTGTCTTCACCATCTTAAAACCATCACTGTCACCACCATCTTAAACACCATCACTGTCTTCACCATCTTAAAACCATCACTGTCACCATCATCTTAAACACCATCACTGTCACCACCATCTTAAACACCATCACTGTCACCACCATCTTAAACACCATCACTGTCATCACCATCTTAAACACCAATGCTGTCACCACCATCTTAAACACTATCGCTATCACCACCATCTTAAACACCATCGCTATCACCACCATCTTAAACACCATCGCTATCACCACCATCTTAAACACCATCACTGTCATCACCATCTTAAACACCATCGCTATCACCACCATCTTAAACACCATCACTGTCATCACCATCTTAAACACCATCACTGTCACCACCATCTTAAACACCATCACTGTCACCACCATCTTAAACACCATCACTGTCATCACCATCTTAAACACCATCACTGTCACCACCATCTTAAACACCATCGCTGTCACCACCATCTTAAACACCATCGCTGTCATCACCATTTTAAACACCATCACTGTCATTACCATCTTAAACACCATCGCTATCACCACCATCTTAAACACCATCACTGTCATCACCATCTTAAACACCATCACTGTCACCACCATCTTAAACACCATCGCTGTCACCACCATCTTAAACACCATCGCTGTCACCACCATCTTGAACACCATCACTGTCACCACCATCTTAAACACCATCGCTGTCACCACCATCTTAAACACCATCGCTGTCATCACCATCTTAAACACCATCGCTGTCACCACCATCTTAAACACCATCACTGTCACTTTTCTCTTAAACCTCATGCACCAACACAAACACACATAGCAATCCCACTAATTTCATAACCGTGTACACATTTTTGCATATCCCCCTCTTATTTTGTTATTATTAATTAATATGTTCACTTTTTTTTGGTTTTCACCCCCACTTCCAATCACACCTTGTCCATAGGCAATTATCTATAATAATAAAAGTATAATATGCTAATTAGACTTCATGTCCTTCCAGACAAGCTTCCGGATAAAGCTGAGGCTACGAAGGAAGCCCGGGTTCCTGGTGCCAGAGGGAAGCTGGTGCTGGCAGCTGGAGGAAGGCAGGCCCACTCTTGCACGAATTTCATGCACTGGGCCTCTAGTACAAGAGTAATGGTTTAATGTGGGTCTTTTCACGTGAAGGTTATCTCTGTAAAAGGTGTACTCTTGTCCTATGGGTACATATTTTAGTTCTATGTAAATGATGAAGAATGTGGTCTCCTGAGCCAGACAGTCTGATTTTTGTATTTCCTACCAAAACCAGAGGAAAAAAAGGAATTAGTTTATCTGATTAACACTTGTTAACCTGGCCCCTTCTTATCTCTCACCAGCTGATGCATGGGCCATCCTGGGGTCAGTTGCTCAGACCCCAGTGGCCACATAAGTGACCCCTCCAGGCAAAGAACAACGTAATGACATTCCCTGAGTAGGACCTTTGTGGCAAAACAGGGAAGTTTAATGTAAAGAACTCCTGACAATGGCAGCAGAATAACTATGACAAGGCAGTGTTTGGCAAACTCATTAGTCAACAGAGCCAAATATCAACAGGACAACGATCGAAATTTCTTTTGAGGGCCAAATTTTTTAAACTTAAACTTCTTCTAACACCACTTTTTCAAAATAGACTCCTCAGGTCAGGGTATTTTGTGGAAGAGCCACACTCCAGGGGCCAAACAGATGCATGTGGCTCATGGGCCACAGTTGCTGACCACTGGCCCACTGGATGGTCAGGCCAAAGCTGGTGTGGAGCTGCTGGGCCACAGAGCACTCCCAGGGGTGCAGCGAATGTGGGTGCCACAGGAGCCTTCGAGCCTGAGCACAAGGTTGCAGGAGAAAGCCGCAGAAAGCTCGTCACCAGGCCGAGGCTGCTAGATCTCAGAGGGATGCCCTCTGTTTGGCCCCAGCTCCCCGAGTGTCCTCACCTGGACCCCTTCTACGCTGGAAATAGCAGGAATTCTTTTCTTTCTGGCATCCCTTCAGCGCCCTCTACTGAGAAGCTTAATATAGTGCTTGCTTTAAAGGAGACCTGCTTAGAGGAATTCTGTGGAGCAAGACACAGAGTAGGTGTGTTCCTTTCAAAAAGCCTTTTCCAGGGTAGAGGCAGACAGGCGCTGATTTGAGGTCAGTGAGAAGAGCAATCGGGGAACCTTTGATTCAGGCACAAGCCCAAATCCTGTTCTGATCTGAAGACAAAGGCCAGGGCTGTTGATGGGAAAGGGAAGGGGAATAACATCCCAGAAGGAAGGCATTGCTGTTGGTGCAGATGACATAACACAGTGATGCTAACTCTCAAGCATGTCTCTAACTTTCCATCCAGTCGTCACCATACCTGCTTTCTGGTCATCCTTGCAGACAGGCCTTTGGGAGTCAAGGTTGCTCAGGTCCAGTCTAAGGTCGTCTTGCCTGTCCTAACATTCCGAGGTTTGTGGAGTAAGACGTGCCGGCCATGTCCTCTGGGTCCAATTTAACGCGGTTCTGTTTCCATTATTGTTTACAGGTGTGTTCATTGATGAGCGGCAACACACGGATGCTGTCCCCTCCACACTCCACTCACCACGGAACATGGCACCAGGCTGAGTCCTGGGGAGGTGACCCATCTGCATCGCACACCCAGCCCTTCTGGAAATTGCTAGCCTCTGTCCGATATTTTCTGAGCACCTGGGACAGTGATGGGCAACCTTTTGAGCTTGGTGTGTCAAAATTTGCCAAAAACGGAGCACAACTCGGGTGGTGTGTCACTTCGAGAAAAAAACCCATAATTTTGCAATATTTATAGTTTAAATAACAAAAATGTATAATTGTAATATATAACTGTATTTAATAAACCAAAAGCCAATTATTTAACTTACCTGCAATGTTTCATCCTCGGCTACTGCACCGGGCTGTGCAGCAGCCGAGGCTGAAACGTCCTTCTCGGCACGCGGCCCCATACTTCTCTGTATGCGACCGCATGCAGCCAGCCACGTGTCATGGAAAATGGATACGCATGTCAGTGCTGACACGCTTGTCATAGGTTCGCCGTCACAGACCTAGGATGTGCCAGAGGTGTTCTGGGTGCTGAGGGGGCACAGGAGTGAAGGTGGGCAAGGGTCTTGGACTCACATGCTAGAGAGGGAATTTGATAAATAAATGAATATACAAGAACATATCAGGTAATACTCAGTGCCCTGTTGAATCAGATAGGTTGGCGGTTGGTCCAGGAAGTACTCTCTGAGGGGTGGCATTGAACCTGAGGTCTGAAAGTCGGAAAGGTTTCCCAGGAGCAGGAGCTCAGCCTGAAAGGCTAAGCCACATCTTTAACAGTCTAAACATTCATCATTCCACGGACACTTCCCACTTTACAGATAAAAGAAAATTGTAGCTGGGTGGATAGCTGAAGGTATTCCTTCACATATATTTG